>BMAV01022331.1:0-348946 GCA_019973955.1 Trichonephila inaurata madagascariensis
AAAAAGAAAAAAGTCGGTCTTTTTAAAAAAAATTGGAACTCTCTAACTGTGAAAGAATCGTAGTCCTGCTTCGCTTCTTTCGCAGCTAAGCCGAAAAACATATAAAAAATTCCTTGAAAACTAATTTTTTTTAAAAAAAAGTAAATTTCGAAAAAATAAATTTAGAGTTGTCACGCATAACTTCACAGTGCCAAATTTCGTGTGACTACGTCATTCATAACATACACTTAAACTCTTTATTTCATTAATATCAATTTTAGTTCACAGTATCACTCTATTCCAAACAACTTGGATCTTACAAGACATTGTAATGCAGATTTGCCACACTGTTACCGGTTGGAATATAGCTCGAAATCCCCAGTTTTTTGGAGAATGTGTCCTCCATGATCTTATTAAGTGAGTGAGTGAATATTAACGTCGCACTGTTCAGTTACACGAGGGATTTTGGCGACGGACCACGCAATTTTGAATCATGGTCAAGTGACGTGGACAACACCTGAGCTGGCACCCCCTCTCCTATCTACAACACCACACCAACGGGAGGACGTTTCAGCTCTCGACAGATTTAAAGTGCATCGCTTCCCTACACGGCGAGTCTTTAGTGGTACTGGGCTCAAACTCATGAAGCCGAGTCGAAAACGAGATGAAGCTCCCTTCGACACTGAGCCCTTGCTTTAAAACACATCCCTGCGCCAACACGCACACGCATATATATATATATATATATATATATATATATATATATACACTGGTGTGCAAAACTTAAGCAACAATGTAAAAATTTAGCAGATAGCCATGAAATTGCAGAAAAGGAGGTCTGGAGATCAGTACAGTGAACACATAAGTCAGTAGAAACGCTGCGTATGCAAATATCAGAACAAAACGTCAGAAGCGCATGTGAGCGTATGCAAAACGCGTGATGTCGGCGCGCACTGCTCAACAGTTGAATAAAATGAAGGACGGAGACGCAATTCAACATATTCGCTGCAAGTGCCAGTGAGTTAGTTCGTGAAATATGGCTAGAAGAAATCACCTGGACGACTTCACACGTGGAAGAATGATCGGAAAGCTGGAGGAGGGGCGTACTATCACCAGTGTAGCTGCAGAGTTCGGAATCAACAAAAGTGTCGTTTCGCGCGCTTGGAAAGCGTTCCAAACCACAGGTACAGCTGTTAGAAAGGTTGGTGGTGGCCGCCCGAGGACGACAACTGCAAGGGATGACCGATATATCATCCTGCAGGTGAAAAGAGATTGACAGCAGTCAGCAAGCGCCATTGCTCAGAAACTCTGTACAGCAACGGGTCGACAAGTGTCACGGTTTACTGTGGCCAGACTCCTTCACAAAGGGGCCTGTTCACCCGCCCGCCTGAACGCTGCCCTCCTGTTGAAAGTTGGCCACCGAAGCCACCGTTTACAGTGGGCCAGAGAGCACAAAACTGGACAACTGATCAATGGAGTCGTGTCCTTCTTTACGGATGAGAGCCGGTTCAGTACCAGAAGCGATTCTCAACGCGTTTTGATTTGAGAGAGATCGGGACCCGGTTTTATCCCAGTAACATCAAGGAAAGACACCGTTACGGTGGTCCTAGAGTTCTTGTCTGGGTTGGCTTATGCTGAACGGCAGAACTGAGCTTCCCATTTTCGACAGAGGGTCTGTAACCGGGGATCGCTTTTTTAGGGGACCTTTTTCCCCCATCTGCATTTTTTCCGGGGTCTTCCCCAGATTTCATCTTTATGGAACAATGCACGCCACATCGCACTCTTTGCTTTTGAGGAGCTGCTGGAAAGGAAGATATCATTTGTGGTTCCCAGCGTGCCCCTGATTTAAACCCATCGAACATGTGGGGATGCTTTGGGGGAGACGTTTTTCCACACGTCACATCTTCCGAGTACAACCAACAACTCAAACAGATGTTGATTGAGGAATGGGCACCCACCTCAAAAATTTTACCAGCTGGCTGAGTATGCGGAGAGTGCGAAGCAACCATTGTATAAATGGAGGAATATACCATATTAAGGAATATCTGCTTGTTGTTCTTCCTTTGGATAGACAACCTGAGACGATACTATGATTCAATAAAGCTTGTTTTTTTTTCCTACCGTAGGTTTGTATTCTTTTTCAGGGCCCAAAGTTTTTGTCATCCTTACGTACATAATATTCCCCCATTTAAATTTCCCGTCTCTTAGATGATTTTTTGTGAAGTTATGGCAATAAACCCACCTGTTGCTTAAGTTTTGCACACCAGTGTTTTATATATATAATAAAGAAATTTTAGTATTTATAAAAGGAAAACAGTATTGATATAGCTTACATGTATTAAAACATTTTATGTTTTATTTCGAATTTTTTTTTTTTTTTTTTTTTTGTGTGTTTTGGTATTTTTTAAAAATTTTCTAAAGATATTTTATATAAATATGAAAAAGAGTAAAAAGGACAAAAGATATTATTGCAAGAACACCTTTTATTTGAAGCGTGCATTCCTATCCCTGGGAAAAGAAGCAGGTAAAATGCACCCAGGGATGTCTTTTCATACCAACAGACCCGGGGGCAAGGCCCTCACCCTCAGTAGGGCCCCCCTTGCTCATTTAAGATCATGATCCGTACAATTTTAATAGTCAAATATTATTCTGGAACATATTCTCCGAAAAACAGGGAATTTCAAACTGCATTTCAATTGGCAAAAGTGGCAAAACTGTATTATTATGTGATGACACTTGTCCATGTCTAGGCCTAGGCCTATAGTAGCGTAACATACACCCCCGCATTGCAAGGAGGGGGCAAGGCCTGACTGACACCATATTGCTCTCATTTGTAAGATCTGGCTTGGGGCCCAAAATCTGACTTTGTAGGGACGGGGTTCCCTAATATTCTCCGTTACGCTACTGAGTTTCTCAAATTTTAACAAAAGATAAAATGAAGTATTGTGTCAAAATAAATCGATAGAACATATTTTGAATAGCGTTATTTTACTTTCACGTATTTAAGATACGGGATCCAAAAGAGTCTGAAATATCTAATAGTTGTTGGCTCTTCAAAAAATTTGGTAAGAATGTGTATATGATTATTTATATGAATTTATTTTTTCTGAAAAAGGTATTTTAAAAAAATTGTTGATTTTTGAGTTGCATTAAAAAGTTTACAATTTTTTTCTCTCATACAGGTTTAAGTTCCTCTTAAAGCTGCCTTCTCCAAATGAACAAGATCTTGTACGAAAAGAGGAATACATTTTCAGATTGAAAAATGTCTCAATTTTCATGAAACTTTGCAACGTTGTAACTCATAGACATCTGTTTATATAATTCTGAGTTCTTAAAATTTCAAAACATTCCATAAATAAATTTTTATTTTAACAGGTAAAGGAATAAATAGCTCATTTAGCATTACAATATAAGAGAAAATTGCGAAGCATTTTTATACCAGAAAAAATGGATTTCTGGTTTCAGATTATATAAAAATGAGTAGTGTGGTACAATATATATAGGCTACTCTCTGTAGGATAAAGAAACCAGAATGTAGAATTAATGTTACAGAAATTTTGTAATTGAAAAATTATTCCGAATTCGATTTGAATCTTTAACATTACACGAAGACTAGCATTAATGATTTAAAATAGCGTTTTTATAAAATTTCTTCTAATACGTAAAAATAAATTACGAATTTGATTCAGAGGGTTTGAATTGAATCATTAATACAGAAGAGAAAGAAAAAATAATTTATTTTTCTTTCTGATAACAATTCCGAGAACTTTTTTAGTTCTGTATTTTTTAAATAAATTATCAAAATAGTTAAAATAATTAAAATCATACTAAACAAATAGTTGATTTGCTTTGTATTTCATCAAGAGAATTCATTTTAAATTTTGTTTTCTTATAAACAAAATAAATATAGCATGGAGAAATTTGAAAGCAGAAAAGCAAATTCATTTTGGGAAAAATGTAAGTAATTAAAGTAAAGAGATTGAGAAATTTTAATCTCTGAATCAGGGGCATAGAGCTAACGCCGTATAAGCCGTATCATTGATAGGGGCCCCCAAGCTGCAGGGGCCCAAACATGTGCAACTTCATTCCACTGACAGAGCTCCCATACCTAAAAAAAGGCCCCAAAGGAATTTTGATACAGGGCCCCCTCAAAGCTAGCTACGCCAGTTCTCTGAAAACAAAAGAGGTAGAAGAGATAGATGCACACGTACAAAGACTGTTATTATGAGAGGTGGGGTGTGTGTTTTAAGAAACCCGTGGACGAAAGCGCCGAGATGTAACTAATAATCGTCTAAGAATAAAAAACCAATTGGTCTATGGAGGGAAGGGGTGAACTCCCCTCCTGGTGCACACCACTGAGTATTAGATGTCCTAAAATTAATCTAATCGGAAAAATTTTCGGAACTTATACAATAGGCAATAGCCTTTTTGTTCCGTATAACCTTAAGAAAGATAGCTGAATCAACAAATATATAAATTCTGCTTTCCTGTTTTAAATACCTTGCAAAACTCACATCTCATTCACGTATGGATAATAAGATTATCATTTCCTATGAAACTAAACAAAGCTCGTAATCAGTTTTACAAAAAACTGCGAATGTGCGCCTTATTGAAATCAATAAAAGAAAATATGTTATAAAAATTCACCTCATGGACAAAAAAAAATTAGCGCACCAAGAAGGAGTCGTCAAAATGAAACGAAATTTTACATACGTAATGACTACTTTAATATAACTAAATGATTAGAATATCAAAAAAAGAAAAAGGATCATTTATTTCAGAGAAAAAGGCAAAAGAACGGAGGATTTAATACCCTGTTGAACCCCCTCTATATAGCGCGAATGCACGATGCGATACGATAGGGCATTGAGACATAAAAGTTCTGTATGATGCCTTGAGACATTTCGTTTCATATTTGCTGTAACCTTGCCTCTAGTTCGTTCAAACTCGTGGGATGCTTAACTCGCCGTCCCAAGTGATCCCAGATATGCTCGATTGGAGACAAATCTGGGGAGCGGGCAGGCCAAAAAAGGTTAGTAACAGTGCGAAGACAGTCTTGTGACACCCTTGCCGTGTGAGGCTGAGCATTGCCTTGTTGAAAAATGGCTCCTTGGAGCTGTTGCATGAGGGGCAACACATATGGTTGCAGGATGTCATGGACATACCACTGGGCTGTCATGGTGCCACGGATGAATACTAGGAGTGACCGTGTATTGTAGGCAATGGCACCCCATAACATCACCCCAGCTGTGGGAGCGGTGTGTCATCGTAAAGCAAAAGCAGGAATGAGGCGTTCACCACGGGGTCTCCCCACACGAACACAACTGTCATCACTGCTGAGATTGAATCGGGATTCGTCGCTAAAGACGACCTGGTTCCATTCCTCTGTAGTCCAGTTTCCTCGTGCGTGGCACCACTTCAAACGAAGGCGTCGATGGGTGTGCGTCAAGGGCAGCACACGTAATGGGTGCCGCGATCCCAAATGTCCTTCAGCCAGGCGCCTTCGTATGGTTCGAGAAGACACAGGGGCCCCTAGTGAAAGTGCTACCTGTGCCTGGATGGTGGCCGATGAAGCAGTTGGCTGTACGCCTTCATTTATTACGATGTGGTGGTCTTCTCGACGACTGGTCTGTCGAGGGCATCCTGAGCCTGGTCTTCGTCTAAATGACATCTCTCGAATCCACTGGTCCCAACACCTCCTCACAACACAATCAGAGCGGCTTAATTGACGATCTACTCGCCTAGTTGACCACCCAGCTTCCATCATGCCGATGATTCTCTCCCTCTCAAACTGTGACAGATGCTCATATTGTCTTCGAAAACGGCGTAATGGCATGTCTACCTCAGCTCTTGCTTTGTGAACGATTCAGCACACTCAAACAAGCTTTTGTTACCTGTTTTATACAACACGGAGAATGATGTTAAACTCCCTCTACCGGCTATACGTAAAGCGCAATCACGCTGCATTTCTAATCATTTGCATATCTCACCGGCATGTACCTTCATGCTAAGTTTCGTTATGATCCCGCAATTATTTCTTGGTGCGCTAATTTTTTTGTCCATGAGTGTAAATCCGATTTTCGAAAAATTTTGCGAGGATTCATATTTCATGGATCACATTGCTATTTTAAATTGTTGGAAGATTTATAGCCTTCATCTAATTAGTGAATATTTTATTCATAACTTACATTTATCATTATATTTTATATAAAGCCGATAAATTTGTTATTTTTAAAATAAATTCATTCTTTCCTCTGGTGATAATCAAATACAAATTCATCAGACATGGTGATAATCATACATAACATTAGTAGTTCAGTAAAAATTCAATTTTGGATTTCCTTGAGAAAGGTTTTCGTATATAATGTCAAAAGATCAAGTTTAACAGAATTAAACATCATTAAATAAAGGGGGGAAGGTATTCCTTAATTTGATGTTATGTTACGCGTGGATGTTCCGTATGAAGAGAACAACAATACTAGGCATTCATCATTAAAGGTCAAATCGTGCTTCTAACTGCATAATTTAGCGAGATTTAAATTCAACACACTTTTTATAAAGATAAATTACTACATTTGAAGCCCAGTGGCTGAGTGGTAGCAAATCGTGCTTTCACGCCACAGGTCCAGGGCTCAGATTCCGGGCTGAGCAAGGTCAACTCAGCCTTTCATCCATTCAGTGGGTCGATAAATGAATTCCAAGATTGCTTGGGAATTAAATGAAAACTGAGATGGGCACAGTAGGCCATGGGGCCCTCTATGACCTGTTGTGCTTCTGAGTTTAGTTTGAATTGCTAATTAGATAAGTTTCCCGATTATGTGTGTTCATGTCACGGTGAGTAGTGAATCATTTTTGAACAGTGGAAAAAAGTCAGAAACTTTTATGATTCATATATTATACAATTAATTATATTGTTTCTGCTACCGTACTTCTTTCAAAACTGTGCTTGCAAATGTGCTTCAGAATTTATAAATTGCCATTTTTCTATTTCATTTTTAAATTTTTGTAAATTGTATTTGTTTGTGCTTTTGTTTCTCACTTCTTCATCAATGAAGAAATTAATACTTTTCTGCTTAGTAATATTCTATAAGAAGGGGTGGGGGGAAGCTTAGCGCCTTAAAACATTTCTAACTCTGCTAATTCTGAGATAACCTTTTATTTTATTTTGGCTCTAACTCTTCAACACGCGTAGCAGTAAATTAGCTGCAGCTGTAATTCTCAAAAGGTTCCACGTCGTCAAATTTTTATTGGAAGCTGACTCAATACTGCGTCATCCACCGAATCCGATCAATTACATTGCAAAGGTTGTGACGGGGCTTTATCGCGCTTTCACTCTAATCCTCTTGGGGAATCTTTGGGGCCAGAATGGCATTATTTCAATCCAATCCTCTCAAGAAGAAACCGCGAAATGTAGATTAGTTAATGGATATATATTGGAGCTTTAGCATTCGCGTGTTAGTAAAATAGAAGTAGAATAGAAGTTGGTTAGTGGAATAGAAGTTGGATAGTAGTAGAATAGAAGTCGGATAGTAGTAGAATGGAAGAATACTAGTAGATGAATAGTTGAAGAATAGAATAGAAGAAGCAGAAAGCTGAGAGGCTGATCGCCGTGAGATATTGGTAAGACATTAATTACAGAAGTGTAATTATAGAACGGACTTTAGTGTGATAAGGAATCTAAGGTGGATAAGGATTCTTAGGGTAGTTTTTCATAAAGATAGTGATTAGGATTCCAGGCGCTATTTATTTAGAACTGATAGTTACGTGGTATCACTCCTGATCATATTCCTCTAGTAAGACGTGTTGCGTTGATCAATATATATTTAGACATTAATAAATTAGATTTATTATGGCGAATTTGAGTGATCAATCATTTATTCCTACAAATCTAGGTCGCATAGATGAAGAGATGGTACCCCCGGGCAGGGGGTATCACAATGTGACATGTGATATTTTTGGACATTCAACAAATTTCTTACGTTTGAAAAAGCCGTGGGCTAATGCATTGAAATAAAATGCTTCTGTTCATCCTATATTTCTCTCTCGAATTTTCGTTTTGTCATTACTATGATATGAATGAATGATGAATGAATGTATTGTTCCCACATAAATATGTGTCGTCTTTTTAATTAGAAGCCTAAATAGAAGACATCTTCTAAATTAGAAGCCATTGTTCATTAACTGTGAAATCGTCTAAATTAGAAGATCCCTTCTTCAATAAACGAATGTACGATCATCATTTCTTCTTGAATATTTTCAGACATGACTACGCCCAAAAAGACCAACGTTGTTTCATATATATGTATGCGAGTAAAATTGTGAGATCGGGAGTTTTGAACTGTCTTAGGAATACTGACCCTCTCCCAGTGGCGTAGCGTACATCCCTACAACCCCTGCATCGCGGGGGTGACAAAATTCTAGAGGGTCCAAAGCCTATGGTTTTGAAATCCTTTGTAAGATCCTACTTGGGGCCTAAAACCTGATTTTGCAGGAAGGGGGGCGCCTAATACTCTCCGTTACGCCACTATAGATCTAATACCATAAACAATCATTCAACTCTTTTAGTCGAAATGCGGCCATCGGTAGAGCCAGTTTATGCTTTGGTTTGTGAGTCGCGCACATTTAATTGTTTCAAATTACCGTTTGTACGAGTATTTGACAATGTATGCTATTTTCTGTCTACTTTTAAAGATCACAGGTAGGGCCCACTTTTTCACAGGGGCACAGTGCCTCAAAAATTCCTAAGACGTCCCTGAATGCACCTTACTGTTAACCAGGAAAAAAACTAAATACTTTCTGTGCACAAGAATAAAAACTTCTATTCACCTAAAAATTGGTATTTGTAAATTAGAAAAAATTGACAGCTTTTTGTGTCCGGGCTCTGAGTATAACGTTAATAAGAAGATCATATCTGAAATAAGATTGGTGCTCCCAGTAGATGCTTTTACGGTTTGAGGAGATATTTAAGATCAAATTTAATTAAAAGGAAAACTAAAATATTCATTTATACATGCCTGATTAGACCTGTGCTCATATACTCATCAGAAACGTGGACTATGTCACAAACTGATGAAAATATTCTTACGTCTTTGAGCGTCGGTTCCTACGAACCATTTTTAGAAGAACCCAAGTTTGAAACAGATGCTTAAATTTAAAGCTCTACTGTGCCGCCAGGAAACTTTAGATGTCAAATATATAAAAATCCAAAGAATTAAGCGAACTGGCTACGTTATTAGAATGAACAAAGAGCGTGCATCACAGGAAATCTTTTTCACCAAGCCTGCTGGAACAAGAATTGGGGGTCGACCTATCCTCAGATGGGTTGACTGCCTTTAAAGGAATTTCATTACTCTAAGAGAGTGAGAGAGAGACGGATTTGGAAGACCATGGCCATAAAAAGAGAGTCCCCGAGAAAAATTATTGAGAAGGCCAAGGACCATTGGAAAAAAAACAAGAAAACGATCAAAAGAGAGCCTAGTGCCAATATTAAAATTCATGAAGATTATAGATTTTCTTTACTTAGGAGATAAAAGAAATATATACTCTTCTGGGTCTTCTTTTCTTTATTTCTTGTAACAGAAGACAAATAGCTCTTTCTTTGAATTCTAACTCACAGAGATAGAAAAAATAAACTTTGGACATGTACCAAGCATACATGAAATTGAAAATTATTTTTCTACTCCACACATTAGAACGATTTGAAAGATGAAAGCAAATAAATATACAGGAGAATGAATTGGGAGAAAAAATGTAAATCTCTCTGTTTCCAACGGAGTGGAAATTTCACCAAACGGAAGTCAAACCACGACAATAGAGTATCAAAATCTTTTTTTCACTAATTCGAGTAATTCAATTTAAAATAAATATTCTCTTTTTTAATTGTATTTTCCCTTAGACAAATAAAATTCTATTATTTTTAGTCTTTTATTATGATTTGGATCAATCAAATGCAATTTGGATGTTTAGAATAAAAATAAATTGAAAATTGAGAATCACTTCGTGCTAATCAAATCATAAATAATTCAAAATCATAGTCATGATTTTGAACTATTAATATGTGATTTAAAAAGAACATATTTTTACGAATTTTGTGTAAATAGTGTATGTAATTAGTATTTGGATGTTTAATGCATTTATATTACTCTATGTTATGTTTATTTCATGTTAAAATTGTACCATTCACAAGCAATGCCGACCCTTACGTTATAATGGCGATTCAATGAGAACTTGGCGAAATCTTGGCGACAGAGCCAAGTTGGCATAATTTTGGCGAGTTCGGAACCCTCTGAATCTTCTAGAAAGTAGTGGATCTCTCCACTAGTGTCACGTTCAATGACACGAGCAGTTATATTTCTGGAAGTTTCTGTCTCGCCTATAAATAAAGATGCTCGCCGGTACGGCGATCAGTCTTGATTAAACCAGTGAGTAGTGAGGATTGTTTTGACTAGCGATTAGCTTGGCTGTGCTTGTGAATAATCTTTACTTACGTGTATTTTTAAACACTGGTGAGATTGTGTTTGATTGCTGTTAAAGGTGTGAAGACCTTTGGGGATTTACTCTGTGAATATTGCCGCTGAATCCTGTATTGAAAGGATTGGATTTTTGATAATAAATTCGCATCGCTCTTAAAGAACTGTTTATTTTCTTTGTGGTTGTTTTGCATAAAATCCTCGAATCCGGATCTACGTAACAATATAATTAAATATTTATTCGTAATAAGATTCTTTAAAAATGTTTATGGCCCATCATTTTTACTTTACATTGTCATTACATGATATTATGTATTTTGTCTGAAATTAAATTATAAAAAAAGAGAAACTTTCATCTATAATATAAATGTAAGTGTATACATATAAAAAATTTTAAACTTCTAACTGGAAGAGCACACAAAAAAGACTTTTCTTCTATTTAGAATTCTAAAATTCATTTAAGTGTAATATTATAATAATGTAAGGATCGACTTTTTAAAATCTCTGAAAAAAATTCGAGAAACCTTTTTTTTTTAAGAAAATTAATGTGATGTCTTAGAAAAGGTTTTAAATCAGCCCCTTTCATTCTTTTAGCGTACTCACTTTTCATTGCGGATCCGTATTTAGATATTAATGACCATTTTCTTTGATAGACGTACATTGTTTGAGAAACAAGCGTCCTTAATCATAGATCCCCTTAGTGGTAATGTTCCTCATTCAGCTAAGAACCAGATCGGACAATATAGGCTGAACAAAGTTGTAATAAGTTGATTAACTATATTTAGCTTAGTATTACTGCTGGATTTGGGACAGTTTTCTGGATTTAGTAATTAAGAAACCTCTAGAATAAAAATAAAGAGTTTTTAAAAAAATTTACAATATGCAATTTTTATAATTTATGGTTGTTGTTGTTAGGATTTTGTACAATTTAAGTGTTTTTATCTATCTATTTTGTACAATTTCTGTTTGACAGCATTCTCACGAGAATTTGTATACAGAATTGTACAATAATAAAATTTATTTGGATGCGGCTCTTTTGAAGACTCTTGATTTGAGGGCTTCTGTGGAACTTGAATCTTTTCAAATCAGCTCTCGCATATTACTAAAACCAGCGAGCATTAATTATAATAGGCTTGAATCATCTCAAAATTATACCTTCATGCTTTTGAAAAGTGATTACCACGCAAGCAACCAGCAAAAAAAAAAAAAATGTAGAAAATACTATCTTATTAAAAAAAAAATCGTTACAAAAATTTCACAGATGTAAATATTTTAACAATTATACAAGATAAATGTTTTCTGATTTCATATAGAAACTCCATTTATTGATTAAACAGATGGATCTCAATATGGAGTATGGAAAAGACAATTTTTTTCCGATGTTAATGTCATAAAAAGCGGTTAAATAATTAACGCCGTGACTTCAAATGTAGAAAAGGGAAGCGTATTGAAACACACAACTATGTTATTTTTTCTGCCAGTGGCGTTACGTACACCCCCGAATCGCGGGGTCGTCAAAGCCTGACTGATGCCAAGTACGTATTTGGGCTTGTGGCCCAAACCCTGACTTTGTGGGAGGGCCCTAATATTCTCCGTTATGCCTAATATTATCACTGTTTTCTGCAGTGCTATAGTGCTTGTGTAAAACTAAGTTGTATAGGAAAAGTGTATTTCACAGCATTAACGTGAATAATAATAAGATTTGAGTAAGGTACCAAATTGATGACATATTTGGTGACAAGCTTGGCGAAAAATTGACATCGCTCTGAAACCATAGAGAAGTCTCTTGAATCGATCCTTTTGGAAATTTTTCATTTTGATAGATAAAAGACCTTTGAGGCAACGGTTGAGTCAGAGCTCAGAATCTGCTTGTGCGTTGCCAGAGATAAGTCAGAGACTTTATCTGCTTGAGTTCCTGCTGGTGGAACTGCTCTAGAGAGCCGTTTCTGGAGTACTCTAAAGCTGTTTATAACGAATGCATTTTCCAATACTTGTAAGTAATCTATTTTAATATTTCTTTGTGTATATACGTCGATTTGTATACGTGTAATCATTTGTTCGTCTTTTTCCGTTAATAAATTTATTATTATTCAATTGATTGGAGTAGTCAGCAGTGGCGCAGCTATTCCTGAATGGGCCCTGTATCAAAATTCCTTGGGGACCCTCTTTTGGGAATAATTAAAAAAGGATCGCATTAACAAAAATTATTTGAAAGTGTAAAAATATTACACATATTGGAGCCCCGTATCATTTATACTACAGATACGGCGGTAGTTGTACCCTTGGTATTCAGCTGCTTTCCCATTCGGAAATTTGTAACAATATGCTTCCATTACACAATCTGGAGGTTTGTTCAGATATTCTGGTCTTTTCCTTTTCTTTTTTTTGCTTCCTTTTCTTTTTTATTTGTTTGGAATTAACTGGATTCTAAATTTCTCTTTTGATGCGTTTAGATTAATGTCTGTCGTGAGATCAGATTATATTTAAGTGTTCCAAATATTTTGCAATCAATCGGATTAAATGTTTTAATGATATAAAATCCTTTTGAATGTTTTAACATCAATCTGATTAAATGTTTTAATAATAATATATATAATGATCTTGAATTTTGCAAAATTATACAATAAAACAGCTAATTACACACAATCTTTTTCAATGTGTAATTAATATATAATTTTAAATTTCGACTATTTAGAATTTAAAAACTTTCAAATATTTGGTGAACAAAACTATAATTCAAAGTATAATTGTGTAATTCATGAATTTCAAAATACTTTTCTTTTCGAAAAACAACTATTTTTCTTATTGATAAAATAGTTCCATACTATAAAAGTGGAAGAGTAAGAAATAAATTTCAATGTTATTCTTCTCTTGAGAGAATAAAATTATGCAGCTTTCTTCGTAAAGGTTTTTTGTTCCGCATAAAATATATAGTACTGCAAAGTATAAGAAACGATAAATTCACTTCTGTGCCGAGAAAATAAACAGCTGATGTTCAGAAAATAACATATTCAGGCGAAAAGAGACCGCTGGGAGTTTCAGAAAGTAACAAGATATGCAGAAAAATTACTTTTTGCTTAGAAAGAGAATGCTGACACGCAAAGATGCTATTTTATTCCATGTTCTCTATTTTTTTTTTATGAAAAAAAGCAATCGCCCTCTGAATATTTATGTAAAAAACTACTTAGATGCATAATTTTATTTTCAGTAAAGATATAAAACTTCAAAGTGTTGTCGCCAATAGCTCTAGTGTTTCCTTAGGGTGCAACGTTAATACGAGTATACACAGAGATGCCTTAAGAATTCTGGAGGCCCTAGCCTAGAGACATCTTACGACTTTTTGTGGCCCTGGGTCTCTATGAAAAAGTAGGCCATACTTGTGACCCTTGAAATTAAACACTATATAACATATATGGTAAAATACTCTTACAAATGGCTATCTGAAAGGAATAAATGTGCATGACACACTCACAAACCTAGGCACAAATCGTCTCGACCAACTGCCGCATTTCGACTAAATGAGTTCGAGGATTGCTTATGGCACAGCCTATGACTAGAGACATGGACAACGGTCATGCCAAGATATGCTGAAGATGTTTGTTGTGCCGCAACTAAAGCAAAGGTGGGTCCTTACATCGACCATTTTCATGCAAGATGGTACGCCCCCGCATATCCATGGGTCAGTGAGGGTGCTATTGCTCCAACACTTCACAGATGAACGTGTTATCAGTCGCTCCTTTCCTAATCCATCGCCTCCACGTTTGCCGGATCTAACTCTGTGCGATTTATGGTTACGGGGCTATTTAAAAATAGTGTATCGTTGAAATGTTGCTACGTTGAATGACTTAAGGTATCCGACTACGTTCGGAACTGTGATTTTGCAAAAGCGTATGAATGGATAATATTTATGATATTTAGTGTTACTTAGATTAGAAAACGTATATAAAAATTGTTTTAAGAATATTATTACAATAAAAAATTATTTAAGTACAATATTTTGACAAAAAATAAACATAGAATGAAAAATTTTCAAAATATTCTCCTTTTGTGAAAAATGCTTCTATTATAATAATATTTTGTTAGTATATAGCTCAGGCTCCCTTCACACCAAACGACTCCGATTCATTCACCATCAAACTTGTCTAATCGACCAGGATTCGGCTTCGTAATTTCCCGCTCAAATAATCCAAGATTCGCTTCCCGCATTCACACCAACCGAAACCGGTTCAATCCGCCGTCATTCTGACTTACGCGTGATTCGGCAGGTCAGATTTTGTTCCCTCATTCACCAGCAGCCGGGAGCTATTTCTTAAAGAAAAGTGAATTCAAACAAATAGAGTGTTGATTTTTATTGTTTTTTATATTATTAGTGATTATATCACATAAAGTTTCTATTAAAGAATCTAATTTCAGATATTTAAAGATAATAATGTTCTTGTTAGGGTTAGCATGAGTGTTTTTATGCCAATAGATGGCGCTTATATTTTTGGTATTAATAGTATTCTTTTTCATTATGTAAACTAACTCTAGTTCTTGTCGCCGAGTGTGTAGGCTGTATTTTATCCCTAATAATCTTGCGCAAATAATAAAATTAATTTTGCATGTATTCTTTTTTCAAATTTAGAAATTTGAAAACTTTATTCTTTACTTAATACTTTAAAGCAAAATATGTGTTTTTTTTTGTGGGGCGGGGGAAGATTTTGAAGGATGTTTGAAATAGTTTCAGAGATCAATTTGATAAGAATTTATTTAATTTTGGGAGAAAAAAAATATTTATAAGAATGCTAAAATAAAATAAAATGCCAATATTGTCGATAATTTTAATTTTTTAAAAAGATTCCATTTTATTACTACATAGATCTCCAATTTTGTTACATAAAAACCAATAAAATGCAAATGACATGTGAATTAATTCATGTATTAGAAAATGTAATTTATTAATGTATTAGAAAACCATTTTTAAATACATAATCAAAAAGCTAGTTGCTATATGCTACAAAAGCTGTAGAATATAAACATTAACATTAAAAACATTAGATATAATTATTTGTAAAAGTTTGCGTTATAATATAGTTACAATACATATTTATTATTTGTTACTACTTTCAGACTATAATTACACTTGATACTAACAAGCAAAATATAAAAAAATAAAACCGTTCTTATAATTTTTGTGTTATTTATTTTAACTTGAAAATAAATGAAAATACAGTTGTGAAATTAATAGCTTGAGACACGTTAATCGTCTTAAAATATTAAAAACAGCATTCATGTTCGACAGCAACTGATGGAAGAATGATTGACCTGTGGCGGTGTGAAGGCAGATCTCTGTTCATTCAGAATCGCTGTGAATTGGAAAGATCGCTACAGACTCGGAATCGTTTGGTGTGAAGGGAGCCTCAGACCTTTGTACAGAGGCTCAACTGGAATTTTTGAAATATATAACTTAGAAGTGGGTTTATCCATATTTTTCGACAACAGAGGGGAGAAATTTTAAGAAAAAAACGACGATAATTATTTCAATGGGTGGTAACTCTGACAATAATGTGAATTTTTCAAAAATCATAGTTCACTCTCTGGAGAAGTCTTTACTTTATATAAGCACACGCACACACACACACAAAATATTATTTTAGAAGCATTTTTTATAAAAGGAGAACATTTTGAAAAAAGCTTATTCTAAGTTACTTTTTTGCCAAAATATTGTACTTAAATAAATTTTTTTTTGTCAAAATGTCCTTAAAACCATTTTATACATGTATTCTAATCTAAGTGACACTAAATATCATGAAAATTATCCATTTATCCCTTAAATCAGGGTTTCCCGGGAACGTGTCGGATACCAAAGAACTTGAACGTTCTCCGGAAACCCCAACACTGTCCATCGCCTTGAATTTTTTCATGTGAATGGAAAGGGCATGTGGGGGAGTGGCGTAAGTACACCCCCCAACTCCCCACATTGGGGGGGTTTTAACCCCAAAACCTGACTGCCGCCAAAACCCACCCCTTTTTAAAAATCCAACCTAGGGGCCCCCCAAAACCCGACTTTGCAGGTTTTTCTCCGTTACGCCCGATGGGAGCACCTTTAATTACATCGTTCTGGACACGATTAACAACTGCTCCTCTTGTACAATTTCGTCCTAATCTGTTCTTGTTTCTGCAAACTGGACTGTTTCTCCCTTGCCTTTACTTAATGTGGTTCGATGACAAGATCAGAAACTAGTCAATAAATGATATTGTTTCTGTGTTCCATTTTGGTCGTTTATTGTGTTAAATTTCACGTTTTCCCAGAAAAGGCGAACATTTTGGAACTAATTTTTTTTTCTTTTTGAAATTTCGGACGCATTTTTTCCAGTCGAAATTTTTGTTCTTTTTTCCCCTTTCGCTTTAAGGCATAGGGAATTAAAAAACCACCTGGTATAATGGGATTTTTTTTTTTTATCTAATTTTTTTTTTGCAAATTTAATATCCCTTTTTAAATCCTTATCAGCATTTCCTTTCTATTAAAATTTTGCATTTTTTTCCATAAAAGAAAATTTTAAATTCAATCACAACCCCCCCTTTTTGTTTATTTATAATTGGGGGTTCCCCATTATTTTTTTAAAAAAATGCTAATGGGTTTTTTTTTTTTTTTTTGCCGAGGGTTATATTCTATTTTAAACCCCCTCCCTTTTTAAAGGGGTGAATTTTTCTTTATAAAATGAAATTTTAAAAAATAGAGTCACTTTTCTTCTCTCATAAATAGAATTATTCACTTTTCATTTTTTTCCCACACCAATCGCGTCTTTAGTTGAATTTTTTTAAAGGGTTTATTTAAGGTATCCGGGCTACTTTAAAATTTTTAAAAAACGCATAAATGGAACATGATATTTTGTGATTTGATTAAAAACATGTATAAAATTTTTGGGGGCAAAAGACAAAAAAATTTAAAAAGGGGTTTAACTTAGAATATTTTTCCAAATGTTCCTTTTGAAAATGCTTATTGTATTAATTTTTCCGAAAGCTTGACCCTGACAGAGGCTCAACTATGACTTTTGAAAAAATTACATTATTTTCAGAGTTACAACCATTTGAAATAATTTTCGGCGTATTTTCTTAAAAAATTTCCCTTTTGTTTTCGTAAAACAGGGGAAAAAACCACCCCCAAATTGGGGTTTTAAAAATTTAGTTGAGCCTCTTACAGAGGTCTGAACTATATGCAGGCAAAATATTAAAAATAGAAGTTTTTTTCAAATGGAGAACATTTGGAAAAAAAAAGGGTTTTTCTTTTAATTTTTTGCCAAAATATTGTATTTAAATAATTTTTTTTTGTCATAATGTCCTTAAAACAATTTTTTTACATGTATTCTATCTAAGTGAACCCAAAAATCATAAAATTTTTCATTTACACGTTAAAAAACAGGGTTTCCGAACGTAGTCGGATACCTTAAATTAATAGAAAGAAACTTAAAATAAATTTTGATTAATGAAATTTTTATTTTTCATTCAATATTCTATAGCATTTTTCAGATATACATTTCAGCCTTATTTTATCTATATCAGGTGAACATTATAGGAAAGTCAATCCTTATACCAGGGGTAGGTCAACCTTTTTGGAAAGAGTGCCACTATCTGATAAAAACAAAAGTATATGCTCCCCTTCCAACTATTCTAGCAAACAGAAAAATATGAAAAGCTGAAAAATTGTAACTTATAGGCTTATAATAGAATTCTTATGTAAATAGCACATTTTTTATTCAAGTCTTAATAGTAGAAATTTTAAAATAATATATAAAATAAACAAAAGTACAAACTTAGGTCTTATTGTTAATAAACTAGGTTAGGTATAAAATAAAAATGAGTAACTTGAAAATTTGATACTAAATAATTAATAAACAGTCAGTACTTTCTTAATAAGGTTTTTGTAGTTTTTTTACCAAGTCTTCTATGTTAGGATTAGTTCTCGAAGAGGCTAACAAAATTAGGTTGTTTTATGAGTGTATCAGTTGATTTTGAGCGATATTTCGATTTTATTATGTTCATAACAGAAAACATTTGCTCGCAAACATATTGTTCCAAACCTACAGTATCTGACAGCCAAATAGTGCAAATTTGGAAAATTGTTTGTTGGTACAACTTTCCAAAACTCAACATAATCCGGATCCCTTGCAGTTGAAATAAGTTCTTTATATATGCTTCTCTGTGTAGTAGGTCCATAACTCTGATTTAGATTTCAGGTGGGTAACAATTATCGTCTTGCAGCGAAATTAACAAAAAAGATGCATGAAAAAATTCATCTTGAAAATTATCAAACCAAGCACTGAATGAATCCTGAAAAATGAATATTAAATTATTGATCTATCATAGTTCGGAGCATCGTTAGATAGTCCCTGCATTAATGAGAAATGTGTTAATCTTCTTTCTCCAAAATTAAGACAAAACCCAAAAGTCTGTTCTCAAAAGCAGATATATGATCAGTTAGGGTACGAAAAGTACAATCTTTTCCTTGTAATCTTAAATTTAAATTATTAAAATGTCCATAGTATCGGTCAGAAAAGCTAATCTTCATTCTTCAGTAGCAAGCACTGAATGGGCAGTTCGTTATTTTCTTCCACATATTTTAAAACACGCTCCCTCAAATTCCAAAATCTCACGAGTAACTTCATTTGAAAAGCCAAGGCACACATAATTTTCTATTGTAATTCAATTAAGTATATTTGAATTTTTTTTTTTTTGTCTGAGATAACATTATTTCAATAAAACCGTAAAAAAAATTTTAAAAAATCGTATTTATTATTATTTTTTCAATGTTTTGCCTCTGTGATAACTCAACCGTGCCACACTGTGGTACACGTGGCGTGGGTTGGCCAACTCTGCCTTATACAAAAGTAACATACCTTCAATACAATTACCGTAAAATCCGGCGTATAACGCGACCCTGTACTTCCCAGCTGTATTTTTTTTATTTTTAAGTATATTCGCCGTATACCACGCGCCTACCTTTTTCAAAGAATCCTGAAATGTACGTATGCAATGCTGATATGTTTTGAAGATATTTATTCAAGGTATTATCTCAAAAGCTTTAGAAAAGTAGTATATTTCTAAAATTACAACCCTTTAAGGTCAAAAGGAATGTCATTTCTTTCAAATAAACATATTGCGATGTATGTCAAAGTCAAACTTTTTTTTTATGTTCATCTCTTTTTTTCTTATTTTTAGAAATCTCATTTTCATACCCGGCCTATAACGCGCACCCTTGAATTTCGATCTTATTTTTTGTGTTAAAAGTGTGCGTTATATGCCGAATTTTACGGTAATTATATTACAAATTAAGATTAATTCATTGTATAAATCCTGAAAAAATTTAAAATCTACTTTCTAAGATTTTATTTCTTTTATAAGTTGGGGCACACACAATGAAGCTATTCAAAATTAACCTCTACAGTTCACTGTTATAATGTCAACTTCTTGTAGAAATGATCCAGATGTTCCCGTTCCGTACTCTTTGATCCATGTACTTTATTAACAATCGTAGATTATTATTGCAACTACTCGTTTCGAACATCTGGATGTTATATTAAAAGAACTAAACTATATCTCAAGTATGGGTTTAATATATATATAGTAAATATCTAATACATTTCTATATTAACCATGGACTCTATTTTATCATGCTTAAATCAATTTAAAATTTAAAACATTCGATGGTCTTTGGAAGATCCAAATGGAGTAGAAATGTAATACATAATAGAAACTGTAAATAGACTTGCAGAATCACAGAAAAGTATCGGAAAAAATGCATGAGCCAATGGGCTAAATTCATGACAGTCACATGATAAATGCAATCACGAGTTCCCCATTGAACTCAAAACTGATATTAGACTAGTACTTGCTCTACATGTAAAATTTAGGTACAATTTCAAATTTGATGATTGCGTAAAAATATTCAAATATTAGGATTTTTTAAAAAGTTTTTCGAAATTTAAAAACAAACATATACGAGTATTTTTAGGAATTAAAATTGATGCATTAAATGTAATCAGAAATTCGGGAAAAGATTGGGAAAAATAATTTAGAATATCAAAATAATTGCGAAATTAACATATTCATCTCAAGATCTTTAAGTTGTTTCTTCTCAAATTTGATTCCTTTCGTGAGAAAACTATTTTCATACAGTAATGAATTGTCATTATTTTGTATATACACAGAGTGGCCAAATTATTATGACCACCCTTTCAAAACAATATTGGACCACCTTTGATCCATAATACTGCATGGATTCTTCGTGGCATGGACTCAGTAAGATGATTGTAAGTAGTATGAGGAATCCGAGAGCATATCCGATGAATTGCATTTTCCAATGCCTTCAGATTGGATGGTACTGGATCCAGCTGCCTTATACTCCATTCGTTTTCATTCTACAGATTATCAATCGGATTGCGATTTTGCAAGCTATCTAAGCAAGGTAAAGTCTCTCTGCCATGCTCGTCAAACCATCTGAGGACAATTCCAACTGTACGACCGGGAGCATTGTCATGCTGAAAGTATCCATCCCCGGCAGGGTACAACATTAGCATAAAAGACTGTATTTAATTTGCTATAACACTTAAATACCCTTGGATATTCAAACGTTCTTCCACACAAATCAAAGCATCCATTCAATACCAAGAAAACATTTCCCACAAACCATCCTACTGCCTTCATCAGCTTTGAGTTGTGGCAATGTACGTGAGATCTATGCTTTCGTTATCTTTTCTCCATATTCTCACCCTCCCATTTGCTAGATGTAATTGAAAACGCGGTTCATCGGACCACATGACTCGATTCAAGTCATCTACTATCCAATCCTCGTACTCCTTTGTGAATTGGAGACTTCTACTCCTATTTAAGACTGACAGTACAGGCTTTCGAACAGGTTGTTGACTAGAATAACCTATAATATGTAAGGAACATTTGTCCACAGCGATGCACGTTAAATCTGTCGAGAGCTCAAACGTCCTCCCGTTGGTGTGGTAGTTCAGAGAGGGGGTGCCCGCTCAGGAGTCGTCCACGTCACTTGACCATGGTTCAAAATTACGTGGTCCGTCGCCAAAAGCCCTCGTGTAGCTGAACAGTGCGACGTTAATACTCACTCACTCATTGATCGTCATTCCCTGCCATTTGATGTACGGTTGCTCTTCTGTTGGACTCGACAATTTTCGCAATTATCCTTCCCGAGCGAGCATTCAGTAGTCTGTAACAACCACAAGCCTGACGTTGAGAACTGGTTTTCCGTTTGGTAATCCATTCTCAGTAAAATTAAACAACTGCTGCTCTCGAACACTTTGCAAGAGCAGCAGTTTTGTTGATACCGGTTCCGATACTTCGTGCGCCTACAATCCTCCCGCTTTCAACTCAGTTAAATCAAACATAGTTCAACTGATGCTTTACTATTCCTGCATTTCCCTTTAATCGCTATCTCGCCTCCAGAGGCAACAACGTAAAATTACGAGCGATCTTCATATAAGTGGTCATATTTTGGCCAATCAGAGTACATTTCTTTATTTTTGCGAATTCATTACAAAAAAAACCTTTGCTAACAAATGGTCTTGACAAAGGCGCCAATACGGAAATATTGCATAAAAAACATAATGGGTTGTGGCATGTACTCAAAGCAAAAAAAATTTGATCATTTGGCGGATGAAATTTGCTTTTAGTTTAATTAAAATTTGAAGTTTCTGATCAATCAATTAAAATAATTATACTTCAAAATATCTTTAAAACATTTTTTTTCCCCTCCATCATATTTGTAGGTTGTAATTTCTTCTAAATCCTTTAGATATTAAATACTAAAATTTTTGTTATAATTCAACCGAGTTATATTTACAATTTTCTGGAATATTTTCACTATTATGTTGCATCAATTAAATTTGCTACATTTTTCTGGATTTGCCAACTACATTTTGTATTAATAATGGTGCTAAACAAAAAAAAAAAAAAAAAAAAAAAAAAAAACCCAACTCTAAATTTTTCAAAAACGCAGTTTCTTTTTCAAAACTTTGTTGTAATGAAATTTCTATAAGAAATGATGCATAATCAATGATTAAATTAAATGTTCTCTTCACAGTACAAAATTGAATACCACAAATAAAAATTTTATTAAACTTTACTTCTGGCACGTTTTTAAAATGTGTATTGCTTCTGTTTTCTGATACATTTTCATACAAACTAAATTTTTTTAGAAAGTAAAAAGTAAAAGTCCTCCCCCTCTCCCTATTTTACTTCAGGTAATTTACAAAACATTTTTAAATAATACTATGATACCATAATGAAAGTCATCTCGCCAAGTTCATTTTAACTGTCACTATATGATTTAAATTTTCAAATAGCTGCTTCATACACACATAAAATCTTTAATGATACATTAGAAACATCATTTATGTTTTCATTAAAATAATATACCTAACAATTACTTATAATTTAATTATTCACAGCTTATGTAATAAATTAGGAGAAACATGTCAAATTCCATATTAACCCTTCTCTCCAGACCAAAATAAAATGCCATCAAATATGGTATTTAGGATTCACAAAAAGGTTATTGTTACCTTGAATAAGAGTGATTTTATGCGGCTGAAATGGTTGGTTTGACTGGAATTACAAACTTAATAACAAATGAGATTTTATGGATGCATCAAATAAACAATGATATTTATTATTCTATGTTAATACTGGTAAAGAAGCTGTTTTGATTTTTTGTGACAAGTCATTTAAGTTATTTCTTCTCTTTTTATTATTATTATCATTTGTTAAGAATAGGAAAAATGTTGATAAGATAATGTTGAATTTCTTTGATTAAGAGACTATGCTTACTTAAAAGCATTTAATTCCTATGTTAAACCAGCAAGGGTAAAATCCTAGGAGACCACATCCTTGGCGACAAACTGAAAAAAGCGCTAGGCCAGAGCGAGATGGCACCAAGTGAAACAGACAATGGCGGCAAGTGGACAGTGGCGGAACAAGGTGGATGCATAATGGATATATATGTAAAAAATACAGAAACTAATCAAATACATTTAAGATAAAAATTAAAAAAACAGCACATACTTTCTTACTGCTGATCTTTTCCGAGTAGAGGGTACAGCTCAACAGCAGATTTTAAAAAGCCTTGAAGGCCTCATCGCTAAGCGAATGACCGTGGGAGTGCCGCCATATATATTCTGCGAGGTAATGGTCAAACATACCCATTCGACATCTCCATTCAAATCCATCCAAAACAGCATGTATAATGTGTGAATATGTATAATAATGATAATAATGAAATGCACATATAATAATGAGATATATATTTCGTTCATATAATCACATTCGCTCATTACATTTAGGACATTCATTATTCGAAGCAAGCAATCCATCCTTCCTTCCTTCATGCACTATTCAATCAATTCTTTCTTACCTTTCGCATTCGACAAAGTAAAAAAATTCTAAGGTATATTCACTCACACACGCAGCCATACTTCTACCCTGATGTCCAACAAAATTCAAAATGCCCGCCGACAAAATACGAAAATTCCAGAAATAGTTAAATTTACCATATCTAGTGTATCAAAGTAGGGTTACGAAGATGGCGCAATTATCGCCAATCAAAATAATTCACTCCAAGGGTATGGGCTCTCCTGGGACCGAACCCCAGCAAGTAAATCCAAAACATTTAGAATACTAACATACAAAACTAAAATTTTTTCCATTTCATTTGGATTCTAGATCCAAAATATTTTTCCAAAGAGCATGACAATGTTCTCTGTATGTAAAACCACAAATTTCCTTTCAAACTGATTCAGTATCTTTCCATGTCAACCGCTGTGTAACATATGTGAAGTTGCAGATTAGCCCATTCTAAGCAATGCATATATAAAATCTAGTAGACATAAAAATATAGAAATGAATAAAAAATAGCAAAAATAATAAAGTAGCTATGGTCACATGCCTTGTGGCCAGCTTGTCATGAGTTTGAGCCCTTGTGTTACTTAAGACCTACTGAGTAGAGGGGCTGACCTATGTCAAATCTGTCATAGCTCAAATTCTTCCTATTGATATGGCATAGTACTTTGGAGAGGGTTGCCAGCTCAGGTGTCATCCTCATCTCTTTGCCATGATTAAAAAGTTTGTCGTCCTTGTGTTGACAACATTAATAAACAGCTCACTCATGACTCTTTATTAAATATCATCCAATTTTAGACAATAGCTAAAAATAAATAATACTTTGAATAATTGCATTACCAAAAACAATTTTTACATGTATAAAATCATGTCAGCCATTTTTGCCAAATGATTCAAAATTTTGCTAATGGAAAGTATGAAATCAAATCTGTTTTTGGTTTTTTTTGCACTGGATTTCAAAATAACTATTCATTGTCATCGTGAACAGAATTAGGGGTTTTCGATTGCTGAACTAAACAACATAAGTTTGTGATGGTTTATGCATACTTTCCTGATCAAAAAATAGTTTTTTTAACTGCTTTTACAGAAATGTATCAACTTTGTGAAAAAAAAAAGTTGAGTATATTAAATGTAATTTAATATGAAACAGTAAATAACAATATAAAAATTTACAAACACCAATTATAGATCACTTTGTAAGAGTTTAAGAACATTTTTAGTATTTTGTTCATTGTATTTATCCTGACCTATACTCTGTTTCACCTCAAGTTGGCAGCGTTGGGAAAGGTAGGGAATGTAACAATCCGCTTGAAAAAGTAGTTCCAACTAGTTTTGGAATTTAAATCAAAGCAAATGCACAGAAAATTGTTAAAAAGTATCATGTATTATAGAAATTGTGGGTTTAAAGATATATTTTAAGTTAATCACATCTTAAAAGCATTTCTTCTTTAATACCTGTGAACGAATACAGTTGAAAACAACAACTTGACTTTTGGCTGAAAAACCGGCTTTTCAAGATTACATTCTTCCAAAGTATTCGCCAAATCAACGCCATTTGCTTTGCACTTGATAGTTAATTAATCAATATTTTTAAACATATTGAAATGCAAACTCTAAATATCTCATTAAATAAAAGGCTTATACTATTATCAAAAACCTCATACAATTTTAAAGAGAAAATTTTTTTTTTCTGCTCGCCAAATATGGAGAATTTTATTTGTTATAGTCACACTCTTCTCCTAGAGTAACCCTGTAGCGGCTGTAAATTGGTCATCATACCCTTCCCAGCGCTGCCAACTTAAGGTGAAACGGAGTATAGATAACAATTATTAAAAAATACTCATATTAAAACAAACTTCTACTTTAAAAATTTTTGTCAAATGTTTAAGCATTTTTTTCCACAATTCTTTAAATTAATGTTAATAAGTCTTAGATATTGTAGATTTTGATCTAGAAATTAAATATTGAGTAGCTGTAAATTCAATAAGGGTAATTATACATTAGGGTTATCGCAGAAGAATTTGCACCATGAATATCAGAACAAAAAGATTCTTACATGTTCTATTGAAAACATCAATCAGTCAGATTTTGGTGGAAAATTATGCGATTCATATGGCGCAAATTTGGCTGTGATGATGCTAATATGGAAGTACCTAATTATGATATGTAAGAACAATAAAATAAACACTAAAATTTCAGTTACAAGAATTCATTACTACTACATATCAAACGGTACTTAGGTATTATCACAACCATATTGGAGACATTATATGAAATGAAACACAAGGTAGCCAATTCAGAGCATACAACATGCAAAATCGGGGATACCAACTTGGCGAGTTATCTTAAACACTGGCATTGTTGTGATAGTACGTAAGCACCCAACAAACTTTTATAAATTTTTATAAATTATAAAAAATAATATTTCTATAAATTAATCAAAGTTATGAGTCATTAAATAACTAAGAACTAATGAAAATAAAGTAACAAATTTCATTCAGATTTAAAAATACATTTTATCACTTTAAAATTGTTCTGAACATTAAAAAAACTGAAGACACCATTGTTTTAATTTATAATGTTTTTTATGAAACAGAAATTAAAATGAAGTAACTCAACACAGATGCTTTACTTTAGACCACTTTTGAAGCACTATCTTTAAAGGTCGGTTATAAGGTAGTCCCAAGCAATGATTAAACAGTTTCCCAATTTTCTCAGGCTGTACATGTAAACAATTAGTAGTCAATGCAACTTCTACACACATAGCAAACCTATCAAGAGACATATCAAGTCGTTCTTTCGACACATAGCTCATTTTTTTCAAAGTTTCTGCAATAACTATGATACTTGTTACAGACACTGCTTCCCGCAGCAAAGGGTCTTGAGGCGGCATTGCTTTAGTCATACATTTTAAAAGGGCTAACAATAAAGAAGAAAATATTTTGTCATTATCACATGTTTTGGTATTTTCTGATGCCTCTGTATATAATGGAGATAATATACACCAAAACATTAATCCAGGAATTGGAGTCTGAGGTCCTGGAAAATTAAAAGAACTTGGAATAACTAGCTTAAATGGTGAGAAGCATAAACCAGGAGCAGAATTTATCCATTGTAAAACCATTAGAATTATATGATCAGGAGGACAACTCGTGAAGTACATGTTTGTAATTGCAGATATCAAACTCGCGCAAAAAATCGGGGATATTACAGGTAAATTTTTTATTCGTTCATTAGATGAGGAGGGTTTAATATATTCCCGTACCACAGCTTTGGCTATAAATGCTGAATAATCTGATACACAAGTACAAAGTTGCATCCATGTACCTATATAGCTTAAGACATTTCCGTTTTCAGTAGCGATTGCGAGTGAGAGTAATTTTCCTAAAACTGGAAACCTATTTTCTAACATTTTTGAACCAAATGGAAAAAGAAATTGAAATGTAGCCATTTTTTGATCATTTTCGGGCTGCCTGAAATACCAAGCAATTCTCTCAACGATCTGCAATTCCTTGATAGGAGGAAGTTTTTGATTTCGTGTATTACCCCACTTATCGACTTCGAAAAATACAAATTCTTCTGACAGTTCTTTCATCAAACCAAGTTGTTGTGATGAACAATTCGGAAGCCATAGCTTTTGGATATGTCTTAGAGCTTCTGGAACAACACTTGGAAAATCCATCTTCCGGAGATAGCATTTAACGTCCCCCATTTTTATATAATGTCAGCACATATACGAAAAAGCAACGCTACACCATAATTAAAAACACGAATTCACCGACAATATTTACGAAATTTCGAGTTGTAATGTTGCCAAAAATAAATAACTCCACATAAAGTTTGAATTTTTTTTTTATTTTTGATTATTTAAAACGATTATATTATTAATGATATTGATAGCTTTTAAAGGTATTTATATAAGAAAGTAAAGATAAAAATAAGGTATATTTTAAGAACAATTTTCAGTGAAACCGTTCTTAAAGCAATCGTAATATTATAAACTTTTTTTTTCTTTTGACAAGGCTTACGTGGGTGGCAACTATCTTCTTTTTTGTGAAGTGATTTCAATTACGAAAGAATTGAACATACCAAAACTAAAATATTGAAAGAGCGAAGTATCTGTCAATATGATTGGAAATAGACGTGTCGCGATAAAATAATATTTACTGGAAAAAAATTTTTTGAGATTTTAGCTTAAATATTTTTTAAAAATGCAAAGCTTACGATCGCAAAGTGGTAATACGGTGCGTAATCGGAAAAAAGGATCTCGAATGACACTTTCTGAAGGTAAAAATATTGGATTTTAATTTATGTATAACATTATTTCGTATTGATTACATCAATTTTAACCATTTAGTACTCTTTTAAATAAATAGATTCATTTTTCTTTCAATAAGTATCTTATTTTTATATTTTTTCAAATAATTTTATATTAATAAATATAAAAATATTTTAAGATAAGTTATAAAGTAAGGATTAAGTAATAAAGTAAACATTTTAAGAATTCAAAATGGGCTGGTATGATTTAAAATCCCTTATTAAATTCCGAAAAAATTTAATTAAAATAAATTTGATAGTTTAGTCTTTTTAAAGTAATAATGTTAGTAATAGTTTAGTTTTAACCACGTTTTTTGTCAATTATAATTTTTTTTTAATCAACATTTCGTTTGTAATATATAATTAATCACAATACTCGCATTCTGTAAGTTACAGGCTATTGTTTAGTCAAGCTATTATTCTTTGGATTTCATATGTATATTTTAACTATAATATGCATGTTCTAATTATTTTTCACTTAAAATAAAGTCCTTACTTTCGTAATCATTGTAATTTTTATTTAGAATAAGTTATACATCACTTTAAAAAAAAATTTTGATGTATGTTTGTAAAATCTGGTTGCTTGCAAAAATTTTTATTTCAAGATAAAAAAAATTTTATTGTCAATTATAATTTGTATTAAAATTGTATATACAAAGGAAATTATAAAAATTTGACAGTAAAAAATTGGTTTATTTGTCCAATTATTGGAAATCTGATTAAAAAAAAACATTTATTTATCTTAAAATTTTGTATGAGTTAAAAAGAGATATTAATGGTTTTTTCTGTTAGGTGATTAATTGACAGTAATAATTTTGGCAATCAATATTAATTAGCGTATTTTATTTCTCAACCTTAGAAAAATTTCAGTAACATTATATACTATGATTAATCAATTCATTCATTTTAAAGTATTAATTAAAGTAAATTTTTAAAATAATTTGAGGTTACAGTTAGTCTATTAAAATTTTAAAGATTAAATCATAAATACAGGTACTTATGTGTTAATGCCATCACAGTCAAATTTACACCATGTGAACCATGCCATTTTCAGCAAAATCCCATTGATTTTGTTTTCAAGTAAAAAACATGAGTAAGAATTTGTTTTTGCTGTTATGATATCATGGCATGATTCTTATGATGCAAATTTGACTGCAGGGACATTAATTTGTAAGTACTTAAATATGTGCAACTTATTTGCTAAATTTTTATAGTATTCTTAAGTATTTTTCTCCATTTTTATTACAGCTGGAAGACTATTGCGTAAAAGAATATCTGTTTCTCGACAACTATTAGCTGCTGGCCAAGTATGGAAAAATAGTCTTCCCAGTCATGATTGTGATGTGGTTGTAACATTCCCCCAGTCAACTGTGGAAGAAACCTTAGTGTGGTTTTTGACACAGCTTAAAACAAATGTTCCAGAACTCATGGTTGAAGTGAGACATCACAGGCACACAAATGTATATGGATTTTATTTAACTACTTCCAATGAAAAGTAAGTAAAGATCTATTAATGTAATAAATTACTTTAATAATTGTGTCATTTAAAAATAATTAGATTTATTTTTTTTTTCTTTTCTTTTCTGTAATGGGGCTGCATATTGGTATTTCTACTTTTGCAGACCTAGTATTTTCCCCAGGAGCTGGTATCACTTTTTAGTGTAGCACCATTTAGGCAATATCAATTACTGCAAGTAGTTTTGGCTACCGGTGTCTTACCCAGAGGGAGACACCTGAGCTCTTCCAATGCGAAATTTGTACTTAGGATTTTTAATTTTGCCGAGTAGCATCCAAGCCAAACAGACACTCAAGAGATCTTTTTCATGCTGTATAATCATACAACATGGCTGCTGTCGATTTTCAGCATCAGGAAAATCCACTGACTTGGGCCACAACCTTGGGTACAGAAGACCAATGATAAACCAACTATACCACCCAGCCAGCATAATTAGATTTATGAAAGTAACTCTTAGGAAACATTTTATGAATGAACTTATGTGTATGACACAACTGTTTCGTGGGTTTATCAATATCTCCTCTTTTTTGTTAGCTTTCATCTAAAAAAAACTGATTTATTTATTATAATTGGAGAAATATATTTTTTATTAAAATAGAATTTTTTTTTAAATGCCTCTGTTAATTGTATAAAAAAAATTCTTACATAAATAAAAAGGGAAGCTTTTCCTAACATGCTGTAAAAAGTTGTGTTACATTCCTAAAATGCTAATTAAAACAGATTATAACAGGAAACATTTTAGGATATATGTGTGTGTGTGTGTTTTAGGCTGTTTCTTCAAAATTTAAAACACATCGTATAAACTGACGATTTATTACATATTATCCATTATATTTAAACAAGAAATAAATGTGATTTCTTTTGACTTATACATATGACTTTCTGCCTTCAAAAAAAATTTTTGAACTAATATATAATACGTAATCTTGTTCATTTTCATTATTTCTTATTTAGAGTGATTTTTTTTAATCATTAAATCTGATTGCAAATGCTTAACATTCATATATATATATATATTCTTGAGTGTATGTGGAATGAAAAAAAAAATTCACTAATAACCACTACCAAAGGATGTAATAAAGCTGATGTATTAGCTGACAGGAAGCCAACTCAGGAGGTCAAAAGCTTTAGTTGCTGAAATGTAAGAAAATGATGGCTAAAGGAAGATAGATGAACTAGGTTGTGTTGTTCCTCTTCCAATAAGAACTTTAAAGTGAATAGCATATTTATATGTATTTGTAAGAGAAACAACTTGTCTATTACTCCAGCTAAATGCTCTACATGTATATATAAAATCCTTTGTGTATATGTATAAAATTTGTTACTTGTAGGAGTTACACCTTTTAAACTCTGAATTCCTCTCTAATTTAGCTTGTTAAAGGGGGCTGAAGAAGAACGACTTCGCAAACCCTTAAAACCTCAATTTGGAGGTGGCATGAAAGAATTTGTCTATGAGGAAAGAGAATGTTTCAGTCAATCTGAAAATAAAGATTTATTTTTAAGCAGTCAAGAAAGACAAAGCATTATATTGAACCTACTCTATGGACTTAGAGCTTCAGACAAAGATGAACTTCTACATATCAAATTTATTGAAGGCCAACCAATTGGTAAGTTGTAAAAATTACCAAACCATACCTTAAGTAAAATTGTTATTATTATTATTATTTAGTAAGTGTTAAAATTTTCATATATTCAATTTTGAAATATGTACTTCATATGTATTGATTCATATGTGTACTTTATGCATGGATATTTTTTTTTATAAATTTAACTAAATACTTCATTGATATGATTTCTTAAATTTTTAAAGGTTTTAATACAAGCTTCTATTCTTAAACTTTACTCTGAAATTTAATGTGGTATACAATATATGATCTATATATAGTTATATCTTATGTAAAATTCTTTTATTGAGTATATTTTTAGGGATAAAAATATATTGTATGTGAGTGTGCATGTTAATTGAAGGATTACATATTCAAAGGTATCTTCAGTAACAAGAGATTTCTTCGAAAACAAATTTCAAATTTTCTGTATGCATGTATGTAATGAAAATTTATCTTCAATATATGAAATATTTGTTTCACTATAAAAAATTTTTATTGAATTATGTGTTATATTTTTCAGGTTATTAGTTTAGATCTTTTGATATAAAAAATAAATTAAATATTTTAATAAAAGTAGTTTTTTTTCATATGATTTGGAAAATATATGACATATATATTAATAAAATGTTACTTTATGAATGCACACAAAAATCTAATTGTAAAATTTTTTATTATAGATAACTGTGAATGAAATTAAAATGTAAAAATTGTTAATTGTGCTAGCATTATAAATATTTTTCTTTTCTTTTTTATGTGGGCTCGTTAGTAATTAGAATTCTGCCAAAATAAGTTTGTTTTGAGATTGTGGGTTTATAAAATGATTATTAATATTTTATTGTTTATTTAATTATAAGCTATAATTTATATATTTTGTGATTTCATTAAATAGTGCCTAAGTGTTTAGCAGAAGGTGTTATTTCCCAAGTTTTACCTTTACACAACACTGAAGCTCTCAACAATTTAAAAAGAACCTGGATGCAAGCTATTTTCAAACATCAGCCTTTAAGTGAGTCGTATTTTTAATTTAAAGTATTTTCTCAAAACTATAATCCATTTCTGAAAAGCATATTTTCATTGCAACAAAAATTAAAGTACTTGATATTCTCTTTTTCTTCACTATTAAGTTGAAGATCTTATATGAAAGAGAAACAATTCACATTGCTCTTATTTTCAGGGATAGCTAATTAAGTCTTACATTTCTTTATCTTATTTATTGTATATATTACATGTATTTTTTCTAAAGCTGACCATGTCTATAACAATGATTTAACTGGATAAAAGTTCATGCACAAAAATCTCTGAAAATCTGTATTTTGTAAAGTTTATTTGAAAAACTGATTTTAATGTTTCATTATCAAGTAATTTGATTCATTTCCGCATTGTGATTCTTTTGATATTTAAAAATTATGTAAAACATATAAGTCTATTAAAAGCAGCAGAAAATTTTCTCAATATTGTTTTTTAGTGTCTGTTAAGTTAGCGAAGTAACAAATATTATGTGACTTTTATAAAATTTTTATATCTAAAATGCTAACAGATCCTCTAATTTTTGTTTAATTAATACAAAAAGATATAGTTAGTAAAATGTGTTCAACAATTTCATTTAATCTATCTTAAAATGGAAAATTAGAACTTCATATTTACTCTTTGTACAGAGATATTAAATTAAATTAATTGTTATTTTATGTTTTCAGATGATATTTGTGATTATTTTGGAGTAAAAATTGCCATCTACTTTGCCTGGTTAGGCCATTATACTAAGGCATTAACTCTTCCAGCATTCTTTGGATTTTTTATGTGGCTATGTTGTTATGGCAAAGACCAGGTATTTTAGTATATGTTTGTGACCTTATTTTTTGACTTAAATTATTAATCAACTATTGCAATAATGATTCTTTTTGCTTTCATTATTTGTTTAATTTAATATGCTTTGGTGTTCTGAGATAAATCTTTATAATAAATATATGTTTTGTAAGTTTCAAAAAACATTTTTATAGTGTTTCCTAGATATTTTTGATTAAAAATGCTTAGCTTTTCTCTTTATTTATATACTGAAAATGCAATGAAAACAATTGTTTAAGTCTAGAAGTAAACAACTGTTTGAACTATTCAAAATTGTTCTGTCAATATAGATTTTTCGAAAAAGGAATATTACAGATGTACTTTTTAGCATTATACATTCTCCATTAAGATGATGAGAAACATATAAGACTTATTAATATTCATAAGTTAAATACAGTCGCACCTCTGTATAACAAAGTTTCAAAATTCCGAAAAAAAGTTCATTATATGGAAAATTTGTTATATAGAGGTTCATCTTTCAATTTTCTATATAAGCCACATAAAGCAAATATTAAATTCATAAACACTATATATTAAAAAAAAGTAATTACTCTCATTTTTTTTGTAAATTAATATCTATTTATTTTATATATCTTACCTATCAAAAAAAAAACTGAAAGGAAAGTTTCTTGATGCCTTTATCCACTTCCTGAAGAGTTAAAAAATTTTCTTTGATGCTCAAGCACTCAAGTTTTGGAATTTGCGAGCTACAAAAAACGAAGTTACCAGTAGGACTCATCAACACTACAAATGATCATAGACTAGCTCAGGGACCATCGTCAAAAACCAAAAATTTGTTATTGCTAACAAAAATATTAAGTTTTCTATGAACGTTTTGGAGAAGTGGTGCAGGGAAAACTAAATGATCATGAACACAGAAAAAAACCATCTACCAACTAAAAGACACCCATCAAATATATGAACCTTGACCTTGTTAGACAAGATCAATTTTGCTATCTTGGTGCCACTTTTGACAACAAGCTTTCTTGGAAGGGACATGCAGAGGAAAATGTGAAAAAAGAGGAGAAAAAGCCTCCTCAAAAGATTGGCTGGAGTCACTTGGGGATCGTCTCCTGTTTTTTCCACCACATGCAAGTCATATGTAAGACCTGTCCTTGGTTATGTTGGAGAACTCTTGGCCAAAGCATCTAAGAGCTGTAGTGGTATAATAGACAGGATTCAAAATAAGGCCTTCAGACTTATTACCTCTGCTGCCTCTTCCACTCCCATTGCTGCCCTCGAATTGCAGACAAATATTGAGCCCCTGAGGGTTAGGAAGGAAAAACAACAACTCAAGCAATTTGAAAAATGCATGAGACTGCCACTCCTGCACTGGCAACAATATATTCCCCCTCCAATAAGACTTAAATCGCACCATTCTTTCTATTCAAGATCTGAGGACCTTTTGAATAAGTACAATATAAACATGAATATTCCTCACTTTAAACAGAGACAGACACACTCTTGGCTTTAGACAGAGTTTTTCTCCCACCCTCATCCTTCCAACTTTAAATTTATCGATAAATTTTCCAGAAAAAATGTCTGCTGCCTTTTGTGCCTATGCTCTTGAAACCATCATGACTTTAAACCCAAAGGATATGTGGCTCCACATTTATACTGATGGTTCTGCCCAGGATGATGGCTCAACTGGGGCTGGCTTTTATTGTGAAAACCTTTTTGAAGGCTCTTTGGTAGCAAGCTTGGGTGCTACAAACTTTAATGTGGAGATAGAGGCTGTGAGATAAACAATAAGCCATTTAAACCATTTGTCTACTTCCTATAGACAAGCTGTCTTCCTTTTATATTCTCAATATGCAATCCTCACTCTCTGCTCCTTATGCAATAGTGACTTGATAGAGGTAGAGGAGGTGAGAGAAAAAATTTATGAACTCAATGGTGCTGACTGGACTATTATATCTCAATGGATCCCTAGCCATCGCAGCATCCCCGGCAGTGAAAAGGCGGACTCTCTGGTAAAACATGGCCGCAATTTCCAACAGCCTTCTAATTGCTTGTCATGCAAACAGTCCTTTTCAAATATTTCCAGACCCGTGGGAAAATACATTCATCAAATTCAAGAGAATGAGGCTAGGGGAAAGATCTGGGAGACCCTGCTCCACAGAGCCCAGTCCCATGTGTCTTCCTAGACCAGTTTTTTCTGCTGTTTTTAGAACTTTGACCGGCCATGACTTTCTTTAGTAACACCTACACTGAATTGGTATGAAAGACACTCCAGACTGCCCTCTGTGTCATTTGCGGAGAGGCTATGAATTTTGTTCACCTGACAGTTTGTGCTTCCCTGGCCAACACAGGTTTTAACTTTTCTTCTGACAACTTTATTGCAAAGACAGGTTTATATCGGGCTGCTCGTAGAGAAATTACCTATACGGCCTATTCCTAGGTGTAATTTTAAAAAAAAGATAAATTACCCAGAGAATTATTACTCTCAGTGAGCTAGGCTCCTAATAAAACCACAATTTATGACCACCATAGAATGTGTTAAAAGAGAGAATAATTTGAAAAAAAATCAGAAATATTTTAAAAAAAGGGAGAAAAAAGAATTGAATCACAGGAGAAAATTTCGTTATATAGGAATTGCACTTCACTATTGGGAGGTTATTTTACAAAGAAAATTGTTAAATGTTCTTGGTTCCAGGAAAAAGTTTGCTATATAGAAAAATTCACAATATAGAGGTTCGTAATATGGAGGTTTGACTGTAATTAAAACAAGATTTGTAAAATTATTCCGATATTTGCATGCTTATTTACTTTTATAAGAACTCTTAGCTTAAAAGTTGTTTTTCTTTACTGTAATTTTTAAAGCAATTCACTTCTACTAAAATAATTAAAATATTTAACTGAGTTTTAATTTCTTTTGCTACATTGATGTGTATTACCTTTTTTTTATCTATACTTTCTAAAAAATTAATTTTGAAATAACTTTATAACAAGAAATTTATATATTGATCACTTATTTTTAATCCAATTAATCTCTTTTATGCTTGATTTTTTTTCTCTCTCAGGCTACAGAAGATGTTTGCTTTGTTGTGTTTGCTTTATTCAATGTCTTATGGGCAACTCTGTATTTGGAATCTTGGAAAAGAAATTGTGCTGAGTTAGCATATCGTTGGGGTACATTGGATATACAGAACGAACTTTTAGCTGAACCCAGACCACTTTTTACTGTATGTTATTTTAATTTAAAACATTATGAGTGTCATTTTGGATTTAATGAGTGTGTTATTTTTTTCTATTGTGAAATATTTGTTTCGAAATTTGAGTTCTTTTAAGAATGTTTAAATATTTTTAACAATCCTAGGGTCCTTTAGCTGTCAGTCCAGTCACAGGAAGAATGGAACCTACATACCCTGCATGGAAACGAAATTTGTTTCGATATTGTGTCAGTTTGCCAGTTATTGCATTTTGCTTACTGGTTGTATTTCTTGTCATGTTTCTTATTTTTGAACTTCAGGTTTGTTACCTTTTATTTACTTTATATCTAATTTTTAGTATTCATTTATTATTAATATCTTTTTCCAATTCCTACAATTAGTTCACACTATCCCTATATATATATATATATATATATATATCTTGTGTTCAAATTTTCAATCCTTATAAAATACTTTCTTTTCATCCATTGTTGTTCAAATACATTTTTTTTAAACTTGTAGCGGATGACACTTGGTGCTAATATAGTTTTTTTTAATATTAATTCATTAATTAAATTTAAAAAAATGAATAAATAGTAACAAACAAAAATACTAGTCCAACACCATTTATAAAAAGGAAATTTGTTCATTGTGCCCCTATAGCACAATGGATAGTGTGTTGGACTTCTAATCCAAAGGTCGGGGGTTCGAATCCCACCTGGGTTAGCCTCATTTCTGAGAATGTGATTTCTTTTTTACTATATTATTTTATTAGAATAATTAAATTTGTCTCTGTCATATTTATATACATATTTATATTAATTGTAACTATTTAATAAAAAGTAACTAAAATAAAATTTTTCTTTATTGACCCAAGTAGGAATAGACTTAAAAAGTTTTTTTTATATTACTTGTTTTAATTACTGTCAACATGTTACTAAAAAATTTATGTAACTATTTCATTTTTTTACAGACATGGTGGGATCGAATGATCGATGCCCGAGGATACCCATTTTGGATGATGTTTTTTCCAAAAGTTCTTCTAGCATTAGTCATCAATGTACTTGATGGTGTTTATCACAAAATTGCTGTCTGGTTAAATGATAAAGGTAAAAAAAAAAGTTTTCCTTTCCCTTAATATTACATCAAAATTTTTGTTATTCATTGACATGAGTTTAAATATTAATTTTTCACTTCATTAAATAGTTCTAAACTCTGTTACACTGTGTAGCTAATCATAATATTTTTTAGTGCAGTTCAGAGCTAATTAGTTTTTATTTAAAGGATTTAGGAATTTAATATTGTTTTTTTAATAAAGTACTAGCAGAATTTTATTAAATATGATTGACAAAAGAGATATTTATATATTTGTGTATTAGCCATTACCTAAAGGATCATCTCTGATATACTTATTGTGGAGGTGAATATCCGAAGGACTGAACCTGCGACACTTGGTACTGAAGCCACGTAACATGACCACTAGACAAAAGCGATCACCCCTGTCTGGAGGTTGTTACTGGCTTATTTAGATACTGCTACACTTATATATAGCTCTGAGATATGCGTAGTAGTTTATTAACAGAAAAGACTTTAAATGATTTTTTGTCTGAAAAATTAAAAATTGCTATTGATAGATTATCTGCATATTCAAACTACAGAAAAGTTGATATATCATTGAAATTTTTTATCTTTATGAATTTTAATCTTCAGCATTGTATTTAATGTCATAAGATTGCCATTTTTTTTAATGCTTGTATTGTTTCAATAGAAATTTTTACTAAATAATTTTAAATTGCTTAATTATCCTGATATGGTTAATTTAATGTAATGTATTCATATGTTTTATTTCAGTTTTGTCTTATAACACTTTACAAAGTCTAGTTTCTGATTAGTTAGTAATCAACTTTGTTTATATCTATATTCGATTTGCTAGTATCTTCTATATATTCATGCATAAAGTTTATGTGCTCATTTGTTATATTAATAATATTAGAATTGTTTTATAATAATATTATTAAAAATTTTTGATTAGATTCCTTAATTTCAAGAATTTATTTGAATGAATTAATATATTTATTTTTTAAAATATGTCTAAATTAAAAATTATTTTCAGTTATTGAGTGTTAAACTGTTCATTGTTTTAAAACTTAATTTTACAAGGGTTGTATAGTTTAACATAGTTGATATTATTGCATATAAGAAACCTTTTTTTAATAGAAATGTTATTTCAAATAATAAAATAATGTTTAAATTATTCCCTACATGAGAAATTTACTGAAACTTTGTTCAAATTCTATTGAAAGATTTATTTAGAAACGTTGTTTTACATTTTAGTTTACAATTTAATATTGTTTTTTAGATATAACAAAAAAAAGATTTTTAAATTTTTTGTGTGTTTCAAATAGTTTTGCTTGTTTAAGAAAAAAAGCTTTGTAAAAAAAATTAGAGCATTTCATAAATTAATATAAATTTTTGTGTCTGAAATTATTTTTTACTATTGTTAAAAATTTTATCAGAATTTGCAATTTTTGCTTCTGCAGATTGAAGGTTTATGCCAATTTTGCTTTAAGTTCTTAAGAAATATCTACTAATTGCAAAATAACTAGTTTCTTAGAAAAAAATCAACAAAAATAAAATTTGGAACATTTAAGGCAAAATATTATTTTAATTGTAAAATTAACTGGTTTTTCAGAGATAACTTTAGTTGAAGCTTTATTTGGTAGCCTAATTCTTGCAACTGCTTTTGAACTTAGAAGTGTTATATGTTTCTTTTCAACGTATATTTTTTTAAAAGAAAAGAAGTAGATTGTTCATAGTTCCTCAAACTAAATAAGTTTTAATATGAAATTGCTTTTTTCATAGTAGTGGGGATACAATTAGTAAATCATAAGTTTAACTCAACAAATGCATTGTCTTGTTTTACAGAAAACTATAGGCTGGAAGAAACTTTCGAAAATCATCTGATTGTCAAATTAGTTCTGGTTGGTACTTAAAATATGAAAAAGTTCTTTCTACAAACATTTCTGTATTTATTTTATAGAAATTAGTCTTTTTCTTCATTTATTTCATAAATCACGCATTAAAGTTTATATGAGCATTGATATATGGCGCAGATTAAAAAGCATTTTTTACTATATATGGCTGATACAGCTATGAATTATTTTTGCATGATGCATTGTTGCCATCTTGTTTTTTTAAACACACATGTACTTATTTTTAGCTGAAATTTCAATTGCTTAGGAATTTTGAGGTCATATTCTTTTATCATAAGACTTCTGTTTTGATTTGACTCTTTTTAGCATTTAATACTCTTGACATTTTTTTATAAACTAAGGTTCCCTTCTTCCCCTCTCCATCAAAAAATACTTTTTTACTATTTGAGTTGAAATAAAATGCAATAAATAAATTATTTGAGACACTGATTATTTATATTGTTTATAAAAATAAGTTTCTTTTGATATATATGTATATATTTCATTTTAAAATACTTAGAAACTCTTGTTTGAATAAGCCTAATTCTGTTTAAAGACAACAGCCAACTGAACATGATGGGTCGTTCGGTACAACTTTGTAAAGCATGATAGCAGAAATTAATGCATTGCAATATAAATTCATATTTTTAGATTCTTTAATAAACATGTGCAAAAAAAAATTATTAAGAGTTTATATGGATAGTTTTTTCGATTGTATACATTTTGGAATCTCTATAAAATTACCTTTTCTTTCTCATTTTTTATTTATTCAGTAATATCTTTGAAAATATGTATTTTATTGAAAGTATATTTTACTTCATTTAAGTGGCATGATCGTTAGTATACTGTAAATGTTAAATTGGTTATTACAATTTTCTTAAAAAACTGTTGTCTCAAATGAATATAGTAGTAGTGTTAATTACATGAAGGAATTGACAAAATAAAAAATTGTTGAAACTGTTTAAACAATATTTTTTATATTATATTTTTATTTATCATTTTCTTTATTATCTGATTACCAAAAAAAATTATTTTTAAATTGTAAAAGATATTTGAAACTGAAAATATTACCATAAGTAATTGAAAAGTTTTGTGTGAAGATATTCAAAAAGAATAGAGTGAAAAAAAGGAAGTGTGCATGTGAATAAGTTTTGAATTATAAGAATATAATAATTTTATTTGTATGAATTAAGAATGTCATATTTTTATGTATTTATGATACCGAGTTTATGGGGCTGTGGTAGCCCAATGGTCAAGGTATCGGATCATGGCAGGCATGTCATGAGTTCGAGCCCAGTACCACCAAAGACCCGCTGTGTAAGGCAGCGGTGCTCATTAAATCTGTAGAGAGCTGAAACGTCCTCCAATTGGTATGGTGTGGTAGTTAGGAGAGGGGGTGCCAGCTCAGGTGTCATCCACATCACTTGACCATGGTTCAAAATTACGTGGTCCGTTGCCAAAAGCCCTCGTGTAACTGAACAGTGCGATGTTAATATTCACTTACTCAGATACTGAGTTTATGTACAGATAACAAGATACACATTTTTAAAATTAGGAATGGTTTTTGAACAAGACTAAAAATAAATGTAATTTTTAAAAAACCTCTGTAGAATTTCACACACACAAAAATTAATTTAGAGGTTTAGATATTAATATTTAGAATAAATTTGTTCTTGGAAAAACTTTCTTTTGTTCTACGTAAGACAAAGAATAAAACTAAACCTTACAAATGAAACAAGATAGATATAAATTCAATGAAATAAGTAATTATAAATGTCATAATAAAAAAGCTATGGTTGCAAGAATATTTTCAGGTAATAATCAAAATTTTAAAAGTAGAAGGGTGTTAATCCTCTTGAGAAACATATTGTTGTGATTTTATAATGATATTTTAATGACAATGAAATTATGAACAATCAATTACAATCATGCTAAAATTTCTGCTGTTACATTGATTTTCCTCCTTAAAAATATATCTTTCACTTTTGTCTTAAATTTTTTTTTTTCATTTTCAGAAATTTTGTTCTTTTAAAGTATTTTTCATAGTTATAGCCTTTTTTTATATGCACTGATTTTTAAGTTGTTCATATAATTATATTTTGCCTCTTTTTCTTATAATTCTTTCCCCTTAATTTTTCACTGTCCATCATGCAGATGTTTTTTAATTACTATGCTGAGAGAGAGAGAACATTACTGAAGTGATAATTTGCTAATTATGCTAAATTATTTGAATCATTCATACAATTTATCATAAATTCATTATTATCAACCCAATTCTTTATTGTAAATGATATTTTTTTTCTTTTAATCACAATTTTGGATAATGCATATGGATTATATAAAAAATATCTTTATCACCTGCATTTTCCTCATACATAATTTTTGGATTTTATAATAGCTCAGTTTTTTAAAATTTGCCTTATTTTTGGAATCAGTTTTCTAGTTAATATCTTCAGAATTTTTCTATAAATGTAAGATTGAATATTTTTATACGTAGAGTCTGATAATTATACCCAAGTATTAATAAAGAAAGAACTATTAAGATTTTTTTTAAAAATTTCCTCAATTTTATATATAATACAGTTATTTATTTATTTTTGTTGCATTAACGAAATGTTTTTATGTGTTAAGGAAGAAAATTTCTTTTGTTTAATTATAAGAAAGGAAATATACACACAAATGTTATGGATATTGTCACTGTTTTGCTGTGCAATTGATATTTGAGTATAATTATTAAAATTAGACTAGCATTTGTTACAAAAGGTTATATTTAGAATATTTATGCTCAATTTCTTTACGCTGTATAATTTCAGTAAGCAGGTACAAAATACCAAAAACTAGTTAAACAAGCTTCTTAAACATTTTATTTTTGAATTCTTTATTTACAATTAAATAAGGATAACTTTTTGTGTTTAAAACATCAAAATAGCTCTTTTTTTAATATTCTAAGCTTATAATCTGACTACAATAATTAAATATGGTTTCTGAATAACAAATGAATCTTTTTATTTTGTTTCATTAATCTTACTCTTATGGAATTTTTTAAAGACATTTAGTTTGAAAGTTGTAATTTCTTAAAAATATTTAAAGTAAAATTTTTATTTTCTTTCAAAATTTTATTTTCAGTTAAAAGCTTTTAGTATTTAAATCAGTGGAAGCACATATTTTAATATTTTAGAAGCATTCAAAATGATTACTTCATCCTCTGCATTTATATTCACAATTTTAAAAATCACAACTTTTAAGCTAATATTCTGCTCATGTTATATAAAAGGAAATATCACAAATAGACAATAACTTTATATATTTTCTAAATGCCTTATTTAAAAAGTATTAAAATTTTTGCTAAGTTATGAATTAATTAAAAGGGATGGAAAAAAACTATTCTAAAAAATTTTTTGATTGGTGTTTTACCCTTTTTACTCCCCCACACTTTTCATTGTTTTTTTTATTTACACATGGTAGTACTTATTCTATTTTTTGATTTTTCTAGTATGTTTTTTAAAAAATTTTGGTTTATGATCAATTTTTATATATATTAAAGCAAATAAATATCTTAAATTCTTAGTTTATATTTTTTATTCATCTTCATTTGAACTAACAACAGATCTACTTTTATATTTATTTTATACATCTAATACTTTTGTAGTACGTTATATATATTTTTTTGCAATATATTAATGGTTATTCAGTAGATTATGGAATGTATTTTGGAACATTTTACTGTATTGTACATGTGTTATATCATATCCAAATACATATTTAACAACTTGTATCTTTCTGACAAGAAAACCAGTATCAGTTTCTTCTCTTGTTTCATAATAAACATACTTAACAACATTTCTGGTTTTTTTTTTAATGTAGTTTAGCTCAATGATTTAAATAATTTATTGGAAAAAGCATTTGTCTATTTTGTTCTTTCATTATCTTTATTTTATCTTAAAATATATAATCTGATTTCTTTCTTTTTCTTGAAAATAATTTTTTTTTAATGAGGCTTGTATTTCATTTTCATGAAGCTAATTTTCTGATATATTTTACAAAAAAGTAGCTGCTTGATTTTATCATAACTATTAAAACTTATGAGTAGATCTACTTGATGTAATTAAATCTACTTCTGGATTATACATGTGAAGATTTACTTCTTTTCAGTTGAAATATACATTTTTTTATAATCTGTTTTATAAATTTCCATTAATTCTTTTATTTCTTTAAAAATTTTATTTCTATTGTTTTCTGTTCAGAATTTCTGAGAATAATAGGAAGAGCATGATTTATTTTTAATTTGAGTCGTGCCTTAAATGCTGCTTTCTTGTTTATGGAATTTGGCTTCAAAATCTATTTTATAAGTTTCTCTTGCCTTTTTTTTTCTATGCTTCAACAGAAAACTATAGAGGGGAAGAGCAGTATGAAAATCATCTTGTAGCTAAAGAGCTGTTGGTTAGTATGGTGTTTTAATTTCTGCTTGCCATGTATTGTTTCGGCCTGACGATGATTAATGCACTTTTTGCATGCAATTTTCCAGTATGGAGCTTGAATGTACCATCATTTGCCTCCTTTTTTCAGTTTTTGATTTTGTAGATTTTGATATTGCTCTTTATTGTTAGTTTCAAAACCATTTTAAAAATTCTGCGTAATATTTTAAATTTATATTATTCAGTGTACTTAATTAAAATATGTATGTATAGCTGAAATTTTTAAACAATTTTAGATAACGATTTTGGAGTTGACATAGCAAATAATATTTTTTTTAAATTTTTGTTCACTTTTTGCTTTTTAAAAAATGTTTTACTATTTGCATTTTGAGATTTAAAGTAAATATATCTTTTTGTATTTTTATTTAATTTTTGAATTTTTTTTTTTTCCCAGATAGTCTGAGGTTTTGGGAAATAAATATTACTGTAATTTTTTTCTGTTCTTTTGAATGATTTTGCTTACATTTAATCACTTTTTAAAAATAAGGTAATGTATTTCATTGAATTATGTATGATAATTAATAGCCTTTCTAAATAATTAATCTTTTCATTTTTTTTGTACAGTTCCAGTTTGTAAATTCCTTCTTGTCATTGTTTTATATCGCCTTTTATTTGCAAGATATGGAAAAATTAAAAGAGGTATAAATCTATTTTATGTGCACTTGCTTCTGGAATTATCTCTAATTATTTTCAAATGTATGAACTGTATTCATATATTTATACTTTAAAAAAATTCTTCTCATAAATAAATACTTAAGGTATTATTTTAAATAGAAATCTCCAGAAAGTGATAGTTTCTTCAAAAATAATAATTTACGTGTAAGATTCTGAAGAAGAGTTGTATGTAATTCTTGTAAAATGCCTCAAAATTTTACCTAAAGTAATAAGCATGTTTATGTAATTTTTAACTTTTTTAGTTCGTCTATATTACATAAATCTCGATAACATAAAAATAATTTGTAGCACTGAAAACCGATATCTATTTATAGTTGATGTTTTTTATATTGATATTGGAGTAATTTGTGTGTGTGAAAATCATTAATGTGTACAAAGCTATGCCAAGAAATTTACTTTAAAATGAGATGGACAAATCAGTTTCTGTTGTATCACGAATAAACTTTAAAAAATTTCCCAATAACTGTAATCATGTATTATGGATTAATGTCGATCATGCTTACAAAGAAATTTAAAGGAATTTTATCTAATCATATCAGAGTGTTGTAATAAATGTTTTAAAAGCTTTTTTATCTATTGTACATATATTCAAAAGCATATACAATTTGAACACTTCATAATTAGTGTGCTATATTGAGTAACCGGTGCTTTGACTGTGAGAAATTTATCAAACTCTTAAAATTGGTAATTATTTTTTTTAAGTAAAACTTCTCCTTATATCTAGATTTAATTCTATATTTTTAACGTAATTCCTTAAATATCTTAATCATGTCCTAAATAAAATAAATCTCAAATATATATATAATTATAAATTTCAAAATTACTTTTCTATATATATATTTTTATAAAGACTTTGAAACTGATGCACTCTTGATCGCATAATAAAAAGACTAATGTATTAGCAAAAGATGGTATATTTTTAAAATTATAAAATTATGATTTCGGACAGGGGATATTGTTTTGGCTGCTCATACTTGATATGTCAAAACTTGATTACTATATTTAAAAAGTATTGGATGGGGGAAAATTAGTATATAATTTAGAATAATTATTGCTTGAGATTTAGCTTTGTTACTGAAGAATTCTTAAAATAAATTTTGAAATTAAACATTTAAGTTAATTTGATTTTTCTGACTTTTCTCTGAATCCTAAGTGAAACATAAATATTCTCTCCTCTACTTTTCAGGAAAAACATTTATTCTCAAGATTCTGTTTGAAATAATAGAAATTAAGAAAAATTATTTACCATTCTTGATAAAGAAATATTTATCAATCTTAAGAGTAGTAATTTCTGATTTTTTTGTTACATTTTGCATTAATAATAATAATTAATTTGATTTAACATTTTGCTTTCTTCAAAATGTTAGAATTTTCATTAATGAAATAAATGATATGTACATGTGTCATAAATTTATCATAGTAAACCTGTTATTACTTTGACACAAACTTTTTGGGTGATGTTTAGTATAAAGAAGGAAAATAATTTTTTTTTTAAAATTTACTGTATTTAAATAATAAAAAGTTTCATATGATGCTTTTCATTTTTTTCACTTATAAAAAACTTCTTTTAGAGTTCCATATAAACCTTTGTCCACTTAAGCTTCAAATTTTCACTTACTTTTAAGAGTTATGTACCATAAGAATCAAACTAATATAATTGAAATGAGTATTAACTAATACAGAATTGTTTATATTGGTTCAATTGTATAATATTTGAATTTAATATTTTGTTTAGCAATTAGCAGCTCTTTTAATTACAAGACAAGTTGTTGGAAATATAAAGGAATCTTTTATACCTTTCCTAACTGAAACTCTGAAATTAGCCCATCTGGGAGCTGATCATTCAGTACATACACCATCTGGCTCTGAGAATGAACAGAAAGACTTCAGTTCTGATCAAGAAAGTGATCCTATGTCTTCAGCTGCTTCGACTCCTGTACATGAACATAGCAAAAAGAAGAAAAATTATAATAACTTAACACAAGCAGAAGTGGAAAGTGCTATGTATAAAGTATGTAATTTTTTATACATTCCAGTGATATAACATATAAAGTCTGTTTCATATATTTATCCTTCAGTATTGACATATTCTAGAATTTGGTTTAAAAATTATTGAGGAAATAATCTGAAATTGAAATCAGTAATATTAATCAATATTTTTTGGCTTAAAACTAATCAGTTTGCTTTTGTATAAAAATGTTATTTAAATTAATATAATTAATATGTTATTATGTATTAATATGTTATTAATAACTTTTGTGCTATGTTTCTTTAATTTTTATTTACTGTAAAGTTATCTTGAATCTGACCTTATCTCAGCTTTCATTCAGTTATTTTGAAAATTTAATTCTATAGCAAATATTGGATGTGCTTTTATATTCAATAATTTTGATATTATTATTAATCTAATTTTATTATAGATGATATTAGTGGGATACTTGATAAGAAAGTAATATAATATATGTAGTAAAAATTTATAATATTAATGTTATACATAAATGATTTTCTTCAATATTTCCCTTTTTAAAAAAAAAATGTCAATATGTGGGAATCTAACCCAAATATCCCCCTCCCCCCACAAAAATGTTAGACTCTTTAGATAGTGGGGTGTTAGTAGCGAGGTGTCTATGGGGTTTTTTAATACTTAAGGGTTCAGTTTCACAACTCAAATCAAAATGATGCAAACAAAAAGGCTTCTTGAAAATAAATGAATTTATTTTGCATTATTGGGAAAAGTTTACAGGGGAAGTATTTACAGTGCAATATAGGAGATTTTAAAGAAAGAGAAAATTAGATAATTCCTTCTAGGAGTACATTAGAAATCTAAAAAGCGCATTATGTGACATGTGGCTGAAACTTACCTCTTGGTTAGTGAGCGCAATTGTGCAGAAGTGCTATACATCTTTATCGAACAGTAGTTAGTGGGCCTCTGCCTGAATATATTATTTGTGTTGGCATTTCGTAAACCCACCAGATGGCGTTGATCGGGGATGCTGTTTTAATTAAAATTATTGCCCTCTGGAAAGGGATGTGATCTAACCTTTTACAAAACTGTTCCCTGGAATATCCTACATATATATTGTCTAATTTTTTTTTTAAATCAACCTTTTTAGTTGTGATTTACAAAAATAGAAAATGGCACTAATATGGAAATAGTTTCACATAGGATTTTAACTAAGAACCTTAAGCATATTTTTTTATATGAGAATTGTTCAATTTCAATTGTAGAAAACCATCCAATTACTAAAAGAATTGTTGGAAATCATTTTTTCCCTTATGTTTGTGAATTATAATCCTATATGTTAATTTACATATTCAGAGTTTAATTGATTCACTCAAAAAAAAATTTTTATAATGATCTATGATTTTAATAAATAATTTATCAGATACAGATTATTTAATTTATTACTTTAAAGAATGCTGATGCTTTTATTTATGTTATGAGTTTTTATGTAATTATTGCATTTGCAATCTGCAAATATTGATCAAAATTTGTAAACATTTAATCTAAATAAATATTTTATTAAAATATATTAGATTATCAGTGCCCTTATAATCCCTGTAGTAATAAGATATATTATTGTTTTTCAGTATGAAGGAACTTTTGAAGATTATCTTGAGATGTTTATTCAATTTGGTTATGTTATCTTATTTTCATCTGCTTTTCCAATGGCTGCTATGTGTGCATTGATGAATAATGTAATTGAAATTAGAAGCGATGCCTTTAAACTATGTATGATTTTTCAACGACCTTTTGGGCAAAGGGCTGAAAATATTGGTACATGGCAAGTAAGTATTTAAATGTTACATTAATCAATAGAATCCCATACAGTCTCATATTTCCATAAATATCCATTTTTCCTGAAAACACTGCAATGGACTTTTAATGGACCTTATGGAAGTATGTGTTGTATAGGAAATATGTATGCACACTTTAACAGTGGTATAACTAGGTATCCAAAGGTCCTGGTTAAAGAAAAATAATAAGGGTCCTATCTTGTTTAGATTTTATCAAGTAAAAATGTATGAATATTTTAAATATACAAAGCTGCAAGTTTTATTTACTATCCTTTCTTTCTTGGCATTGTTTGCACTTAAATGCACCACTAGGTTTCTTTTTTTTTTATCCATAATTTTAGTTTTATAATTTATCCAATACAATTCATATGGGCTCGAGTACTTCCTGACATTAAAAGGAAGCAGAAACGTAATGCTACCCTACAGAACGCCATTGGGGAATCTGTTGCTATTTATTTATTTAGTCTGGAGGATCAAACTCATCCACCACAGGGCTGAAAACTCCAAAATGGTCCACCAAGATAAACAGAAAATGATACAAAAAATATGCGTGAACGAGAAAATACAATATATTATAATTTTTTTTAAAAAAACACCTCTACAAAAGAGCAGAGGAGGGGGGACAAAATTGCATTAGTGTATTGCAGATATGAGAAGTTTGCGAAATATTGAAACAGGAAACTAGCTTATTACGAATCATATTTTATTAAAAATAGAATGTAAGTAGGATGAAATTGCTTCTTGTGTAGGTTTTTTAAGATCTAATATGGTAAGATGGTATGTATGGTTATGTAAGGTATGGTATGGTAAGATTTTTCATGGAAGTTTATTTTCAAGTAGCAGTTTATAGAAAAATAAAAAAATTGAAAATAACATGAACTTTTCAGTAAGTAAAGTTTGCAACACTGAACAAACAACGAAAAGAATTTAGAGAATTCCCTATAAATTCGAAAAAACTTTCAACATTATTATAGTTATGTTGTAACCTTTTATGTTTATATCTTAAATTTTGGAGAAATTATCACAAATTCGGCTTGCTTGGTGGTCAGGGTCCAAGGGGCCCTCCCTGAGCTTGAGCCCTGGTGCACTGCCCTAGCCCATTGGTAGCTACCCACTGTACTTTAGGCTTTATGGAGAATTATTAGCTTAGAGCTTTAATTGCTAATCCTAATAATAAAAATAATAGTTAAGAGGTTATTAGTATAGTTAGATACCCTTTTCATAGATATCTATAGTACATGTTAAAAGTACTAAGGATTTCAAATATTTAATTAGATTTATGTTGTTGTTTTTTCCCTTGTGTAGTATATATAAGGTTATTCTTTTTTTTGGGGTTTTAAAAACACTATAAAATCCTTTAAGACAAATACAGCAAAAAGAAAAAATTTAGAATACAAAAACAATTGGCTTTTTTTTCCCTTTTGGCGCCCGGGAAAACCCTTTGGGTTAAAAACGTATCAGTTTTTTCCCAGTTCCTGCCACAATCTACTCAACATGTCACTATCAAAGTCATTGACAGCATGTTTTATCCATCCATGAAGTTCTGTTACATCATGCGGAAAATGTGGTGTGAAAACTTGCTCTCATGTAAATAACCAAGTTTTCAGATAACATGTGCTGTGAATAACATGATAGTACTGTGTTAAAAAGAGTGTTGCAGGAACTGCACTAAGACTTTGATTTATGCCATGTAAACAAGGTTTCACACATAGGACACCTGTAAAATATGTAAAAAAAACTTGAAATTGTTTCTGTATTCTTTCAAATGTTCTTTCTGCTGCATTTGTCTTAGTTTTCACTGTGAAACCTAGAAGGGAATTATGAATAATCCAGGATATATAAGAACTATGTCTTGCATGTATTACAAAAGAAAAACAAGGAAACTGGATCTGTAAGATTGTAAAAAATTGCTGCATCTGATGTTGAATTTTGAAAAATTGTTTTTTTATTCTAAAAAGGTTTTGTGATTTTCCTAATTTTTTACTTTTTATTAAAAAAAAAAAATTTTTTAAAAAAAAAAATAAAAAAAAAGATAAAAAGACCAAATTTTTTTGTTTTAAAATTTTTTTTATTTGTTTTTTAAAAAGTTAAATTTTTGGGGAAAATTGTTTGTTTCAATAGTTTTTTATTTATATTTTTAAGCCATAATTATGGGTTGTTTTAAATTGTTTTTTAAACTGAAGGAAAAAGTTTCCAAATTTTAAACCTTATCTTATTTTTTTGGGGGAAAAATTTTTATTTTATTAATTTTTTTTTTTTAATTTACAAAAATTTTTAAAATTTAATGAATTTTTTGTTCTGAATGTGCTAATTCTTTAATTCTGTCAATGAAAATTTTCAAATTAAAATGGCTTTAAAATTTTAAAATTATAAAATTTAAAAAATTTTACTTTAAAGTTTAATTTAAAATAATTCAATTTACGTTTATTAATAGATTTTTTTTTTTTTCAAAAAAAATTTTTTTTTTTTAAAAAATTATTGAATAATGAAATTTTTAAAATTTTAAATCTTAAAATTTTAAAAATTTTTTAAAATTTTTTAAAAAATTATTTTTAAAAGGGTTTGACTTTTTAGAAATTTAAATGATTTTGTAGAAATTTTTTTTTTTTGAAAATTTTTTTTTTAATTTAGAAAAAAATAATTTTATATTTATTTTTAATTTATTTTAAATTCATTTTTTTTTTTTTTTTGAATAAATTATTCTGTATTATAAAAATTTTTTTAAAAAAAATTTTTTAAAATATTTTTTAAAAAAAGGGAAATATTAGTATAAATCATATAATCTTTTTTCAGTAAAAAACACAATTTTTTCTATAACATTAACCTAATTCACAGTATTTAGAAGTTTATTTCAGGGATACATTAAACAGCCATTGGAAACACAAATTTGGTGAATTTTATATTTTCTTGAAATTGTATAATGTATTGTTATTTATGTGTTTATTATTACACCATTTATTTACATTTTAAAATAATTCTTGATCCCTTTAAGAACTTTTATTCGTCTCATATAAAATTCAGTTTATTATTTTGGGAAGAGGATGAAAGAATTTTTGTCCCTTTAACATTGAAGGTTAAAAAAAATTATGAATAAATTTTCAATATGAAAGTGATTTAGTTTCATATCATTCTGCATGAATTTATATTAATTTTCAAAATTGCTTCTTATAGCACTTAATATTATCTATCAAATTTTGGGATTAATGCAATACCGTGTTCCCCAATGGGGTTTCTACGAAATGGCAAAAAAGAATTCCCAAAGTCAGGAACAGTGAAAGTAAGAAACTTTTTATTGTTATATAAAATTTGTGTACTGGAAAGATTATTATGTTTGGATTTATACCAATCTGAAATTTTCTTTTATTTATAAAATGATGTGACTATTTAAGTTATGATCATCAAATTTCTTTTTTAAAAAAATATAAAAAATCTTCTTTGATACATAAATCTAGCATTTTAGTCAAAATATTCTTTAGTAATTTTTTGTAAAATATAAGTATGGCTTCTGTGTAAATACTTTCTTTCAAAAGCCTTTTTTTCTATCTTTACACTGTTTTTAATTTTAACTTAACACATTTTTAGCATTTCCATCGAAATTCTTTACTGAAGAAGAAAAGAAAAATGGAAAGCAAAAGTAATAGCTTTGAATCCTCTACTCCTAGTTCAAAACATCCAAAAAAATCTATGAGCAAAATTAAAGAGAAAGCCTGCCAAACTGAAATCATACCACCTATCAAAAAAGATGGTTCCAATTCTGAACTGGTATTAGGTTCTTCACCGTCTATTTCCATTAACAAAAATGAAGTGACAGAGAAATTAAATTCTAACATTAAAATATCCCCAATGCATGATGATCAACCCCACAATTCTTATTGTAATGCAGAATCTCGAAAAACCAATTGTAGTCCAACCAGCATTAGTGGGACTTGTGAGAATATTCTTGAAATTCCTTGTGAAACCATTCCTGTTATTCAGAAAGACATGGATGCAATGAGTATCAATTTTGAAACTCCTTATGCATCTACTCACAAGCGTGTACAAAGGAAGTTGAGTCTGCCCCAAATCAAAATTTTAAAAAAGAATTCTTCTCAAGAATCTGATTCACCGCCTGATGCTATTCAGTCCGGAACAGGAAGCAAAAAATTATTTTCCAATACTTCAAACTCTGGAAGCAGCTCTCGTTTTTTTACAACATTGAAAAAGCGAAAACATGCACTGAAAAGAGCATTGTCATTCCAAAATTCATCAACAAGCAGTGATGATAAAGTACAGCCTTCAGAACAGAACAATGACAATGGGGGAAAAGTTAGTGGGGAATTAAATACAGTATAAAATTTTTGGGTATAAATTATTATAAATCAAAAATATCTATGCAATGCTGTTATGTTTTGCAAATTGTCTATTATAAATGAATTACTGTAATAATTATTTTTTAATATAAAAAAATGCTGCCAAAATGATTTTTATGATAGGCTGCGACTATTTTTACTGCAAATTCCCTTTATAAAGAAATTTATTTACAAACAATCAGTTATAAAGAAATTAGTTCATGTATAAATGAGAATACATAAAAGATTACGAGAAAGAATGCATTTAAATTATCAACTTTTTATACTGAATAATTTTTAAAAAAAACCTTAATAATGCTGCTGTTATATCATTTATTTAATTCTATATTGCATTTAAATAATATTTGCAACATTTTTGTTGATATTCTTTTGATTTAAGAGAAGTATTAACTTCATGGCTATTAAGAGGTAGAAGAATATAAAATTTTGCGTAAATATTTAATCAAAATACAAAATGAGCTTTATAATCTATTAGGAGAAAAATTTTTAAAAAAAACCCATACTTTTTTGTCAGCAATTTAATATTATACATATGAAATTCAAACTTATAATTGTGCTTTATAATGCAGAATCTCACTTTTAAGAATGGTGTGTTTCTTGTGATATTAAATGAAGAATGTGTTAATTGCAAATTCTAACTTTTTTTCACATTTTTGAGTGGAGAAATAACCAAATTTAGAATTTCTTAAAACCACATACAAGAGAATATTAAGTATTTTGGATAGTTTGATTGTTATGCTTTTTTTTTCAAAGTTCATTTTGCCCACTGTTCAAATGTTTACATTTTATATGCCTTTGTATCTTTTGATTGTTTTACTTTTATAATATACATCTGAATGATTATTACATTTTTACAGTTGATATGAATGTTTTTTTTATTTGTTTACAAATATATTTATGTCAGTAAAACTAGAGATGGGTATTAATATGTAAATTGACTTAAGGCTGTCTTCCCTTAATGTTAAAAAATAGTACCAAAATTTGGAATATTTTTTCAGATATAAATGTACTTCAATAGTAATATCATATAGTGACCTCGCTATCCTACAGAGAGAGCAGCACATATTTTATTGTACCACTCATTTTTATCCGAGATGGCCCATTTTTCCTAACATAAAACATGTTTTACTTTTTTCTCCTATACCCAGTATACTAAATGAGTTATTCCTTTACATGTTTAAAAGAAAAATGAATTATCTATGGAATACTTTGAAATTTTAAAAATGCTATATTATAAACAGGTATATGAATTACAATACTGAATATTTTTATGAAAATTGAGACATTTTTAGTTTTAAAATGTGCTCTGCGATTAGCACAGGCTTTTGTACATTTAGCGAAGACAGCCTTTATGTATGTTTTCATCATACATATGGATAGCTTAAAATTTGTAAGAATAAGAAAGAATGTTGTTTTATTTCTTTTTGAGGGGCATTTCTTGCTTTCCATTTATTAAAAAATCTCTCTTTAGACTTGTAGATTGTAAAAAGCATCATAAAAATTACTTAAAAGCTTTTACTTTTCACATAGAATGTTTTAAAGGCATACTAATATAGTTGAACTTAACTGATCATATTTATTATGAAGGCTTAGTTTCAAGTACAAATGTTTCTAAATTAATATTGCCATAATATACTAAAAATAATTCTTTGTTAAACATAAGTAAACAAAGTGATTGTACAATCTTAATGCACCTAATTTTGTATCTAATCTAAGTGTGAATTTAATGTTGAACAGCAGCAAATATTTAAAAAGAATTACAAAGGTATATGTGAAAAAAATAAAATATAACAAAAGCCCTTTCAATACTATAAAATCATATAATTATTTCTTCATGTGTTCATTTACCTTCGTTTCTTGACATTCTTGTTATTGCTACAATTTTGTATGTCAGGAGTTATTGATTAGAAAAATTCTATGAGAATATATCAAAACCCTAGGTCACTATACTAATCAATCAACTGTGAATCTTAATATTGTGTTAATGTTTTGAATGAAGTTCCTTTTTTTATATATAAAAATTAACATAAATGACAATACATTCATTATTTTCTCAAAATATTAAATTATTACCTTTCATAAAATGTAATAATTGATCATATATAGTCAACAGACAGGTACAATATCAAAACTGGAAAAAATTATGTTCATATAACTACTTTAAAATATATATCATTAGAACACACACAGCTTTTCCATCTCATATTCATGTTTAGAGGAATGGTTAGTTAACTGTTATTCAGATATAGATGAGTATATTTACATTTTAATAATCTTAAAAGATGGGTTAAAATAAGCCTTGCATATATAATATAAGGCAATATTTGAATACATACATATTACAATATTATGAAGAAAGATGGAGGACTGAAATCGTCCCATCATATATTTCAAGATTTATAAATGTTTTTATTCCTGATGAAAAATATGTATTCAAACCCTAACTCTAGTCATGAAGGCTGTGATAAAGTAGTTTTCTTGCAAAAATGTAAATCTACTTTATGGTTTTTCTTCATACTGATATTCTACAATATAATATCTAATGCATAGATAGTAAGTATTTTGCTATATGCAAAGGAAATAGCAAAACCATTTATTTTAAAAAATAAATTGTTGTAAATATATAATATAGAAATAAAATGAAAATTTATTACAAAGCTCTAAATCTCTAATTTTTACATAGAGAGAGAACTTTGTATTATAAACATAGCAATAACTTCTTAAAGAAATTATGTATAAACAATACTGTAGAAATTAAATGTCTTTAATATTTAGCTTCAATGTTTGTGTACTTAGCATTTATATCTCTACTTGTATTCTTAATTCATTACTCTGAGCTTTTTCTTCTAGTTACGGTAAATCACTCAAAATTAATGAACAATGTGAAAAAAAAAAGTTTTCCCAACTTTTGGTAAATATTTGTAAATACATTTAAATTCTATTTTAAAAAGAAACTTTTGTATGTTAAAATTAATAATTTGTTTGGTTACATAAAAAGTAGTTTTGGTATAAAAATTTTGATTATAATAAATAGTTTTTCTTTCAGAAAAAAATATCGAAATTTATATATTTACTATATTTTTTTTTTTAGAATTGGGATTCAAACATACTTAGTTCTGTGTAATGCCTTTCTATTCATGTTTTTGTGTATTTAAAGTTATGATGATTCTTTGAAAAAAAGAATTACTTATTACTTTTGATCATTGGTTTTATAAAATATTATGAATCAATTTAAGTCAGAATTTTGAGAGTATAATTCCCATATTTTAAAAAAAAATGATTGTGCTGATTTTTATTAAAATTTCATATAATATTAATTCACATTAGTAAATTACAGACAATCTATTGCTTCTTTGTAGAAGTTAATTAATACACTATTTGCAAATAAGTGTATCATTTCTTTAAATATGACTACTAACGTTAACTGGTGTAACATCCTTAAACAAAATTTTAGAAAACTAATTTATATGGTTCTAACCAAGTGCAAATAAAATTATTTCAGATAAAAATGACACAGCTGATCTGAAATAAATTATATAAAAGGCAATATTTATTTTCATTGTTAATATAACATGCATTTCATTTAATGGATATTGCTCAATAATATATTAAATTCCACTGAATAACTGACAAATATAGTTGTGTGTAAACTTTTATATGCAATCAAAGATATATTTAAATCTCAATTGAATATTCATTTAGTATAGGAAAAGGCTGGTTGCTTTCATATTTGTATTCTATTTCACTCGTATTTCATGTTTATGATGTATATTTCCTATTCTAAAGTATATGGATGTTATATTTATATCCTTTTATTAAAGCTTGTTTCAACTTGTGATATTTTAACCTCCAAATCAATACTTTCATCTATATATATATTGTATTCTTAAAATAAATTTATTATACCCGTCTCTGATAATTTGTACTTATATACACATGTACTTTTATACAACACAAAACTACTTACATATACCTGCTAATTCTTAAAGAATCCATAATGGAAAACATGATACGCATCTATTTTAATGAGAAAAATACCCATAGGCAACTTTTCTTTCCTTTTGATTTGATTCATAAATTTAAAGACATAGTAACATACAAGAAAGTTATAGCTATAGTAAATTCTTTTTTAAAAAAGTAGAATTATTACTCAACTTTTAAATCATATTTATTTAAAAAAACTAATACAGAAGTTGATATCAAGACCATAACCGAGTGATAACCATCAAATACAAGAGCTCTTTAAGGCGTGCACGAAGGACTTCTTTGCAAAAGAATTTTAAAGAAAGCTTTTTAGGAAATCTCATCACTTTTAAAAGATAAAGAGCAAAATTTCTGATATCAAATGACATAAACGACACGCCTTATTAAGTTTTGTTTTATTTTAAAAACCCTTTTTTGGGGCGTCACGTCCCAACTATCACTGTGTCTGGCCAAGTTCCAGACAGCTCACATGTTAAAATGCGTACACCTAGAAAGGTTTTGTAAGCTCAATTTTTTGGCAATAGAAGACATTATATGTCCATAAGGTTTGAGATATATGCAGATCTGACCTTCTACTCGAAAAGAGAGAAATATTACTCGCATACACATGGTTTTTCTTTTATGAACATTAAGGGAAGGGAATGTTTCCGAAACGAACACATGGTTTTTGTTTATGGTGAAGATGAGGTTTTATTTTCGCTAGAGTATTTGGTTTGGGTTTCATAGTAGTTTTTAATGGAAAATTAGATCTGGTAGATAAAAATATTTTTTACATTTTAGTCGGCATGAAAATGTGTTTGTGACACTAGGTTTAGAATAGGTAAGGTGGGATTCCTAAATAAAATCTGAGAGTAGTGATAGTGACAAATAACATATTATGATAATGATATTTCAGACATCTGTATGCCGATTACATCGACACAAAAAGTCTCTCTATGGTCATCAACAATAGTAAAGTTAGTTTTTGTTTGTACACATTCCCGCAAAAATCCAAAATAGCAAATGCTTTATTACATGTACAGGAATAGTAATATAAGACTCAGAGTAGATTCCTGTGTTTTAAAAATTTTCATAATAAAAAGAATTTTAAAAAACATATTTAGTTTTCAAATGTATAGTGTTAAGAGTCATTAAATGTAAATAAATACTGATAATAAAATGTTTAAAAATTTGTACTTAAGTAGATGGAGTATTTAAATACAAAATATAGAAAGCACATGTTTAGTGTATATAAACTATGTTTAAATAACCGCGGTTAAATTCGGTATTTTCATGGATTTGAGCGCTTAAAGGCCTCTGGCCTGGGGTATACGCATTTTGTAATGTACTTCCCAAAAGGGTTAAATAAGTACCAATTTAAGCTCATTTCAGGTCCTGGACGCAGAATACTTACAGGCCCCCTTGGCACTGGCAGATCAAAATTTATATCCAGAAAATCTGGTTGAGTCCAGCTAATCCGGGCGCCTGCCCCAAGCACTCAATGGATAAACCGACACTGGTACCAACTATTTTTACCTCAGATTATTGGGAATTGTCTGCCATAAAAGAAATTAAATGTTCAAAAAGTATCCACAATCAAATCTGGAATAGTAAAAAGACCACTTTGATCCTGCAAAATGTCTTAATTTAAAGTGACCACAATGAAATATAAATAGAAGTTTGTATCTTTACAGCCATCAGCTGCTGTAAAAACATCTCGTTTCATGCATTTACTCATATGTTCTTTCTGACTAGTTCATTAATCACAGCAAATGTTTCTTTTCTTGATACCCTTGTATATCTGCCATAATTAGAATGTAGTTTCTGAGAACATTTTCTGCAAAAAAAAAAGACTGGCATAAAGGTTGTAATCGAATAAAATCTTATATTCTGTAAGAAAAGATGTGAAGTTAAATGCCTTGATTGCATTTAACTGGACTTCCTTGTGGGAAAAAACAATCAAATTTTCAGCTACTGCTACTTGATTTATCATTTGGGATGAGCTTTATAGTTTCTGTATGACAAAAATCATATCAGCCACTGTGCCAAATGCATGACTGTCCAGTACACCATGGCGCAGAGATAGAGTTTTACTGCCACTTTGGGAGTATTCAGCTACTTCTGGATTTCTTCATATGTATACTATTTTGCCTTTGTCAGACATTGAGATAACAATCAGCAAAAATAAATTGCTTGGCAATATAAAATGTTGGAAATCCAAATATGTGCAAAGCCCAAAATGATTTGAGTTCTATAAAGTTGCTACAAATAAAAATACTTCACTTAACAAATGAATTAGGAACCAATAGATAAGCAAGAAGAAGGACACATTTGAATTTTTAACTAACTTAATAACAATGAGTTTAATGGTTTTTGTCTATTTCCCAGTCATTCAGAATATAAAATGATAAATAAGAGCTGTAAAGGAGAAAACAGTTTGTGGATGACTAAACGAAAATGCATGAAAATTAACATTTAAGTTAAAGTGTAATGTAGAAAGGCTGGAAATGCTGGTTTTACCGCATAAAAGTGTAAAGGATTGGCAGTGTACCAGCGGCACATAGCTTTCTATACATGGCATCTACAATTACTGCTAGTAATTTGACTGTTACAAATGAAAAATTCTGAAAACAAACACGAATTTCAACCAAATCTCACTTTACTTTCAAATTTTGAATGCAATATATGAATGCGTAATATCTGATTTTTTTTAAGAATCTAGCAATTTTATTCAGTAATTTCTTAGAATTAATAATTTTGAATAAACTTGTTCAAAATATAAATTAGTTTGAATATTTTCCTCTGATTACTGAAAGAAAAATTTGAAAGTAATCAGAACTATATGCAGGGGTGTAGCTACCACCATATCAGCTGTATCAATGATACGGGGCCCCCAAACTACATGGGTTACATCATTATTGTGGCAATTACCACCAACAGAGCTTTCATTTTCTAAAAAGGGCCCTGAAGGAGTTTGATGCAAAGCTACAGTGGCTATAACGTATAAAACTTCATAAATTAATTAAAAATAATAAATATCTGAGTTATCAAAAAATAGTTTTTGAAAAAAAAATTGAGCTTGCTCATATTTATTATGCTATTACATCCCTGCATCATATTTTAAAATATGATATAAAGCCAATGTGTGAACAAAATACAAAATTGACCATAAATGCTGTTTAAAAAACTTAATGTTATACTGTACAGTATATTACTGAAATATTACAAAAAAATAAAGGTTTCATTCCTAAATGAAATCAAGTTAAAGTGAATAAGGAATTGACACCAAATTGGATGACTCTAGATATGATAGTTAAAAGAAAATTTCTGCATTTATTTTTAATATTTATTGCTAATATACATTTTTTTTTCAGAAATTTAAATTTCTGTGATAACAATAAGTTTTCCTTTATAAGCAATAACAAAAAATCACAATTTAAGATTGATAATTCAAAAGCTTTTAATAATAAGAAACAAAGAAGATAAATGTTAAGACAAAGCAAAAAGAAAACTTTTTTTATAAAGATTGGATTAAAAAGAAATACACAACTTAATACAATAAAAAAATTGTGCTGTCAACTGCAGACATCCTTGTAAATAAATAAAATAAATAATTATTAACATATAAAACAAAAACATTACACAAAAAAGAAGATAATTGTTAAATAAGATTACTAGTAGTTTTAAAAGAAGTACATGCTAGTGATAGCATTAGGAGATGTTTCAGTATGAAAAACGCGATTAAAAAGCAGTAAAAAAATAGTCTTATTATTTAAGCACCATTTGTTAATAAAATACATAAAAATTACCAGCTTGCGAGTCACTGCTGGAAGTAAAGAACGGGGTAGATACTATCTACATAAATATGCTTTTCCTGAAAATGCAGAATTTTCTAGCATAGCATTAAACTCAAAAAGTCAGCACCACTTCCAAGATTAATTAAGTGGCAACTTAAATTTTACATAAAAAAATAAATCTTGCTTTGAGATAGGAAGACAAAGTGGAAAGATGTAAAATTATTTCTCATAAAACCAATTTTTGGAAAATCTAGCATGTCATCAAACTCAAAAAAGTTAGAATCACTTTGAATTAGTCAGTAGCAGCTTAGTTTTACATTAAAAAAAAATAGATTGCCTTGAGCTGGAAAGTTAAATAAAAAGTATATAAAATTATTTTAAATAAAATCATTTTTGGAATTATATACAACTCATTAATGCAACAACAAAAAATGAAATAATTAACAGAATTTGATTGATCACAGAATGCACTGCATGATTATGCTCTAAATTTCCATGTATGGAATCTTGATTTTTATCTGTGCTGGACAAAGAGAGATGATCTAGAAAGAAAGAATACAATTAAATAAATTATTTTTGCTTATTTAGCATCAGAATAATAAAGGGTTTTCCCATATAAATAGTTTTAAATAAAAAATTAAATTTTAACAAAACAGTACTTTAAATTGTATTTTATTAAAAAAAAATAGTATCTGAGTAAATAATCCTATAAAGTTTGGCTTACAGATAATTTCCTGCAACAAAAAGATAACTTAAGAATTTGAATTAAAATTTATCAAGTATTAAAATATGTTTTTATTGAAAAGTTAACATTTTCAGATTGAAAATGTGAATGACATTTTTATGCTGGACCATTCAAATTACTTTTATTTAAAAGCTCTACTGATATATTAATTCAATTGCAGCACAATTTCTTTACTGCGGTACACCAATTGCGCATACTTTTGTCAGTCTCAAGCCTGATCCGCCAGCGTGCATTTAACAACACAGGCAGACCTGATACAGAGATTCCTTTTCAATGTATACATCAATTTAAAAATATTTCACAGTGCTTGCATGCCAAAATTTTTATTTATTCTCTTCGTTTTTATGAATATTAGTCATTAATATCATTTCTGATGAATAAACATTTTTCCAATTATTAACAACTTTGACACTCACAGTTAGAATGGTTCCAAAAGTAACAGCATTCTAACCAAATTAATCATTAGGTAAAATATTAAGGAATTTAAAAGGTGTATTGCTTCTTCCAATTACCCACCTAACTCGATTTTTGCAAGATGTAAAATTTACCCAAAATAGCAATTACGCTTTCAGATTTTTTTGAAAGATTAATTAGACAAACTTGAGTTCTAAATGATAACTTTTAAGAATTAACATACTCATCGCACGTAAATACTTGTCACAAAAGTATAATTATCTAAAATATTCATTGAAAAATGTAAATACAAGAAAATTAAAGAGTTAGAGGTATAATTTCTCTCTTACCTACTTTGAAAGTTTTATTTCCAGTTTTTGTTCTTTTATAATTGTTAGAATTTCTATATTTCCAGTTATCATAAATTTAAAATAAATCTTTCAGAAAAAGTGCAACCATGCTCTTTACATTTAAAAAGCAACAATAGAGAAAGAAACACATGAAAAAGGATATAATATATTTTTAAAACACTCTAATGTTTAAGTTTTTATCAATTAATCTTTGGAATATTAAGGAAGAAAAAATATAATTTATGAACATTGCTACAATGAAATAACATAACATGAAAAAAAATAAAAATATATACTTTCCACAGAATACTGAGGAATAAGGTAATTTAAAAATGGAAGCCTAATTAAATTTTCTCAAGATATTTTTAAATTAACTCTCAAGCATGAATAATGAATATATTACTTAAAACAAATTGCTTCAATGAATGTACTTTTAATGTACAGTTACAGACATTAGAACTTTTAAGAAGAAATAAAAATACTAAAAGATGCACAATACTATGACTAATTAATGCTCCGCCATTAATCACAGTTTCTTTTCTGAGAAAAGTTACAATATTAGGCACTCTAACATAAGAATCTCTATCATAAGATCGACGTGATTCATGTGTACGATGTTGTTCTGATGAATTCACCATTGTATTTGGGATACGGAGGTTTTTGTCTTCTTGAAAATAAAAGTCATAGGTTTTCTGATGTTTGCCTGGGGCAAGATTTCCATTCTTTTAATTTGGGCTAAATAGTGCAAAAAAATCCATTACCAGGAGCCACGTGTACATATTCAGATTTAATTCTTTTATACTTTACACCAAAAATAACAAATATATTTTCAAAACCTTAAAATTGTAAAAAAACATTTACAAGACATTTAAATTAAGTTCAAATACAACATATTTTAGTGTTAAAAAAAGGGGGGAGGAAGAAAAACATACTAGTTTGATTCTTCTCTATTTAATTAATAACTTTTGACCAACTTACTAAAAAATAAAAAGTGAAATTACATATTAATCATGAATAGAACAGAAATATTTATATAAAAATTTACAAAAGTGGTCCTCAGGAATTTAAAAATATGTTCCATAAACACTTTAATATTATAGCAAAATATTAGATGTAAATAATTTACAAAATGTGAATGACAGAATTGCAATATTTTAAAACAAAGATTCTGATATATAGATTACCAACAGGAAAGAATTGATTCAACATCAAATCCAATGATTATGAAATAAATAACTGCATTATTTAAATTTGTTAAAAATTCGAGCATTTTGAAATACTTATGAAGTAAAAAAAAAATTTTTTTAATTGGTTGGAAATTATAAAGATCAAATAAAAAGATTTTTGTTTCCTAAATTAGGATCCACTAACAGAAATGAATACTCAAAATAGTTATATTTATGATCTAATGGGTATCATGACATTAAATAACAATATAGCATTAAACTCTGGGCCCTAGTTCATGTAGACAACTAATTCAAAATAAACTTTAAAAGATAATAGTTGAAACAATAAGAAAGGTATTCAAAAAATATGTTACCACCATATCTGCCATCATTGAAAATTTCTAGCTTCCAAACCCCATTTGGATTTTCACCCCACATATGAACTGTCATAAAAGGCCAATTTTCAAAACCAGATCGAGAAGAATCTGGAGGTCGTTGAGCAAGCAGGTTGAATCTGTTGTTGGCTTTGGGAATTCCAAGAGGCATGCGATTTCTGAACAATTTATTCTTTAAAAAGACACATGGTTAATTAATACCAGCTTACTTTTTAGAAAAATATGATTTTCATAGCATTAGATGATGATAGAACATTGTCCGTCATGATTACAGTATATCAAATCATTTTGGCACCAATAGAACACATCCTCAGGTTGTTTTGAATCTGTGGAGGCATATCACGGCTATGTTATTAGCACCATGTATTAATCTTATAAACATTGCATTTCAACCTCTCATAATGATTTTAAAAAAAAAACACTATTAAAAGCTTTTTACTTTTATTTATTTTGAAAATAAAAAAAATATATTCAGGTTATTTTAAAAAGATATTTGCTTAATCTTTCATAACTGAACATTCTTTAAAATTTAATGTGCCTGATTAGGATTTGAGTTCAAAATAGCAACGTTTACAAAACATTTATTTACAAATGCAATAAAAAGTTTATATACATTAAATTTAACATATAATTAATGACTTATGGTCTACATACAGTTAATGATTTTTACTTACTTTGTTCCCATTGGAGATGTTAAATAAATGTGTAAATCTCCTCTTTTTGTAGCAGAAATAGTTAATTTAGCCTGGACATGCTCTAAATATTTTACATTTCCACAATTAACAATAAGTGTTGCTGTAGCTTGGTTTCTTGGTAGAATAAGCCTTTTTATGAAAATAATCTTGTTAGCAATATGTTTTTCAATATAAAGAATCAGATACATTTCAAATAAAAAAAATCAGGATCAAAAAGAGCAAAAAGTGTGATTGCAATACTAACTGGTTAATATTTAAACCCTTTATTTCACATATTTTCTGCTCTGGAACAGAGGTCCAGATTAAATTGCCAGTTTCACCACATACATTATTACCTTGGGTAGAACAGAGCACTGCGAAAAAATTTTAAACTACAAATAATCATAAGTGCCATAATTGTGTGTTCATTTTTGTCACTGTCTCAATATCTGAACAAAAGTCGAAGTCTGAGACAAAAACTATATAAGAGAGAAAGCAGGCTTTCAAGTTAGAGTAAAGGTTATGAAAATAGTATAACTTTATTTGAGTTCAGAAGTACGAAAAATCTAGGGAATGAATCTTTAAATTTCAGTTAGTTTTAAGCAGACCATCAGACAAAGCTGTAATGAATGTTTGTCCGGTAGATTCGTGCCTGATAAATTGCTGAAAATAAATTTTTTTGCATGGCAGTCTTCATCTTCCTATAAATATTATCAGGTGGAATGAAAAATTTCAAACAAAAACAAAACCAAGGCCTTGTTCAGAAACTTACAAACTAAACCGATGCCATAAACGATGCAGTGATTTCGACGGGTTAAGAATCACATCTTTTGACATTATCTTATTACTATTAGCAACTTTGCATGTACATTTGTGACATTCCCCAAATCTTGAACTTACAATCAGGGATGCTTAGACCTCTTAAACCAAGTCGTTTCATTTCATCCATGTCACCACTGTTAGGCAATACAAAAAGAGCTTAGAAATTTTGAATTCAAAGTTGTCCAAATAATGAAATATAATACTAAATGCATAATGCATTTGGTGTTGTGTTAGGGGCAACAAAATTTGTTTAAACAAAAATGTGGTAAATATGAACCACAAGGGGAGCCTTCACATGCAATTTAACAATATAAAATACCTATTCAACATCAGAAAAAAACAAGTTGCTCCGGCTTTCCATGATAATTTGTCATTTTAAAAGCATTAATAAAATATGCAAAGAGTTTGGGTGTGTTTAGTAACTAGTAAAATTTTTAAGTAACATTCTTTTTTTACAATTATTATTCCTTTTTGTCATTTTACAATACTTGCCATAAATTACACTTTTTAAGTAGCTAGTAAAATTAGATTTGGGCCGGCATTAAATAAATATAGCTTTCAGAATACCAACTCCGTTTCTAAACTTCGTTTGTTTAAGTCAGACAAGGTTTTAGGTTTGGGGTTTATACAATATCCATCCATCAGAATCAAATTAGGGACTGTAAAAAATTTCAAATGACTAAAGTATTATGATTCATTTCGCCTTCGATTTTATCGTTGAAAATTCCATTTTCGGGGTATGGTACCGGTGCAGACGCATCCCAGCAATTTATTTTCATCAAAAACACACTTTATTCATATTCTCAGAACATTTGTCATTAAATCAATAAAATAGCAAGTAAAAACTGAGTTTTGTTGCCTTATGCAAACCTATAATGAATATGTATAGTAGTACATTTATAATAAATACCCACAAAAACATCTGATTTTATATTTAATGATATAAAGTGCACTGCTGTAATTTAATTATGTAACATTAAGTTTTGAAACCGCTAATGGCAATTTTAGCTTTGATATTTTACCTTTGAAAAAAACTGACAATTTTGAAATAAACGTGCTTTACTTATTTATTTAATATTGTGCGTATTTGCGCGGTCAAAACCATAAAAAAGTGCTTTTATTAGGCACAAATAAAAATCTTTGGTAGATAAGCTAAAGTGCTATGTTTTTAAGCTGACCAGATATTGATTGCATCAGAGCAAAGGCACAAATACCAGCAGCCAGAGGTGCAGATGCTGATGTTCCAGTATGACCGGAGGTGCAACCATGGTGTAAATCTGTTGAGATCTAATATAAAGAAATAAAATAATCAAATATATTTTTCCTATTTACATCATTAATTTTGGCATAGTTTATACGAATTTTTTCATAGTTTATATGAATTTTCCCAGAATTTTAAACATTTTTTAATGTTAACACTTATGATAGTAAAATGAAATATTTATTAAGAATTTAGAACAAGGGTTCCCAATCTTATTGTACCCATGGATCCCTTTTTACATCAAAAACTTGGCCATGAACCCATGAATACTAGGCCTGTCTAAAAAGTATCTGACCTTAATTTTTCCTGCACAAAGTAGTGATTCTAAAGCGACGCCACAGTCCACGATGGAAGGAGGAACCTTAATGCGCATGCATGAATTTTTTCACTGCGTTCGCTTGTGCAAGCCGCTGGCTGGTGGTCGTCAAGTAAGGTACTGTTCGTAGTGTTCGTCGGATTTAGTTTTCTCACAAGATGACTGAACGAATTGAACAAAGATACTACATCAAATTCTGTCAAAAGCTTTGTGATTCTCAAAGCCAAACAATTGGTAAGATTCAGCAAGTCTTTAGAGAAGATGTGATGGGTGTAACACAAATTAAGGAGTGGTTCAACCGATTCACATCAGCGGAAAGTGAGCAGTGTTGTGGCAGGCCCCAAACCCGCTCGGAGTGCAGCTAATGTTGAGAGGGTGCGAAATTTGGTAATGGCAGATCGTCATTCGACAGTGAGGGAGATTGTAGAAGAGGTTGGTGTGAGTAAGGATTCTGCACATGCAATTTTGCATGAAGATTTGAATATGAACCGAGTGGCTGTGAAATTCGTACCCGTTGTTGTCGCCGGAACAAAAAGACCTGTTTTAACGTTGCACAGGACCTTCTGGACACCGCCAACACTGATCCTGCGTTTCTAAACACTGTGATAACTGGAAATGAGTCATGGGTGTACGAGTACAACCCAGAAACAAAAAGACAGTCGTTACAATGGAAGCATTCGATTCTCCAAGGCCGAAGAAAACGCGGCAGGTGCAAAGCAAAATCAACGTGATGCTGACTGTTTCCTTTGATGTCCGCGGTATTGAGCATCATAAATACGCACTGGAAGGTCAAACAGTGACAAAGGAGCACTATCAAAATTATCTCCGGCAACTCTGTGATGCAGTTCGGCGCAAAAGACCAGATGTGGACGGTGAACAACTGGCACTTGCACCATGACAACACCCCAGCACATTCATCCCAATTGATCCACACTTTCTTAGCCAAACATGAAATTCAACTGTTTGCCAACCTCCCTACTCTCCAGACCTGGCTTCTTGAGACTTCTGGTTGTTTCCAAAATTGGACGCCACTGAAAGGATCCCGTTTTGAGAGTAGAGAAGAGATAATGCGAAACGTGATAACGGAAATGAACACCATTCCAAAAGAAGACTTCCAGCAGTGAAAGGATTGGTGGGCTAAGTGCGTGCAAGCACAAGGGGTCTACTTTGAAGCGGATTAGGGTCCCAACACCATCAGGTATTCGAAATATTTTTTCAGGCCAAAGGTCAGATACTTTTTATACAGGCCTCTTGTAGCAAATTAAAACATAACAAGATTATGAATTACTGTGGTAATAGCTTTTTTATTGCCTTAAAATTCATGAAAATTATAAAGACATTGCAAATATTTACAATTATATTGCAATTATTACCTCTTCAAAAATTACAAAATTAAAAGATAAAAGTAAATTAAAAGTATTATCAAAAATTTAAAACTGTATTGCTACATTCCATTCTAATATAAAGCATAAAAAGAAACTACCAAATGAATAATAATTTAAGATAGAATATGATTTCATTTTAAGTATACAATTGTAAAAATTCATCAAAAAATAAACTTATTTTATTTCATACAAATAGTAATTAAAAACAATGTGTGATTAAGACAAATTTATTATTTTTTTCATGTAAACATATATTCTCAGGTTCAAATTCAAAAATATACAACAGATTGTTAAGATTTAGAATTTACATGAATTTGAATCTAAAAAACAAACTTTACATGAAGACATAGCACAATAATAACTTTTAATTTAATCATTAAAACTTAAGTACCTTTATCATCTTTAAACATAGATATTTAATTTTCAAATTTACATAGATGCTACGATTATCATTTTTATACATTTCATAAGCAGAAAAAAATTAAGCAGTCTTAACTTACAACTTGTCTCTCGTCCAGCAGAACCACTGCTATAAGTAGTAGCTAAACTAGAAGAACAAGCTTCACTGTACCAAGGTACAAGACCATTTTCTGTAGCACTACTAATAGACAAAGTCCAAATGGAATTTGTATAACCATCACAGTTGCAATTATCCCACTCTCGTCCACCATTTCCAGAAGCCCAAATGAAAATAGAGCCCAAACCATTTCTACCCTAAAAGTAAATTTAAATATTTCAAACAAATTTAACTAAAGAATGGAACAACAACATTACAGAATATTTACTGTTTAAAAACAACATAAATACTTAAAAAATATTGATTCAATAAATTCATGAAAATATAAAAAAAATTCAGTATGTTAAATGAATAAGTGATATTAATAAAGATATCCAAGTATTACTCTAAGATATCGTAAACTATTAGGAAATAATTTATTATTTTTACAAATGTGTTATGAATTTCAAAACAAATAACTCTTGTTTGGCTTGAATTAACATTGCTCTAAAATTGCACAAAGATAAATGATCATAGAATCTGTAATTTTAAACTGATCCAATGACAAGATGATATCTAAACTGCACTTACTCTCCTTACTTCCACATATAAAAAGCTGATTTTTCAGATTAACACTGAAAATAAAATGAAATCTGAGTAATATAGCTTAAATTTCAATCTATTTTACCTAACTTTTTATAATAACAATAAATGAATAATACCATAAGTGTACATTAAAAATAAATATATATATATTGAATTATTACATTACAAAGAAATTATAAACTATTGTTATTAATTTGTTCAAATTTGACTACACAGGTGAATTGTAGTTGAAAGTTGCAAAAATATATATTTAATTTCTACAACATTAAATTCTAAATAAGGCTGTTTAAAATAGAAATTTAAAAAAAAAAAAGGATCAATTCAAATGATACAACATTACAATGATCCAACTGCATATCCACTGCAACTGCAAAAACTTTATTAAGAATCCATTACATGTGGAAATGTAGTGAATATCTACAGCAAGCATAAAGTTGAATATATGGAATCAAAATATCCAAAAAATCTACAAGATCAAATACAGATACTTTATACTAAATCACAAGAAATTTCTACTTTATATTATTTCTAAATATTTTCATCATTAATACTGGAAACTCTTATATGGAAATAATTATTTTGAGGAATAATTAATTAATTTATAATTGTATAAATTAATTTTAAAACTTACTAAGTTTGAAATTCTAAGTGTAAAGTTGGATACAACGTATTTCAAAAGAACATCTCTAAAATAAATGCACTCTAAAATTAAAGATTTGCAGATAATAAGATAAGCAATGGGGGATATCAAATATTTATACCAATGGTCCCCCCTCCTTCCCAGTTGCTCAAGGAATATTAAACCTTTTCCATTTTGTTTAATATGGCATACTTCTCTAAAGTATATGAGACTTTCCATAAAAATAATTTATATTAACTGTAACCGTAATTTATTCTAAAGGCATATTTAAATACAAGTAAATTAAAATTATTAAATCAAAACAGTCTAAAACATAAGTAATCAACATCCTCTTTAACAAGTGTTGATCAGTCTGTGGCGATAAAAAGGTTAGAGTGCACTGATTTATACTATTCAAATGCAGTTAGTCCTTAAAATAAGTACTGCATTAGTTAATAAATGATTAAATACTTTGCAATTTATCAAACTTACAATATTAAAAAACTGTTTATGGATATACTTTAAGTTTAATTAGAAATTTGTTTAAATGCATATTTTGAACCCAAAATCTTAAAAACACAAATAACACTCCAAAACTAAATACTGGCTCACAGTCCATTATTTATTTTCTGTTTCCTTCTTTCTGCAAATAAAACTAGTCTTAAAGATAATTACAGAAAAGTTAAAATATAAGTTAATGTTTCCCTAATATACAGTTGCTGATAAAGGATTAGGAGAAATAGATATAGAACTGCTCAACGGATTTCACTTTACTGATGCTTGAAATTTGATGCTTTATTTTATAAAATTGATTGATTGATCATTGATGTAAATTGAGAAGCAACACAAGGGAAATTGGCAACTATAGTCAAGTAACAAGGATAATACAGGCTCTTTTTTTTTGGCAACTCTCTCTCTCCAAACTTCAACACTGTGTCAATGTGAGGGTTTAGAGCCTTTTTATTTTTCCCAACCTTTATTTGAGGGGTTTTAAGGACAAGATTTTAACTCAAAAACAAAAAAACAATACCCTCAAGCAGGTTCATGACCATGACTACTCAACTTCCAATCCTCTTTATTTTGTAATAAAATTTCAATGAAATGTCACAAGTAAAATAAAATAATTTCCAAAATGTAAATTTTACATTAATAAGCCCAGATATTTCAATCTAAACTCGAGTTTGTTTTTTTTTTAAATTTTATTTAAGATGACAAGAAAAATTTGCAGTACATATTTTTCCTGAATTTTTTAAAAGATAATGGTACATGTACAGTTACTGCCAAATTTATCAATCAAAAAATCACAAAACAAGTAAAAGATTCAAAAAAAGTCTTATGGTAAAGTTCCCAATCACTTTTTTTTTCCCTAAAAAAATTAATATGAGGTAATTTTTAAACAAGCATACTGGGGCATATATTTTATGAAGGAAATAAAATTTCCCAAGATAAATAAATTTTTATTCAAGAAATACTAAAAAATTAAAAAAAAAAAAAATTTTCTTTTTATATTAAATTTAATGCATGAATCTTGGTATGTGGTAAATGTCATTTTTAAAAGGGGCATGTGTAGCTTCCATTACATAAAGGGACCAAAAACGGGTCAAGGTTTAAATTTTAAAACAGATATAATACAAATTTGATTATTGCATGAACTTTTGATAGGATCCTAGTTGACTCCACTGATTTGATGACAAAATCAAATGTTACCAATTAGTAAAACAACCATTTTCCTTGAGGAAATAATACAACCTTATAAGAGACTAGTTTTGTACCATATTTTTCCCAATGGTTTTTTCTTTGTGGGTAAAAGATTCTATAATACCATGGCTGAACAAAGAAATTTTGTTTCACTGAATAAAAAAAAAGTTAAAAAAAATAATAAAAAAAAAAAGAGAGAGAGAAAACCAGGATTATAAACAAACACAGATTTGAATGCATTTAAGTATAAATGCCAAAATTTCTGACATAAATATGCATGCTTAAGAAAAAGTACATGATTCATGACTTTAAATGGGGATTTCCTAAATTTCAAGAACGGTGTACCCCGATGTCATTTTCTATGTAAAATTTAGAGTGCTTTTTCTTTTGTTTCTTATTATGTAGTTGACATTATATAGTTATTTATATATATATATAATGATTAAATTACATTACATCAACATTCTTCTTTATTTTAAAGAAACCCATTTTTTTATTCATAAGAAAGTTGATTATGCCTGAATTAATTTACTCCACTATTTGTATTTATTATGATGAAACTCACCATTGAAAAAATTTTATTTTATGCTTTAAAAAGATCCAGTTTTCTTTGCAACATTGTTGTGTTTGAAAAAAAAGTGATCAATGCAACTTGGCACAAAAAAATTTTTAACAGGAAAAAACGAATGTTTGGAGAATGTTAACAGAAGAAAGAATGTTTGGTTCAGTCATATTAGCAACACTCAACAGCTATATAACAGGTTTCAGACAACAAAGTTGCTCAAAACACAGGGATGATAAATTTAATCCAATATAGCAAACCTGGCTTAGCAAATTTCCACAAAATACTACATGAAAACTTTTGATGCCTAATTCAATTCAACATGCAAGCTTATATCATTTAATAAGACTGCTAGTGTTGGGGCCAAATCAAAATTGTGTTATAATTCTATTGATAAGCAAGTTGATTATCCTAATTCTAAATTGTACATATTTCAACAACTTGTTAATATTTTAAACAAACCTTTTCTACTCCTTCTTTAAATGCATAAAGGGCATGTTCACTTGGCCCATCTACTGTTTTCCCATTATCATCAGGACCCCATGAAGCACTATAAATATCAATATGTTGAAAATTATGGCTTAAAGATCGAGCTTCTACAGCATCTGTTACTTCTCCATCCAGCATGCGAATTCCTGTACACATTAAATTTTAAAAAACAATTAATAAATTCTACACTAATTTAGTCAAAAATAGAGATAACTATTGCATTTTAAAAATGAAATTGTATTTAAAACTTCTAATAAGTAGAATATATTTAATAGCATTAAAGAACATCATTTTCCACGATTTAAATTTGCAAAAAGACAATCAATAAATAGAATCTGTGTCAAGCTTCTTTGACAGAACACAAATATTTTAGCATAAATTTTTAAATGCCATTTGTCAAAAATAACAAATTATTTCTTTAATTTCAAAAAACGTAATATACTTATTCAAACAGTTTTGATAAATACAAGAAACTTGTTGAGGTAAAAACCATGAAGTAAGTAAAATTTTGAATTCTTAATCAAATAACATGCAAGAACAAAATAAAAATAGCCATCAAATGTGTGAAATTTAAGAGTTTACATTCTCTTATATTTTTTAATATTGATAAACATTCAGAAATAAAAATATAAAATTTCATTTTACGCACAAATAAATATTTATATAAAATATGCATCCCTCCCTTCTCCTTCCAAAAGTTTTTATTTTTAAAGTTTGATAATACATTCATTTTTATTTTTTCCCTTTCATAGTTATTAAAGCTAATTTTTATTTGTATTACATTTTTTTATAACAAGGGAGGAATATTCACTCCTATTTTTTAAAAGAAAGAGTTGACAGTAATATTCTCAGTTAAATATGTTACATATTTCAATGCATCATTAACATTAACTGGATAAAAATTGAATATTTTCTGGAAACTTATTCAAAGGAACTTCTCTTTTTGATTTACAACAATTTAGACAACTTACTTTTATTAGAAAGCTATATTACATTATTGTTAAAAACAGAGAAAAATAAATGCCACAAATATTTCAGAAATCAAGCAATTTTCAATCGATATAATACAAATATTTACTAATAAAATTTAATTTATTAATACTGAAGAAAATAAAAATTATCAAAAATATTTACTAATCTCTAATTTTATTTATTAATGAAAAGATATTGAGAATCAAACAAGCTTTTCATGCAGAAAATAAAAATATAATAAAAATGGTAAACACATTTTGTACCAAATCAATGTTGCATCTCTAATATGAATATAGTTTAATAAGTTTACTCTAATGTAAGTTGAATTTGTCGATAAATACAGGTATGCCTTTTTATTTCTTCATAAAGATCTTGAAATGTTTTGATTAACAGAGAGAACAAAGATTATTGTAGTCAAGAAAAAACACAATGCAGTATTATAATAGAACTGAACTTTTAAGTGACTTAAATAAAAAAAAATTATGCACTTTGTTCCATTTTTACCAAAATTATGCACTTTTACAAAGAGTATTCCCTTTTTTTGATTAATTTAAATTACAAATCCTACTTAAAAATCTAAAAATTAGAATAAAATGTTTTTAAAAAAAATAATGTTTTGCAATTTTACATATATTTTTAGAACTCATTTTGCAGTCAATAGCATTCATTAATAAACAAATAAATGCTATTTAAATATTTAAAAATAAAATTCACCTCCAACACGTGCATCATATGCTATTCCTACAGAACACAAACTATTATTAGCACTAGCTGCAACTTCACCAGCACATCTAGTTCCATGCCTTTAGAGGGGGAAAAAATGTCAAGTCAAAATGTAAAAATTATATTAATTGTCCTAAAATAAAAATTTTAATCAGAGTTTTCTACCAAAAAAAAATTATTATAACAAATTATTTAAACAATATGAATTACAAGTATGCAGGCTACCATTGTGTAACTGAAGAATAATCAAATATTTTTTTACCCATGTTTGCTTTGCATGTTTACATGATTACACAGTTTCTAAAACATTTTTTTCATATTTCAATTTTTTTTTTAAAAAAATGAAATTAAATATTTTAGAATCTTGATGCATGAAAATTACCAAATACGTTGGTGAAAGAATAATTATAAGAAAAAAAAAGTTGTTAACATTATTTTATTACAGGAAAAGAAAACACAATGACTTCAATATTAATAAAATTACAATCTGGACTTCAGCAGCAAAAACTGATGAAATGCAATACACATGTATTAACAAATAATGATAAATTTATATGCCAAACGATAAACATTTTACTGAAAAAATTAATAATAGCAGGTGAGCAAAACAAATACATATTTTTTATAAAATACAGAGATTATAATTTTTATTAACAGAAAAGATTAGTATTAAAAGCAATTTTGATGATTTACATATAAGAAACAAATTGCTCATGTACTGAAAAATATTATCTTGCCTTATACTAAGCAAAAATAAAAATATTAAAAATTTAACTATCAACAATCATGCAATACTATCAAATAGACCAGTGAATATATATTTCATTTAATAAGAGTAGTGATGTATAATCAATAAATTATGACATTTTTCAAAGGACACTACAAATGTACATTTCACATTTGTGAAATTTTTCTTTATTCATCTTTCAATAAAATTGAAGATATAATCACTAATATAAAGATCAATAAAAACTGGCCCTTTTTTATGACTTACATTACAAATAAATACTCCATTTAGTCTGTTGTTGCTAATGCCACCTGAGTGGCAAAGGCCATGTTGAGGCCCACGAAATTCATCATGGCAAAGGGCTAAATTGCACGCCTGTCATTAATCGTAGCTTTGATCACCACACAGGTGACAGTACAATTTAGTCTAGTTGGCAATATTGATGAACAAGTATATGGTTGTATGTGCATACAAATAAACAAAATTAAAACTTTCTTAAAATTCACCTGTTAGTATTTCCTCCATCATATCTAGGGTGAGGGTCAAAATCCTTATCATTGATGTCATAGCTTGCAGCCGGATCCTAAAATTATTTAAATAAAATTGAAAAATATTTATATTTAAATAACTGATTTTTAGAATGATTTTTAAAAACAGGAAATCTGTCATTAAATTTTTCAATCATATTATTTACAATACTACATATAACTTTTAAATACTAGATATAAGAAGCAGAGGTAAAACTCAGGGTAAGGAGAGCAGGATATTAAATAGAGAAGTAATATTCAAAATATTACCTCCCTATACAAAGCCAGATTAATATCTCTTAATATCTATTATATAATTGTTACATAATTAATACATTAAATTCTCTTTAAAACAGGTTTTAGATTCAAAAAACAAAATATGTAATATCAAAGCATCTTTTTAATAGGGACAAATAATAAAATAAATCAAACATCTCTGAAATGTAAACTTTATTGCCAGTTTATACCCTGGATTATCAGAAAACAATAAATATTCAAGGAAATAATTACAAAACCTACACTAGAATACCAGAATGATTCAAGAAACCTGAACAAGTTCTATTTAGTTATTTTCTGTAGTAAATTTCATTTCAAGCAACTGATAAAAAATAGAATTAACATTTTCTTTTCAAAAAAGCTTTAATTTCAAGCTACTCTCTGAAATAATAATTTTAAAAAATACCAAAAAGTTCTTAAACCTGTGATGAAGTCCACCCCCCTTCCTTTTGATTACATGAATGCCTCTATATTTTATTAGCCTGACATGAGTAAGATCCAATTGGATTTTACACATAGCATGAAAAATGAAATCCAGACTCAAAACTATAATCTACCCCAATTCCTCAAGATGAGCTTCACAATCATCAAATGAACTTAGTACTGCCAAGAATGGCACAATAGATCATTTCCATGTGTTCATTTATACTATTTTAAAAAAAGGCAAACATGTATTTAAAAAAAACTAATGTTCATAAATATAAATTATTTTAAGAAAGTGGAAATTAAAAATTGTTTCAATTATAAAGAGAAATCTATTAAAAATTTTGAAAAATAAACATAATATACATAATTATGCATAAGGTCAGGATGATCTTTTTCCAACCCATCATCCAAAATAGTGACAACAACTCCTTTCCCAGTAGCTCCAGCAGCCCACGCAGCTTCAACATTCATATCAAGTCCCTTGCCTCGATTCTAAAAGTTAAAAATATGCTAAAGCGAGTACCAAAAAGAAAAGTATAACAAAATTAATAAAATTTAGCAGTTGATTTTTACTAATTAAGTACTGTAATCAATAAAATTCATTTCAAAACAAGAATATCAGTGATGGTAAGCTGTTGACCTCAGCACACATGATGTAAGCTACATATATGACAATCTATAGATATATGCTTTTGCTATATATAAAATGATATTGAAACTCTGTTTAAAATATTGAAATAATCAAATATATATTTAAAAGTTAAAAGATATAAGCAATTCTAAAAAAGTACTTTATTTTTAAACTTTGTACACCTTTACAAACAAACATCAAACTTACCAAATACCACATTTCAGGCCATTTTGGGTCATTTAAATCAAAGGTGTGAGTTAATAGATCTCTTTTAGTTCTTTTTTTAATTATTTGTTGATTAAACTTCTGAACCTGTAAATAAACAAAATATTCCTCGTAATATATTCCATGTTCTTTAATGTACAAATAATAATTCAATTTGATAAAATAATTTCTTGATCTTTATATATATTGCCAATCATGTGAGGTTATGTTGACACTGTGATATGTGGAAGTAGATTATTCTCAGAAGCAGATTTAACTTTTATGAGAAATATGGTTGAAAGGAGGCAATATCTGATTAATACTATCATACTGAGAGATTGCTATGAATTATAAAACCCTTTGACCATGAAATATTTTGTGTGTGACAACTGTTTGACTATTTTTATATAGGCATGCAAAAAGTACAAGTTGCAAAATTTATTTCCCAAATGCCACATAATGCACTGATATAAGATACACTAAAAATAATCAAAATAAGAAACAATATGCATTATTTTAGTATATATTTTACGAACAAGTATTTATTGCAATTTAAAATATTATTATGAACTATATATTCTATGATGTGGTTTGTATGATACCCTTTGCACAATCTAGGTAACAGCCATGAGTTTCTTTATAAACTCTGCAGACACATATTGTATCTTTATGTTTTCTTTAGGAATAATTCCTTCAAACTTTTCTTTTTACAGCAGTTCAAGCATGTCACCTGACTGAATAGCCTTTTGAAACAGATTGTAACAAAAGAAAGAATTGTTCCATAGAAGTTGAGTCATTTTTCTATAAACTATACTTTATAACACAATAGAATCATGCTGTTAACATGTTCCTCCTTGTATGATATGTTCTTTTCCCCAAAACAACAAAAATATCTCAGGGAGGAATGAATTCTTCTGGAAGATATAAAATCTCTTGACTACTCAACCAATAACTAAAATAATGAATTAGTTATTTCATTATCTAATACAGACACTTACTATACATCTCTTTTATTTTCAATGGATGTGAAGGTCATGCAGAACTATCATCTGTAAGACTTATGTTACATGATCACTTTTTCAATAGGTAATAAAGCAATAAATTTGAAACAACATGCATTTACAAATAGTTTTTAGTATTCACTCCACAATAATACCAGCCCACAAATCAAAACTTTAATGAGAATTAACTGAAAACAAATATTGAGACATAGATTTCCATGCAAGTGTAAGCTCTTCATTGACAATGCAACATCAAGCACAGGAGAGAGATTAACAGTCAATGAGTTGAATATATAAGTGAGCATATTGGTTCCTAACATTGTTTTGAAAAATGATAAAAAAAAAAGATTTAAATAATCTGAACAGTATGACTAAATTCACATTTACTATTTTTATACTCTCTCAAATAAAAGACCTTATCTCTTTTTTCAAAAAAATCAGGGTCAGGGTTAACAAAATTGATTGTAAATTAGTCAATAATTAACTTTAATATTCAAAGTTTGCTGTTTTGAAATCATGTTTCATACTCTTTCCAAGACTCGGAACAAATAAAAGAGCCTTCCCAGATATTCTTTTTTATTTATTATTTTTTTTAAAGAGACACTTTACACAAGAGACAATTTTAAGTTACAAATTCTGCAAAATATCCATTGTTCTGGCAGCCCACTTTTAACTTAGTTTTTCTTTTCCCAAGAAAAAACATTCATCAGTTCCCACATTTTAGACAGATCCACCAATTTTTTTCTGGTTTCTGGATCACAGGCTGCATACACAGACTTCTCTCAGGTAATTGTCCCAGTCTATTACAGTTTTATTAGCTAAGTTTAACAGATACCTTCTCCATTTAACAGATGTAAGTTGGGTGGTATTTGCTTTAGGGGGTGCCTGGCTGTAAATGAATATTAGTACAGTTACCAAATTTTTTCTTTATCTTAACTATGTATAACTCTTTGAATTCCTATTTGCTTGTTCCCAAACTTTCATGTTACACCTCATAATTTGTCTGTTTTCAAAACCAACACATATTGCACAATATTGCAGTATTTGGTGACACCTTTTGATTTAATGAAATTGGTAGAAGGTATAACATGTAAGTACATAATCTCCTACACCATAGCTCCTCAAATGAAAACTGAAAGGTAAAAAATAAAGAATCAAAAAAAAGAAATAAAGTAATCAATTTTAAAATTCCACAAATATCATAAATAGTGGCCTAGAATTCATAGAGTATAAACGTGTTTCCATATAAACTTCACCAATATTAGTTTTATCCACAACTTCAGTGCTACATTAATTATTATACGTTCTAGGAATACAAATAAACAATATATATTTTTACATACTCTGTCATCTTTTGAAAGAAGTTCATGATGAGTTGAGCTCTTTTCTATTGACCTTTTTTGAATTTTTCTATGTTGCAAATGGTAATGATTATTATGCATCTGAAAAACAAAAATATTTTTATAAATATTTAGTTTTTAACATCTAATGTATACAATTAGTATTATAATAAAGTTTACATAAAAAAATTAAAAGAAAGCAAATTTTAATATTTTAAGCTCTAATATGATAAAAATAATAGGACACAATATGTAAACAAAATATTTGCAATATTATCAACTTGAAAAAGTGTTTTAAAAAACACTTAGTCTTTTCAATAGGAAAAAAAATATTTTGGAAACTAAATATTTTGGTCCTTAAAAATAAACTACATGTTTTAAATAATTCTGAGAAGTAATAATTATTTCATTTGAACTAAAAACCTGTTTTGAAATGGTTCTACCAAATACATTTCTTTCATTTAAAATGTAAAACATTACATTTAATGTTTCTAACAAAAGCATATATATTCGTAACAATCATAACAGAAATAACCAAGTAGAAACAAATTTATTATCATTCTAAACATTAGGAGAATGGACATTTTGCATCCATTCCCCATAATCAGTGGTGTAATGTAGATACACGCATTGTGGGGCCCAGGGGACCCTAATGTTTCTGTTACACCACTGCCTATAATTACGATTTTGAAAAAGAGAGAGAATAATCCCTACATTCTTTCAGCTAGAAAATTAAAATGGAGATAATAACAGGGATGCTATAATTATGTGATTAAATGAGGGGAAATAGTTAATTTTAGAAAATGCATACATAATTTTAGGGAAAAGTTTGATGCCACTGTTGTTGAGTAAGGCACGTGCAGACAATTAATATATTCCTTTTCTAGGAATTGTGAATTAATTCAGCAAAATGCAGGGCTTAATCCATTTAATGCAGAAAATGAAACTGGCATTTGCGGCACATGGATAAGATTTAAAGAAAAAATACATAAAATAAGAATTTAAATTAAAATTGACATTACTACAAATATATATAAATATTTTGATATATTTCAACACATAAAGTACTTATTTAACTAATTTCGTTACTTACTTCACCGAGGTATATAAATCCATGATCTTTGGCAACCTGCTTAGCAACATCGGATCCGCCGGCTATTTGCACCACAAACTGATCAGAATATAACTTGGCATTGATTCTTTTGCATACATTAAATATGATTAAAAGTATAAGTAGCTGAATAATTGCTAAATTTGCAGTCATTTTAAAACACGTATTTTCTTAAAAGGACACTCGTTTTTTAAACGAACCAACTACAAAATAGAAAAATAATGAATAAGATTCACTAATTTTGTAAAAAAGCTAGATATTTCTAAAATTCGATTCTAAATTCATTATACTTGAAATTATATTTTAAAAATTTTCAGTGAATAAATCGATTTGTGAAAAAATATAGTTCTATATCTTATGTCACAATAAAATTTTGTGAACAAGTACATTGCCGTTATAGTGATTAAACACAAAACTGCACACAAAAAGAACTTATTCCATTCGTTAAATTTTTATTACAGATCATTTCCTCTGACTATACTATAATAATACCCCAGTTAAAATTAAGAAATCAAAAGTAAATTATTTCAACTTCATACCACAACCAAAACAAATTTGTTGTGGTAATAGTGATGCCATTTCTAATTATACAAATTTCCATTCAACTGAAACTTCGTCATGCAAGTGTTCGCTTGACAGCAGGGTGCAGAAATTTTCTTTCATTTGTAATATCCTTAAGATCAGCAGTATAATTTTCAGATGTAACTTATTCCACTTTGTGGTAAAAACTTCAATATAAAGTTCATTACAACGATTTGTCATTTATTGCTCAGCCAATGAAATACACAAAGGTGGGTGAGTGATTGAAGGCTTTTGGCGCCGGACCTCCTAGTTTTGAACCATGGTCGAAGACGACACTTGAGCAGGCACCACCTCTCCTAACTACCACACCAATGGAAGGACGTTTGAGCTACAAATATAACTTGTATCGCTCCCCTACATGGCGGGTCTTAGCGGCACTAGGCTCGAACTCATGACACACCGGCCACGAGTCCGTTACCTTGACCACTAAGCTACCACGACCACACACAAAGGTGGGGATTAGGGACTTACACCTTCTCATAGAGCAACAAACTTTACTTGTTAGCAAGAAGATTGTGACTCGGTACTTTCATCTACGTGTTTTTTTCCTAAAAATATATACTCTATACTAAATTATATTTATAGCTCACAGGCACTACACATTGGATTACTTGAATTATTTTTGCTTTTTGAAGTAGCAATAGCTCTGTTATATAAAAAACTGAAAAATCATATTCTGTAAACTTTTTATTAATAATAGAGTACTCAGTGGATTTTTATCTCGTAAATAAAACTTATTAGTCGCACAAGAAATCTATGAAGTAGCATGGTCCTCTAAGATAAATAAAAAAAAATATGCTCATTTCGTACATACATGGTGCAGAAATTAAATTTCAGAAGACATTAACATTTATATATGATATAGCTCAAAGGTTCCCAAACTTTTTTGCCTCTTAGACCCCTTGACAGGTTTTTCAGTTTGGGGTAGACCCCTACTTACCTAATATTAAATTTTTGCAAATTCATCAACTTAAATGTATTTTTGACTGCAGATATAGAGCTATACTTACTTATAAAAAGTTTAAATTTTTAAATGTAGTAAAGAATATAGTGTTTAAAACTTAAGAAAACATATGTTAATTAAATTAAAATTTAATTAATACATAAAATAACTGTTACGTAAAATAACTGAGCAACAAACAAATGCTTTTAGTGGGAGGGATGAATCTGGGAATCCAATAACAAATTTTCAACATTTGACATCAATCTTGTCAGGTTTAACCCTAATTATCTCCTCGGTTAATATTGTTCCGTGTTTTCTTCTTTCTTTTTTTGGTTTGGAGATTGGCAAGAGTACAATGTAACTCCTTCTCAATGGGAAACAAAACAATTAAAAACTTTCTCAAGATATTAATAAATCAGGTATACTTTTTTAAAGCCAAATTTATTGACATCCGTTCTCTAAACTTTATTTTAAGATCTTCGTTAGTGTTTAATTCTTGTAATCTGCCATTTTTTTTTCAAAGTGAATATATGAATTCATTGCCTACTGCAGTATTATGATTATCAAAACATTCGCAAATCTAGTTTCAAAATCTAAAAAAGGGCATTTAAACGTTGAACGTAGGTTAAAACGTTTTTTTCCTGGTAGATTGTCTGTGGCAATTGAGAAACTGGGAAAATTTGCGACATCCATCATAATACTCCTTTAGCTTAATTCTGGCACAAGAAAGGCTGAAATGTGGAACTTGTTTTAATACAATTTATGCTGTCACCTTTTTGCAGCTGCAAATTAACCTCGTTCGATTTAGTAAATAAATCTGTTAAATAGCTCTAAATCTGGCTTCCACTTGATTAAATTTCCTTTTAAAATTAAAGTCACGATCTGGTTTAATGAGAGCCATTATCGTAAACCCCCATTTACACCTCATGGTTCCCGAAATTATTTTTTCGCTGACGTGGACCCCTTACAGGTCATCATAGACCCCTGGGGGTCTATATAGACCACTTTGGGAATCACTGCTATCGCTCATTAATGTATACGCCCGAGCTCAATCATAAAATTGTTCACATAAGGAAAGGTCGATCATTTCATGAAATAATGACATTTTATGATAGGGGCAATTCTACGATCGGACTCCGTTACGTATGTGTGTGCGTCCTGATATCATTCAAATGTACGTAATCTGTACGGAGCAATAAGTCATGAAATGCCAGTTGAGTAGGATACTATTCGTTAGCAGTCAGTGAACGAATATCCTGTTTTAGTCTACTTTTTAAAAAATAATTTTCACGTTTTAAAAAGTTGTGTTATTTGTTTAATGCTTAACTGACAATTAAAACAATGCACAAGCCCTCCAAAGTATAAAAGATCAATGAAGAGCATCGTACTTTTCCAAGAAAATTGGTAATGTCAGTACTTTTCAATATAAGGAAAAAATAAAAGAGATGTTTGGTATCTAGAAACTCCAGAATCGTTTATAAAGAGTTATAATATTAAAAGACACCAGGGTACAATTTATAAAGAAAATATTTAAAAAAAACATATAGGAAAACTTCGTAAAGATAAATTGTCCGAATTAATTCAAAAACAATACTTATTTGAGGAATATATTGAAGACAGTGCCAATTGAAGCTGGCTCCTGGGTGCAGAAGATTTGCAAGCCCCCTTGGTACTGGAGGAACGAAATTTATAACCAGAAAATCTGGTTAAGTCCAGCTTATCCTTTCCCGGCCCCTGGGTGCCCGCCCCAAGGGCCTAATGGATAAACTGGCATTGATTGAAGATAAAGCAGCTGCTGCAAAAACGAGTGATTTGATTGCATCTACTTTGAAACCATTTACAGATGGGGAATTTGTTAGTCCAAATATATGATTCAATCAATGGAAATAATGAACCCAGTACAATACAAAAATTTAAGTTTAACAAGAAATGCAATTGAACTACGACATTCCATGTTGAAATTAGCAACACATATATTTTGACGGACATCAGAAGTGCAATGCAATACTTAAAAAATTGACCGAAGATTCTAGAAAATTTTGGTAAAGAATTTTTTCTCAAAACTGTTACACTTTCACAGAAAAGCAGAATTAGTATTCAATTGATCCCTTCCCATGTTGGAATCTTCGGAAATGAGATGGCAGACTTGCTTACGGAAGAGGGAAGTACTCTTCCTTCTGAAGTCTCTTGTGAACTTCTCGCGTCCAAAATATTTCCTATTTACAGAGCTAAAGCAAATTCTATTTGAAGAGTCCCTCCCGCACACGATTGGTGAGCTGGGACAGAACAGGACAATTTCCTACAGTCGGTAGGCGCAAGATCAGCACAAACTGCATTGGCCAGGCCGCATAGTGTTCACATAAGGAGCAAGAAATTCGTCGATATGGAAAAGAATTTCTCCATCTTGCCCTTGTTCCTGTCCTGCTTCTCCTACTCATGTAATTAATTGTATTGGTGGCTCTGTAATACAGCTGTGGAGTGAAAAAGAATGGATTTGTGGAACCATTACAGCGACATAGTATCATGGACCTAATATCGGTATTTGGACCAGGGGGACATGAAACAACAAATACAATTGCCAACAGAATTGAAAATATAGCCGAAAATTCCCGTAATCAACTAAAATCAATAGTTCTAACATTTTCAATATATTCCACTGCAGATGACAAAAGCAGGCAGGTACAATATAAGCCAGCTAGTTGTTTTTCTTCGTGGATGTGATACAAACTTGAAAATAAAGATATCTTTTGGAGATAGTACTATAATCCTCTATACAACTACCAAGTTTGATATTTTTAATGCAATGATTGATATTGTGAGTAAATATAATTTACCATTACGAAAATTAGTTCATCTAGTAAATGATGCTCCTGCAATAAGTAGTGTTATTATAAAAGAGTTAACACAAGTAAAACAAAAATACATAGGATAAGGTAATAATTCTCTCTTCAACACTTATATAATACTATCCATCAACAAACTTTTTTAAAAGCTTAATAATACAATTTAAATGTCTAAAATCTTAAATTATATTCACGTGAGTGGACTTATAATCGCCGCCAATTTAGAAAATTTCTATATAGCAATTTTAAAATTGTTACAAAATTTTACCACCTTATTTGACAACATCTTGCTATTTGCCGCGCAATTAAATTAGAAGATATAGGAAGTGAATACACACACATACCGATCAATTTTATTACACAGAAATTCGATGGTTTTCTAGTCATAGTTTTAAAGCAATTCTTTCAGTCGTTGAACGAAACTATCATTTCAAAATCTCAAAATTATGAATGTGAAATATTAAAATACGATCAATGGATATAAAAATTTGGTTTTTGCCGAGGTTGACTTTATAAACCATTTTAGTCAATTTAATATGAAATTGAGCGGCAAATAGCAAGATGTGTCAAATAAGGTGGTAACCAACGATTTCAAATAAAAATTATTATTCTGGAAAAAAAAATATCACAATTGAGGTTTTCAGAGAAAATGAATTCGAAAGATTTTTTGGCTTCAAGAAATATGAAAATCGGTTTCAATTATTTACTTCTCTTTTGGCCATTGATGTTGATGAAAATTTACTTCGGGAACTAATCGGATTTCAGAGTGATTCCGTATCAAAACAAAAATTTATGGATGTTGGGATTCCACACTTCTTAATTATTACCGGACCCATTTCCGAGTATTTTACTATCAATTAAACCTATTTTATCTACATTCAATAGCACATACTTGAGAGAACAAATATTTTCTACATTAAAAAAATAATAAAACTAGAAAAATCAAGATTAACAGACAAACAATTTTAAAATAATTACAACTCAACAAATTCAATCAAATTTTGAAGATCTGGAACCGTCATTAGCAACACTAATGATATAAAGCTTGAAATAAATAATAGGTACTTATAAGCAAACGTTTCTATATGGGTTGAGAAGACAATTTTGAGTCCAAATTTATCAATGTCAAAACAAAGCTCAAATTATACAAGAGCTTAATTAGAGCAATTGCTTTGCATGGGCGCGAGTGCCGATCATTAAATAAATCTGAAAGAGATAAGCTGCTGATTTTTGAGAGAAAAATACTCTGAAATATCTTGGTTGTAGTTAAGCAAAATGATGTCTATAGAATATAATAAAATTATGAAATTTACAGCAGATTTAAAGAACCGGATATTTTGTCAAAGTTAGTCACCTTTTTAGGTATAATGATTCAAACCCAGCTAAATTAGTTAAATTTTCAAAAATTAAAGGTACACAAAAAAAGAGGAAGGCCTCCCACCATGTGGGTTGATTTTGTTGAGAGAGATCTTTAGAATATAGGGGTCAACCGTTCGCAATCTACCGTTCCAAATAGTCAGATGGAGGAGGCTCACGAAGACAGGGCAAGTCGTGCTGCTGAAGAAGGTTAATGAAAAATGTTGCCAATTTTTTTGCAAAAATGATATTTTATCTAAATAAAGTAAACTGAAAAAAAAACCTTTCCTACATGCATGTATACTTTTAATGTGGTTGTATTCTACATCAGGGGTGTCCAACACGCGGCATGCCAGTACGTAAGTTGCGTCCCACCGACTCTTTTTAAAAAATTTTTAAATATCATGTTTTTAAAGATACAATGTATTTGCTTGTTACCTGTTTTAAAATAAATCCTTTTTGATAATAGAAATGTCCTTTAGATTAAAATAGATTTATATTTTATCAAACAGTTACATTTGATTTTTCTATAATAAATTACTTTAATAAATTCCGAATTGCATTATGCATATCCTTTACTATGGATGGTACATGATTCTCTGTGTGTGCGGCTTTCGTTTCTTCTCCTTTTCCGTTTGAAGTGCTCAAAAAGCAAGAGGCAGTCAGAGATGTTTTTTAAAGTTTAAAAAAAATATTCAGGACGATTGAGATAAAGGGCAACGCATACTTAATCGTTTGCGCGAATGACAACACTATCAAATTTCAACAATGAGTAAAGAAAGATCAGTTCAAGAGGAACACCATAATTTTCGAAGAAAATGGCAACTGTAATATTTTAAACATTATTTGATCATTGCATTATTATATTATCTATGTCTGTATACATGAAAAATAATGAAAACAATGATAATTCATTCTGTTTTAAATTTTCCCTCAATAAATATCTTTTTTGTTTCCAAATCTGATATAAAGGTACATATTTTTATGAGCGGCCAGCGAGATTATAATGTTTTTTTCGAAGTGGCAGGCAAGGCCAATTTGAGTTGGACACCTCTGTTCTATATGGACTGATTTTTTCATATTAAATATGTTTCATCTTTATTTCCCTCTTTTTTTCAGCTTGCAATTTAAAATGTAATACTTAATATGGCTCTCAATGGTTGACAAGTTTGACATGGCTGATATATAGGTTGGCACTACTTGTGTCTTCCATTATAATTCAAAGTGTGAGGTATATTAATAACATGAATTTTATCTTTCTCCAGTATTTTTAAAGGTAAATGATTATTGAGATACAAAGGAGAAAGATTTCCATTAGAAATTTTAGTGATGAAAAATTTATTGACCAGCTTCTAATTTTCTCTGTTCAGCTTTTTTTAAGGTCTGATATTTGGAGTCAATTGTGTGAAAGACTCAATAAAATTCTAAGAACTTTAATTTGTATTATACTGAGAGGCTTTAAGTGATTTTTAAGACATTTATTTATATGACAAATATAGTAAAAGGAGTTACAAATTCTATTATATGTTAGTTTCATAAGACCTTCTGCTGCTTATATTTTTAACATTTATATTTTTCAATGCTTTATTTTTCATTTGTTTAATAATCACGATACTTTGATTCCATTCAGAGGAATATATTTCTAAATATTTAATAGAGTGCTATAGGTGTAGGCACCCTTCCAACATAAGATTAGGAAAATGTAATTTTTACTTCAAAGTTCCTCTATAGTACTTTTGTCAAGGCTTAAGAAAAATTCCTTTAGTCCCACTACTGATCGATTCTTTCCAGAGATTTTCGTAATTTTGTAATATCTAGCGATTGATGAGCGTAATAAATGAAAATAAATCATCAGCATATAAACTGAGGATATATATACATGTGGAAAAAAAATCTAAACAATTGTTCACAAAAAAAAATTCAAAATAACAAATATTTTTGTAGTTAGACAAATACATGAATAAAACAACACAAGAATAGAGCAAAATAATTGCTATGAAGCGAAACAATCAACCTAGTGATGTTTGCATTGTGAAGTATTACTGTAAGATTTTTCTTTAATTATAAAAGAATATATATATATATATAAGATGTAAAAAATATCATTGAAAAATTGCACAATAAATATTCACATAATATATTTAAAATATTAGCAGCCACACAATTACCTTTTAATAATTAAATTCAAAAGGAACATTTTGTTCATAAATTCATAATATATATTTCTACATAACATTAAAAGATAAACTAATTTTTACATATTTCCTTCACGTAAAAGCAGTTTTGTTAAATTCTATCGATTTTGTGAGCCCATAACTTATTTTACCAAGTTTATGCAAAGATTTAAAAAAATTGAATTATTTCTATTTTAAATAGCATTCCTTGATGCAGTCAATAAAAGAAATTGGAGCTCTGTGGGTTACTTTACAATACAATGAAGAATATAACCAAATAGAATAGAACAAATTATGTCCGTTCTTTAACAATTTGCACACTGTGAACTAACTAGCCACAAGAATAGTCATCTTTTCAAATTTAATTTTTTGATCACTTTGCCATCAAGCCAGTTAGAGCACTTTCACATTAATACCCAATTTAAATATTAGAATCCAGCCATTGAAAAGATAACAAAGACAACATTAGCGCAAGTATTTCGTGCAATATATTTCCATACCAATTAACCCTTAATTTGACAGGATGTTTTTTCAAATATTTTTTAATTTCTGTTATTTTCCCATGTCTGTATAGACATTAGGATCTCTGTAAAATAAACAAAAAAATACGTCATTTTCCATTTTTGAGATAATTTATGTCCGCTGTGGCGAACACTGACAATTATGTAATATAGTATTTATAAATATACATGTCCGGTGTAGCTGCCACTACTAAATATGCGGTAAATAAAAAGTTGAAGTAATTTGTGGACAGATATAATAAAAAAAGAATTTAGTTATGACATTTACACATTTATTTCGTATGAAAATTAAGGAAACAGTTTCTGGTATTTTTGCCAGTTACAAAACAAAGTCTGACATAGCATTTTATACAAAAAACAACTGTTTTTTTCTGGCAATATCTGCAACGTCCTTCATCCATAATTGACGGGAAATGACCTACATCATCTCGATAAACAAGCCAAGCATTATTCAGGCAAATATCAACTATTAGTGCAAAAATACCCAAGTACCACCTTCTACTTTTGAAAGGTATTTTGTACAATGATATCAGCATGTCTGCAAGATCTACACCTCCCATGTGCCTGTTATACTGATGTACTATTTGCGGACATTGTACGTCAACCATTTTTCGCGAGTCCTTACAATATCTTTGAATTTTTTCCGATGAGTCACTAGCTACACATGTGCTTATATGTGACAGCCTTGTAATCATTCCACCGAACAGCTAGGCGGTTATTATCGCATGTCGATTCTGAAAATGCACCCCTCTCCTTCATTTCCTTTTCTCCAGGAATAACTTTTTCAGCTCCTCAAAGACAATTATTCCTTATTGTTCTGAGAGCGAAAATACCGTAATTTTCACGAAGAATGTAGAAGAGCTCTGGCGAAGAGAAGAAATTATCACAATAAACAGTAGCAGGCTGACGATGAATACTTTGGCACAATGCAATAACAACTTGTGCTCCAAAACCAAGAGTTGACTCTTCTTCGGTGAAAGAGTGATGCCTAAAAGTATCTTTGCCTCCATACATTACAAAGTCATAAATTGTGCCAGAGACACCAGCTCGCACAATATTGTAATTTATTGAATCACTTATAGATCTTGTAATTTTGTATGGTTTGGGTGACTTTTTTTTACTAAAAACAATGTTTAGCCCGCAATAACTTTGACAATGTTCGTTGTGGCAGACAAATCATTCAAATACAAAATATTTATGAAATTGATTTTGTTTGCTGTGGCGGATAAACATTGTATTTAGTAAAAAAAAGGGCACATTTTTTGTTAAAAAAATTATAAATACCTTGAGTAAAATGGATGGCTTGTGTTTTGTCGACATTTTGTCTCAAACTGACAGATACAGTGCTCCCAAATAAGAATTTTATTCTTTTTATTGTAATAGAAATATAGTATTTCAAAGTTTTTGTTAGATATTTAAGCCATATAGAAGTTTTTATAAACCCGCCAGATTTTATTTATTTGATTGTTCATTGTAGCGGACTTAGCCAAATTAAGGGTTAAGAACTTTGAAATCTAGAATTAAGAGATTTCATTCAGAAATCAATATGAAGTTTTAAGACTGCATTAAATCCTGAAAAATACAGGTTTACCATGGACTAAAGCAATTCTATGCAAAATTAAATACAATATTTTTTAAAAAGCCAAGTTAAAACTTGGTACAACTTTTTAACTATTCATGAAGGTCCCTTCAACAAAATTTTTAAAGCAGAAGACATTCTTTTTAGTCCTTTCAAAGTCAACTTACAAATGCTAGATAATGACTTTATTCTTATCATTGTGGTTACATATATTATATACAAAACAAAAAATTTAGAAACATACACCCATATATTAGTCTTATAAAAATTTATTTAAAATCCTATACATTTTCTTAAATCTTTTAAACAGGAGAAATGCTACTTTAATATTTGAAATTATAATAATGAAAAAGCAAAAAAGTTTACTTTACATTTTTATTTAAGAAAAAACCATTTTACATTATTTGATTAATATAAAATAATAAAAAAGATTATTTCAGTTTCTGAACCACAATTTTAATTACTTTCAAATGATTTGAAATTTAACATAAATATAAGCATAAAATGAACAAATATGTGAAATGTAACTGAAAATACAAAAACATAAAACACATAACAGTAGCATAACAAACCACAATATAATATACAAAATAACAGCAAAATACTTATATATATGTTTCACAAAAAAACACAACATTACAATTTAGCTAATTATGTCACAATAGTACTACAAATGCACAAGTATCAAAAATATTTAATAACTATCATTAAACATATGCATTCAGCACAGCATAAGTAGGTTGCTTCTTCTATATCTTAACTTGTAAATATTTTTCTATTTTATACATTATCTAAGCTCAGATTAAAACTAGTAATAATGGTGTTTAACAAAATAATAAATTGGTCATTTTTTCTTGTTGAGAACCATGTCTAACATTATAAGAGCTGTTTCAGGTGCATCTGCTGGAACCTATTTATGTAAAAAAAGAAAACCTTAAGAACTGAAATGACATTGGTACATTTAAAATATGATTATGATTTTTAATGAAAAGTTGATACAAATATTTGGAAGAAAAATTACACTATCCTAAATTTATCAAAGGACAATGTTATAATAAATTTTGAATCAATTTATGGCAATATTCTTTAGAACAAGAAAATTCCAGAAATTTCTCATATTAGTTTAATATATGTAGATCATCAAGCCAATTGTTAGTAATTAAATAGCAAAAAAAAAAACTGTTACATAGATAAACTTTAAAACAGAATGATAATATTGAAAAAGTAGTAGTAGTAGTAAAAGTAAAGAAATGAAATAACCGAGTGTGTCATAAAATTTTGTGCATGAATATTTGTGATATAACTGTCAAATGATGAAAGGGAAAAAAGGAAAAATTAGATGACTAGGAATTAAAAAAAATCACAAGAACATTTCTAGAGTGCATCATCCATGTTCACCAAAGACAATAAAATCACAAGAGAGAGACAGGATTACTTCAATACCTCAAATTTTGAATACCTTTTACCTAAAGAAGGCATTCAAAAGACTGAGGGCAAATTAAAATGTTCCCAAAAATAAAATCAGCAAGCAGAAAAACTAAAGCATTAAGAAATTCGATTAATGATTCAGAAAACATAAGTTGAAGAATTGAACCAAAACATTTTTACATCTTTATAAATAAATTTAATTATTGTTCAGAGATATAAAATTATACAGAAATTAAATAGAAAAATTTACAGGTTATGAGAATATATGTTAAACTTTTTCACTTAAACTAACTTGTATAATAATTAGCTTCACTTAAATGACTATCTTAAGTTACATCATAAATATATTGAATTTATTAAAATAATGAGTGAGTGAATATTATAACATTGCATTATTCAGCTACTGAAGGGCTTTTGGTGAAAGACCTCGTAATTTTGAACCATGGTCAAGTGACGAAAATGACACCTGAGCTGGCATCCCTCTACATTATCCACACCACACCAACGAGGATGTTTGAGCCTCAACATATTTAACAGCCTTTACAGGGTAGGTTTTCAGTGGTACTAGGCTCAAACTCATGACACTCCTGTCCAAGTGGTCTGTTACCTTGACCACTAGGCTACCACAGCCCCTATTAAAATAATGAAGCATATGTATGACTTTTCTCGCCCTTTTTATTTTATTTTTTTCTTCCTTTGTTTATTTTGTCTATTTTTGTTCCTACCCCCTTGTGGTGTAGTGGTCTTCTGTAACCCTGGCCATTGGGAAATAAAAAAAATGTATGCAAATAACATTAATTACAATGAAAAACAACTGAAAAATATATACCATATGTCCAGCTTTTAATATCCAAAATAATCTCAATTGCTTAAATGATTTAGTGAAACCTCCTGTTCGATTTCCAGGAAAAACTATAGGTTTCTTAGATGCAGTCATGAACCCTTTCAAACCAGGCCATTTCAGCTTTTCAATCCAATTTAGAGTACCTGAAAAGTTGTATTATATGTATAAATCAATACTGAAGGAACTTTTTCCCATTTTAAACAAAAAATTACACAGGCAGCAAAATATAGAAACACAATTAAAAATGACAGCAATAAATTATAATGTGTGAAATTAATGTCTCTGTTAAACTTAAAAATCCTATAAATACAAATATAACACTTAAATCAGCAAATGATTTAAGTAATTTTTGCTTAAGATCAATAGTTTTGATCTAACATGACCATGATAAGAAATATTTTTTAAAAAAAAAACATTGATAAAAAATACTAATTTAGGATCAGTTACTTTCCTTACCTGCTAAAAATTATAAGAATCAGAGACAAATATTTCTGGTTTATAAAAGAATACACAGAAAATGGGACATATATCAAAAAATTGCATCTAACTCTACTTCCACTCTGTGTGTGTATTCATTAATTCATATCATTACTAAGATTTTTCACTTCTTCAACTAAAGTAATACAAATAAAAACAAACAATTCTTTTAAAAAAATTTGTTTTTTGAATATTTAAATTATTTTTTAAAATTTTTTAGATGCATAGTCTAAAATTGTACAATTGAGTAAATAGCAACTTTATATCACACCAAAAATCTTTTCAAACATTAGAAAACCTATTGAATAATTCTTACCTGGAGTATCAACTATCAGATCCAATTGTCCGGTATAAATATTCACATCTATATAGCTCTCATTTAATAATAACAAATCCACTGCAAAATAAATATACTGAATGTAAATAATTTTTAGAATTAGTATAAATTAATAAAAAAAACAATTTTAAGTATAAGCATACCTGATGATATAACATCTTTCATGAAATCTTCTGATAAGGCTTCAAACACATCAGATGACTGACCTGAATAAGTGAGTGAAACAATATGTATCACAAAAAATAGATAAATATATTTAGCACAATATTTAAAATACTATACTTATTTTAACTTCAAAAATAAATTAAATGTACTTTTAAAATTAAGTTCCACCAAAATAAAAATTTAAAAAATGAAACATATTTTCCTTTTTAAAGTTTCACAAAAGAAATACAACAATATTTATAAATGTTATCCAAAATCAGAATTCATATTTATTAACATGACATTTAGTGGTATTGGTGTTAGATCTCAGAATTTTGAATTACAGTCAAATGATGAAATTGATATCCAAGAGGGTAACCCTTTCCTTTTAGCTCCATCTCAACATGAAGACTGAAAACACATAGATTTAATATGCATTAATTCCACTACAAGATAGATCTAAGTGGGACAACAACACACCTGAAACAATATCAGCTATGAGCAATGAGATAACCAATTGATTCCTGTGACAAAAACCAAAGTCAAAAAGCACTCAATTCTTAATCTGTAAAAAATTTACTTTCATAAACAAAAATGATAATCCATACATTTTACGAATTTGTTTTCGAAAAAAAAAGATCAAATCATTATCTAAACAAAAAGTAAATAATGATAACAACTATTGTTTGATCATATTCACAAAGAAATGTAAGTTTTAAGATGTTTGCCAATGATCAGACTTGATTTTTCGATAAGTCAGGGAGTAATTATCCCCCTTTTAAAATACAATAATGTGTTCAATAGCTTTATCTGGTACTTTATATTATTGATGAACACATAATCAATTTAAACTCAATATTTAACATGAGATCCAAACTTTCCATTAATGGACAAAGAATAATTATATAAACTCTCAACTATCTACTACTACTATAATTTTTTTGCCCCAAATTGAGTTTGATGTATAGATACACATCACATTAGCCATTTTAGATTTGTTTTATTGAAAGATAGCAAATTATGTAATGTTCATAAGCATAAAAGAATTTCAACCATACAAAAAGAACCACATTTCCAATTTCAAAAAAACTAAAATCAAAAGATACTTTTTAGATGAAACACAAGATACACAATTTGTCCCTCTATGTAATTTTTATGTGTGTGTATGCTAACATATACTATACCACCACAAAATGCCACAATATTTTTCAATTTTTAATTTTTACAAATTTAACTTTGAATTTTGAAGAGATAGCTATCTTTGAAAGTTTATACACACCTTCAAATTTTTACCAAAATATTCCTACATCAAATATTCCTCTTTATTACAGAAAATCAATTCAAAAGTTTAAAAAAATATAAGTTATCTTTGATAGAAACTTTTTTTTCCTGATATTGTATCAGACATACAAAAAATAATTATCTAAAGATCAAAAATAACATCAGAGCAGAATCTTATTCTCCAGCTTCATAATGTTACTGAAGATTTAAAGATATGAATTACCGTAAAGTCCGGCGTATAACGCGCACCAGTGTATTACGCGCACCCGTACTTTCAAGCTGTATTTTTTAATTTTAAGGTATATTCGCCGTATAACGCGCACCCTCTTTTTTTCGAAGGAACCTGCAATGTACGTTAGCAATGCTATTATATTTTAAAACCATTTGTTCAAAATATTATCCAAGGATTTTGAAAAAATAGTATATTTCTAGAAGAACAACCCTTTTAAGTTCATAAGGTATGGCATATCTTTTAAATAAACAGTATTCCCATCTTTGTAGAAATCTAAATTTTTTTAATGCACATCTGTTTTTATTTTTGAAGCTATCATTTTTATACCCGGCGTATAACGCGCACCCTCAAATTTCGATGTAATTTTTTGTGTTAAAAGTGTACGTTATACGCCGGATTTTACAGTATATTTAAAGAACATCGGGTCTCTTAATTGACACATAAGTCCTTGATCTTAATACTCAGACATGCTGGCTAATTCTCAACTTAGCCATTTTTTGTTATAGCTTTTAATGATGTCTAATTAAAAAGTAGGAAGTTTCTATAGCCTGAAGATTATATGCAGTTTTTTGACACAACAAAACATAGTCTTTTGTATCAATTCTAATTTATCATATAAAATCTTTTTATTACCACATATTCTAAGCCTTTTTTTATCTAAACAACTGGTGGGGGATACTACATGATTATTTAGCTATAATTATATGAATAATAGTTTCAATACTTTTATTATACCGTCTACTTCAAAACTTTTTTTCATGCTAGAGGTAATATAGCATGAATATGATTAGAATGTTATTAACGTTATTCAATTAAAAACGTTATTCATTATAAATATATAGCTATAAGAATTTTTCAAATATACTTAAAAACACTTAATAAATTCTTTGATACTACCTTTTTTAAAAATTTTAGACATGCCATGTACAGCCTTATCAAACTAAATACATTAGCAAAGCCATTTCCTTCATTTAAAGCAAATTAATACATATTTCAAGAATATATAAAAAAGGTCACTTATTGGTAACGTAGGTGGTTCAAAAAATTTTTAGACTCACATAGAAAAATAACAAGTTAAAAATTTACTTTCAGCCCATCAGTAGTTTCAACCTTCAACATTCTATGGTAGATGGCAGCACATTATGACATCAACCAAAGAATTTCTACAAGGGTCTTTCCTCTTTTGAACATGCCTCTCCCGCATTCCAAGAATAGAGTTGAACAGAGAAGCTTGGCACGCCATGATTTTTTACAATTTTTTCAAAAGGTTTGAATGCTGTGGAAGGCCCAGTGGCAGAATGGTAGCGTATCGCGCTTCCACACCACAGATCCGGTTTCTATTCCCAGGCTGGGCAAAGTTGACTCAACCTTTCATCCCTACTGCAGTGGGTCGATAAATGTGTACCAAGCTTACTTGGGGACTTAAACACTGGGGGTCTTGCTTCAGACTGACCACCTGATTGGGATATCTGCACATGCCCCTCAGCACCCTATGGTTGGTCACATATACTGGGATGGGTACAGTAGGCCATGGCCCTCATGGGCTGTTGCGCCACTGTGTTTGAGTTGACTGCTGCGGAGTGTTTTCAAAGCCTTTCTTCCACCTTTCCGGACATTTCTCCTTCACACAGCACAGCATTCAACTGGTTCAACGAGTTTAAGTGTAAGAAAAGATCCTTAGAAGACGACCCCAGAAGTGAATGTCTGAGCACTTCGACAACAGTGAAAAATGTTGAAAAAGTGTGATCCCTAGTGAGAGAAGACCCAAGAATTACACATCAGGATATAGCTGGCATCCTAAAGATCAGTTCCAGGAGCATCAACGCCATATTGCATGATCACCTTTTGCAGCAAAAGCATAGCTCAAAATGGATCCCTCACGTACAGAGTGACGCCCCAAAAATGTTCGTGCCGAATGGTGCCAACACAATGAAAACGAAATTCAGTGATGGCAAAGACAGAGGTGTCTGGGACATAGTTACAGGCAATGAAACATGGATTTACCAATTTGAGCCAGAAACAAAGCACCAGTCCATGACCTGGTGCTTTACAGATGAACCGCCACCAAGCAAGGTCAGACGCACAAGAAGTGTTAGAAAGCGAATGGTGGCAACATTTTTTCGTACTCAGGCATATTTTTACCATAGTGCTGAAAGATAGAAAAACAGTTACAGCAGAATGGTATGTGACTAAGTATTTGCCAGAAGTGCTGGAACTGTTGCATCAAAAAGGCCCAAACGCGGAAGTGGGATGATCCTGCACCATAACAACGTGTTGGCGCATTCTGCAGAGAACAAAGGATTATCTTGAAGCAGAAAATGTCGAAACCCTACCACACCCTCCCTACTCACCAGATCTTGCACCCTGTGACTTTTTTTTGTTCCCCAAGATTAAAAATAAAATTCAGGGAAGCAGATTTGGCAGTGCAGAAGAAGCTGTCACAGAATATTGAAAGCAGCTGAACCAGTTAAGTAAAAATGAGTGGCCATCATCATTTAAAGACCGGTTTTCCTGATTGGACAAGTGCATTGCAGCTAAAGGGTTGCATTTTGAAAAGTTGTGAGAAAATTTTGTAAATAAATTTATATTTATACAGAAGTCTAAAAATTTTTTGAACCACCCTTGTAAAACCATAAGTGAATTATTTGTAGTGAATTTATCTTCAAAGAAGAGAATAAGTGGATAAATGATAGATAATATTGCAAATGTCCATATCAACAGCAACTTAGAACAGTTGTCAACTCAAGGTGCCTACTACTGATAAGCACCATAAAGGTTCTCATTCATAGTCTAATTTGAGATTATAGAAGTCCTTATAATTTCTTGAAATTGTTAAAAAATATAACAATTTAGTTTCTTGTAACTTTATAAAATTAGATAAAAACTATAATAACACGGAAAACATAATCTGGAATAAAAAACAGAAGTAAAAATAAATATACAATATTTTTAAAGAATAAATATTGAATTATCTATGAGAAACAGAAGACCGTAATTATAATAATGCTCATTGTGTTAAATTTCTAAAAATTAAAACTGATCCAACACAAGAGCTTATTACTTCTTGATTGCCAATCATGTGATAAAATCTTGAGCTACATTAATTTCTTTACTTATACCTAAATATGAATGAAATTATATTCAATGTTTAAATACATAAAAAACTTAACCTTTATCATACCTTTGTGGCTCTGCAGCCAAAAACAAGCAATTTTTATAATTTACAAAATTTGTTTAACTTAAAAATCTGAGTACTTTGTAACAAATAGCCTCCCAAAACAATTACAAAATCATAATTTACATTCTAGGATCAATTTCATATTTAACTTTGAACATGCTGCAAATAACCTTAATCCTGATGGGGAAAATATTATTAACTGATCCAATTAAGCAAATTTCAGTACTTATATATTAAACCCATACCCTAGGCGACCTTTGACAAATTTCAACAAACTTAAGCAGTGTCCTATAATATGATATAAAATAGAATGCCATAACTCATTAAATCTTTGGAAAATTAATCTCAGATATGCAGTTAATCTCTAACAATAAATCGCTCACAACAGGTTGATATAGAAGTAGCCAAATTTCTACTTTACTACTGATAAAATGTTAAATTGAAATTCAATTAGCAAAAAACTAAACATTTCACATCAAGAAGAAAATAAAGATTCTATGCTAAACAGCTCTGTGCGACATTTCTGAAAGGAGTTTTGCAGCCTTTTAACGATGTTTGCAAATGGAGAAAAAATTATCAGTGCATTAAAAATATGCTACAATGTGCTCAAAATGCAAGGAATAATATGTTGCAAAACATAATATAGTAAAACAAACGTTAATCTTTTCCAAAATATCATAAAACATAAACTGGTTAAAAAATAAGCAATGTGATAGATCTTACCTCCCCAAGTAACATTCTTGGGTATATCATTCAACTTTTGTCTAATTTTGCCATTCATCAAATCAGACAGAGGATCACTATGGAAAGGTCCAACAAGTCTCCCAAACATTTTAACTAAAAAAAGATGTATATTGGAAAGCTATAATTCATAGTTTTTAATCTAATATAAGTATAAAAATCAATCTTATTCAGAAGCATTAAAAGACACAAAAAAAAGTCTCAGAAGCAAAATTTATAAATAAATAAATCATAACAGAATTAAGGCTAAAAGGGTGGAAATGTCTTTAAATTTTAAAACAATTGTATAGAAAATATATACAATACATATTTAAAATATCCATCCATAAAATTCACATTAATCTAAATTTTGGAATGCAGTAATAAAATATTACAAAACCATTTGGAAGGAATAATTGCCATATTAAAAACTACAGAGAATATTCCTTTTAGAAAGATTCGTAGGACAGCCTACTCCATCTTTTCTTAAGAAACTTAAATGATATTTTCTGCATTTTTTTGGTTCATATTATTCATTACATAATACAACATTCTTCATGACAAATAGAAAAATTACTTTGTGCATAAGTTGTAAATAATTGTTGTCTTTAGTGATAAATAAGTATAAGTTTGCACACGTTTTTAAAAGATGTTTGTGTTTTCCTTCAAGAGTAAATTTCAAAAAGATTCAAAACAGCACTTGCTTTTAGTTTGTTATGAATTCAACTAGTTATGATTTAAGATGGTATTTAGCTATTGCTCTGTTCTTTTGGTTGTCATTCTACTAATCCACATATTCTTTTGCAATGTTGTTTGTTCTAGATTTATACAATTACACATGTGATTAATAGTTCTATGTACATACAAGGACAGCTTTTTCAAATTCTTTTTATACACACAAACCAGCAAACAGGTTTAATTTCATATTTCTCTGCTTCAGGAGTTTGTTTCAAAGTCCATATCTTCAATAATTCAAATTATGTCAAAAAATAACTAGAAGTTGCATAGAACAAATATTGAAGCATAGGAAGACTAATGTGAATGAAAATATAAAAACCATTTGCCAAAACAAAATTAAAAATCCTTCATACAACTGCCACAAAGTGTTGATGTCAGACTATGAAAATTCAGTGTACTTCCAACAATGTTTGTGGTGATTTCCAACAATATAATTTCAATAATACAAAAGTACCAAAAAATGTAATGAGGGAGCATGAATGAATAAATGAACTAAGTAATGTTATTCTATGTGATACTATAAGGCAGATAATATACACAATGAGATAGACTTTTGGCATAAAAACCGCTTTGACTGGTAGTGTGAAAGAATTGAAGTTTTATTGCAAGATTATTCAAAATTTATCTAGATTTAAATTTGAAAAGTTTTTCTTTTCATTCAACAAAACTTTATTAAGTAAACCAGTTACTTTAAAAAATTTCTTTTGCAAGACTTAGTAGAGAGATTCCAGCTTTAAAATACGACTAAAATTTGAAATATAATACAATTGCATATTTTTCCCTCGATCATCTATTGTGGTGATTAAAAATTCAAAATCACAAACAAGTGAATGCAATTTTTTTATTCACATAAATGAGATCATCTTGCAACAAGGCAAAAAGTTTGGCTATGAGTTCAGACTAATGATCACACAGCAACTGTAACCAAGTAAGTAAAAAATTTACATTACATTAAAAGGCAAAATTCATCAAAATGTATAAAATCATCCAAAAAATAAAATATGTTGCAATGAGTGTCCATAACTCATGAAAAATCATAAGTGTCAATAAGTTAACAGACCTTGGTGAACATCAAATACTAAAGTAGAAAACATCAAACTTCCTTTCCTTTCCGATTCTTAGTAGCAAACTATCATGTAGTACTTTAGAAATAAAAACCATGAGTGATTTCTTCAATAACAAGAAAATATTGATGTCAAATGTTAAAACTCCTCAAATAAGATTCATCCACATCATTATTCATTTTTTTGGTTCATATATTATTCAATGGGAGATTCAGCTTTCAAAACTTGATGTTTTAAGGTTTTATGAAAATTAGGAAAATTGGATGATGAACCATAGGAGGTTGTAGCAGATGTGACTTGAATGAAAGTTACACACACATGCATGTATATATATTTCTCCACAAAGTAAAATAATTAATAAAAAACTTTACAGCTTTTTTAATGAATTTTTTGTTGAGATAATAAAAAAGTATTTTATATGAATCATAACTTACACAGAGGGTGGCCTTTAAATAACTTGTTGACCGACTTGTTACCAGCAGGCCCTTCATCTTTCAAAATATTATACCAATCAACATTATTGGTTAACTGCAAAACAAAAGAAACAAAAGTTTGACAACACAATCAATTTACAATATTAGTATTAAAATTTAGCAAAAAAAAAAAAAAAGAAAAGTTCATTACATTTTAAAAGTAGACATTTATTTTCTGGGTGATTAAAAGCAATGTCCAATTTAATGCCAAATTCAATCTAACAATCAATGATAAATAAAATAGTTGTAATCTTAGATTATAGAAAATTTTAATAATTGAAAAAATGGGTTATTTACTAATAAAAGTTTAATATTACTAATATAATAAAATATAACATGTTTTTTAAAATTCCCACAATTATATAACCAGAAACAACTATAATTCTTAAATAATACATCAAGTTTATTTTTCAATTACAAAAATAGATTAAACACTGTAAAAACATTAAAAATAAAATTTCATTAAAAAGTCATTTCACAATGTAAAATTATGTTACTGTATTATTCCCAAAAGCTTCATTCAAGAAAAAAAAGAAGAAAAAATTAGCAAAAATATGAAAACAATTTATATCAAAGCATAGTTTGATATAGAAATCATCAAAAAACTTCATTACATAGAAAAACCTTAAATTTTGAAAATAGCTTTAAAAAAGTCAGCACTTAAACCCAAAAAATATTTTAGAAATAAGAGATTTAATGAATCATCTATTGCTCTAAAATACTTTTTCTACGAGTTATTTAATAATTATTTGATCAAAACCTATAGCAGTTTATTCAAAAATATACTTGATAAATTTTACTAAAGTTCAATTTTAAATAATAGCTTACATTTCCAATAAGATCTTGCATTTCTGAGAATTGTGCTGTAGCTTCTTTGAACTGTCCTTTCATTAAGGATACCTTGATTTTATATGCATAATTTTTCACAGTTGTAAATTCATTTTTATCCAGAAGAGACTGAAAAAATTTTTTTCTTCTTTAATTAATATTTATTGCTTTCATGCCAGAAGTTTCCAATTTTTAAATGAAAATATAAATTAAATCAATTTAGAAATATTAAAAATTTCAATATTATTCTTTATTTGGTAAAAGTACATGAAGACATCTCTTTTAACAGACTTTATTATGAAAATTTTTATCTATGTAGTACTGTTAGAACATTTAATAGTTATATTATGTATTATCTTGATTTTAATTTTTTTTAAAAAATCATTAGTAATAAGTACAAAAAAATAGTATTTCATATGGAAATAAATATTTTATTATTTCAAATTATCTATTCTTCTAATCTGCATTAAATCTATAACAAATATTACCTGAAGCATAAAAAGAATTAGCAATCAATATTATATTGATTCACATACCCTTAAAATGAAGTATAACTAAAAATGCACATTTGTTCTTCGTAAAAAAAAATAATTTCTCAATATATGTAACCAAGATAAAAATCAATTTTAATTAACTGAATACTTTCTTTTTTTAATTCTTTACTTTTATTCAATATAAAAACCTTTAAGTTTTATTAAAAATTTCCGTTTTTAAAAAAACATTTCCTTATTATATAATTTTAAATATTCCAAAGGCTTACAGAATTTGTGACACAAAGACACAAAATAAATTTCTTCCATTAACAGAAAATAAATTAAATTTAAAATAAATAATCTTATAATATTTAAAAAAAATTTAATGTCATAAAACTTACATTCATGTAGAGATAATTAGGCCATGTATAAACCGAATCTAAAGGTGATATCCATGAGTCTCCAAGAGCAATACCTTTGAAGTTACATGTAATGTTTTTATTTTTAATAGCCTAACAAAGGGGAAAAAACATATTTTAGGTTACACAAAAATTAAGAACACTTTTTCCAATATTAAAGGAGTGTTTTATAACAAGTTAAATTAACTTTTGATCTAAAGAACAGAAGGTAAAACAAGTTTTTTTTAAATTTTCATAAATTTTAAAAGGAAGAGAGAATGTAGTTTATAAACAATCTTGAAGAAAAAAGGAAAAAAATTATAAATGCTACTTTATCTACATACATAGGAACAGTAATAAAATATGGTTTGGGATACATGACTAAACAAAAAGGATTTTTAGTAATAAGTGATTATAGATCATAAATCAATTGATTCTATATTTACACAATCAAATATTTCAGATATTTAAGACAGCAGTAATTAATGAATATTTATTTAAAAGTCTACTTTTTTAATATATATTTTACATATTAGATATTTTTAACGCAACAGAGTAGATTTTTCGCAAAATAATTCTTTAATGTAAATAACTGAGGCATAATACAAATTTTTGATTCTCACAATAAATATAAAAAAATAAAATAACAAATGTTAACTCTTCATTTAATTTTTCAAAGAATTCTTTATAAATGTCATTTAATAAAACAATCAGTAATGAAATTTAAAAAAAGCCATAGTAAATATCACAATAACCAGACTTGCCATATTTCTCTACAAACAATATCAATATCTCATAATACAACACATTTTTATTTTAAAATCTAGCATATATTTGAATATAAAAATGCACTGGTAAAACAATAGAATTAAAACATACATTTGTCAGAGCTAAAGCAAAATCAACTGTCATTTTTCCTCCATAAGATTCACTGAATATATATAATGGTGTTTTCTGTAAAAAGCACATGAAAAATTATACACAAGAAAATAATTGTATAAATTTAAAACTAAATACTTTTTCAATGAAATATGAAATATATAACATTCAGTTTAACACTTGAAAAATTACTGAATAATTATTTAACAGCTATAAAAGGTTCTCCATCTTAAACTTACTTGAAACTCAGCAACTGTATCAAGAACTGAAGACAAGGCAACAGTGAGATCTTGGGCAATTTGTTTATTGTCCCGAGCAAGAGCAGATTTATTTGTAACATAACTGAAACCAGTTCCCACAGGATTATCAAAAAATAATAAATTGGCCTTTTTAAGCTGCAAAGTATATAAATCATTAAAAAGGGAAAAAATAAAATAATTTTTTAATGAGATTGAAAAACTAATATACACAGTACTATATATATTTAAACAGTAACAAAATTCCTGAACCAACCATTCCCAAAATATGCATATTCGAGTATCAAGCTTGATAATATAAAACTTAACTTGAACTTCGATGATATATTACTGTTTAACTGATGAATTATAAGTGGAGTTTTTTTGTATAAAGAACAATAAAGAAAATACATATTTATCAAGACTGTTTTAAAAATTCAATCTACTCAAAATAATTGCTATACTCATAGCCTTACATTTCAGTTGCTTCAGAAAACTTTTCCATTAATTTTTTTGAGATACTTAAAAAGATCTTGTAAGTTATTTAAAAATAGCATTAAGAAAATACACAAATATTATTACAGGTAATGAAAATTTTCCTATATATTAATAAGCACTAAAAAATTTATTACAGCTTAAAAAGAACACTAACTTTCATTGCAAATATGAATGCCTACACCAATAATAAAGATAAAATTATAGTAAATTATAACTTCAGGAGTTTGGAAATATTTTTAAAAAAATCTAAAAATTTTAAATATGGAATTAAAGGATTCATAGTTTAGAATAAGGAAATAATTAATAAAATTTTAATAAATTTGAACATAATTTTTTCTCTATATAGCTGTAGTACCTAATAATTTTATAATTTATTTAAATAAAATGTTTTATTAAGACACTGAATGCACAAGAAATTTTTTTAAAACTGTCAGATAAAGAATATAACAAACCCAAGTTGAATTTCTTGGATTCAAATGCACATCCAATGGTCCAATTTCCATGAAATTTCCATAGCCAGTAGATGAAGAACCAGGTCCACCCTAAAAAAAGCATGTCACTTTTAGACAACTTGATGAAGCTTCACACTTCAGTAATGAAAAGAACATTATCAAGAAATCTTTAAAAAATTGTAAAAAGACCATATTTTAGGTATTAAAACAAACTAACAAATTCCTTGACAGCAGGCGTTAATTTGGAAACCTTATATCTCATAGCAGAGGTCGCCAAAGTGGTGGTCAGCGAGAAAATTTTGCTGGTCCCCAGAAAAATATGGAATATACTTACTCATAACATTAAGCTACGTTTTAAGATGCATTGAAACATAATTCGATTCATTACAATAATTTAACACTTAAAAAATCCTATTAGTGGCCCACAGGATTTAAATTTACTGGTCTGCAAGATCAAAAAGTTTGGCGACCGCTGTCTCATAGATAACCTTGTATCATACAATTGTTTTAACAAACATATTCAGAGATCAAGAAAATAAACTTGTTTAACAGATTAAACAATTTTCAAAGTATATTTTGAGTACTTTTCAAAGCATGGTAAAAGCAGTTATGTTTTACTATGCACTTTACTTTCTGTATAAATATAAAATACTACTATTATTCTAAACATTCCTACTATTTATTCATAAAAATATTGTTACTTTTTTTTTTAGAAACATATGCTTATACGCTTGTAATGTGTTCATTAAAATGTGTACATACAGAATTTATTATTTTTTCAATGGGCTCAATTCATGAAGTCAGATGATAAAAACAAACACGTGTTTTCCATTGAATTCAAAACAAACATTAAACTAATTGTACTTGTTGTTCTATTTGTAAAACTAAGATAAAATTTCAAATTTCATATTTGGGTAAAGATGTTTAAATGTTAGGAAAAAAAATGTCTTCAAAAAGATTTTTTTTAAATTAAAAAAAAATCATATTTTATGTCTATCCTTTTAAATAAAATGCATTTTGTATACATATGTACTTTCTAGGAGAAAGTTTCTGCTAAGAGCAAAACTTGGCAACACCGGAGCACATGAACTGATTAGCTGGAAACACAAGATAGTTTTTATCGTGCGACTATGACGTTGCATGAGTTTTTAAATTGATTGTCTAGAATCACGTGGCTTTCACTATCATGCGACTATGACATCATATGAATTGAGCCCATTGTCTTACTACACAAATCTCTTACTATATTAATTTCTCCCTTAATCCCCATTGTTGATAAATTGTACATATTTTAATTTCTTAAAATTATTATGGACTCTTCCAAAACTTTTATTATAATGCAATTTATATATCAAATAACTAATTTACCAACATAAGTGGCAAAATTATCATGTTGCTGTTTGAGATAAAATTGATTTACCATTAATGTACATTTGTCTAAAATTTTATTTTCAACACTGATCTATAATCCATTATCCCTTCTACAGTTACAAGATATTTTCATATTAATTACAGTTCTTCAAAAATTAAATATATGCCTTCATTTTTAGCAATAATTTGCACATAGAGTTTATTCATATGTATAATCAATACTTCATTTACATAGTAAATATAGTTGTCATTAAATCCATTTTAGTTTTTTCTCCCAAGACCTTATAACGAGTATGCTACATATCTTTTTCTACCCAGTCAATAGACAATCCAATGAAAGCGTTAAAATAATTATCACACACATTAATAAAATTAAAATTACTAATCTCATTCAATATAAGATCCCTTTTATGCATTTTAAAATGATATATAGTTACAATTATTACTAGAAGATTTACAAAATAACAGGAAACAATTGAAAAAAGATGTTTTATAATTATTTTGGAAAAAAATATGCACAAATTTATGAACATGTTCTTCTACAATTTTTAATTGATTTCCTGTATGCCAAACATTTTCTAAATGAATTTTTATACTTAATGTATGAGAAGTATGGAGAAAATTGAATATTTTAATAATTAACTGTCATAATTTGACTTAATAAATATTTCATGTGAATTTTTTTAAAAATTCCTTAATGAAATACACATTAATTAATATTTCACACAATATGTATTTAATTATTGTAGCACTCAAAAACAACACAAGGGCTTTGATTACAGATCTTAATTTTGACACATAGTCAATTAATTGATCAGGATACATAAGCATTATGCCCAATTGATTTTCTTAACATTCACACCACCTTAACAAGGAACTTTGACCTTGACAGATTTATGTGTATCAGTCATTCTACATGGTGTGTCTTCATTTAGCATACTATTTGAACAAAACAGCTTTTCATTCCCAAATTTTAATGCACAGAGTTATATAGCCTTATATTCAAACTGTTAAAAATATTCCAATTAATTCCTTAACTGAATACAATAAAAAAAAATAATCTAAGAAATACTCTTCAACAAAACATTTAATTATAATAATGCTTCAGCTCACATACTTAATAAAATTAAATATTTATACATACCTGCAGCCATATTACTAGTGGATAACTAGTGTAATCTTCAGTCTGATCAGTATAATAAAGCCACCAAAACATATGAGCATCTTTTCTAACATTAACATAACCCCAAGCTTCTTTCTTTTCAACAGGACCAGCTAATAAAAAATTTCAAATTGATCTGTTTATATATTTACAAGTTTTATGTTAATCAAATTTAAATAATAAAACGATTTTAAATGAAATGAGACACGCGAGACATACTTGAAAACCATAAAATCATTAAGTTAGTAACATAAATTTTTTTTGCCATAAATTTATGCAATATACATACTTTAAATCTTAAAATACAATTAAAATTACATGTTTCATAATTACATTTTTGGTATAACAAGCCATTTGAAAATATTTCTCACTGTAAGATAAGAAAATGAAACGTAATTTAAATCAATTTAAATATATAATATTAAGATGCAGTACAATTTATTAGAAAATGCATACCTAAAGTCCCACAAGAGAAACAAAAAACGAGTAGAATAACAAGTATCTTCATCGCTAGGCTGAAAGTCAACTAAATGAGGTTCCCAAACACAGAAGGCGTATTTTTAAAAAAAAAAATATCACTAAACTTTAGCTCAAAGTACACAAACTTGAAAAACAAACATCTACTGATAACAAATTCGAAGAGAGTGACGATTCTTTTCAACACACACAAACTCTCCACACACTTAATTTCAAAACAAAAACCATTTATCTATTCATGGTTACAGCTAAGCTTTTTATTTGTTTATTTTCAACACCGGTACAAAAACATGTGTCACGCATTTTAATTTCAGGTATGACGTAAATAAATAATTTAAGAAGCTTATCTTTAGAACTTAGCATTATTTTATTTACTTAACTATTCTTCTTCGCTTTTCATAATTTTGTTCTTAAATTATTCGTTGAAATATGAAACAAGACGATGTAATTTGTCATTTTGAACATGATTGGATATTGAATCGAGGTAGTATCGCATTTGACAGACTTTTGTGAAGGACTTTGAGGCTAAAAGGAATTTAACTGTGGCAGCCTTGATTACATTACACCTTCAGATTGTTATTTTTAGAATTTAGAATGGATATTTTATTTTCACCTTGCATTAATATATGGCAAATTTTTCTGAAAGTTTCTGTAACTATGCTTAATAACTGTTTAAAAAGTTGTTAAAAGTTGCCGGTTTAAGTTCATTTTGGGGGCCATGGGTGCAGAAGATCTACAGGCCCTCTTGGTGCTGGAGAATTGAAATTTATAACCAGAAGATCTGGTTAAGTCAGGTTATGTGGGCCCTTCTAACTACTCCAGGCCCTGAGCCTTTGGCATTCACCCCAAATGTACAATGGATAAACCAGCACTGTGTCACGGTTATCTATTGGTCATGGCAGCGAACTCATGATAGTAGTCAACATCTGATCATGTTTCAAAATTAGGAGGTGTATTGATAGAGTGAATGGACATTTTGTGGACTATGGTTAAATGTGAAATATTTAAACCTCTTGCATTGGTTCATAATATTCGAGATCTTCTAATTATAGTTAAAAAAATGAGAATTTCAAATTCTCAATGCAGAAATAAAAAATTCTTATTTGCAAGTAAGTCCATTTACAAACAAGTCCATTCGTGCGTGAAGTCCATATATATACAATCAATATTAACTTTTTATTCAGTACAAATGAAAGAAGATTCCAAAAATCATACATGAGAATAACACTTTTATCCATTGTAAGCTGCCCACGTGTTCTGTTGTTACTTTTTTTTAATGCTTATTTTTGTAATTTTTCGTGAAGAATCTTAAATAAATCCATAACTGTAACAAAGAGTACTCTATATCTATAAATCCAAGGCAATTATCAATGAATTTAATACTTTTTAAAGTAAAATGTTATAGATATACAGGTAGATAGATTCAAAATTAATATATTTTTATTCTATTATTCTAAGATTGTTCACCCCAGTAACCACCACTGCTTATAGGAAATATTATGCTCACAAGAATAAAAATTTTTAATAACAAAAAATTAACAAATTAATACGATTTTCATAAAAATAAAACTCAACAATGGCTATTATTCACTATAGACTGAAGTATCACCTCCAATCTCGACTGACTACTTCTATATCAGCTGATGTTTAAAAATTTCTTTTCAAAGATTTTCTAAAAAAAACCCCCCCATCAACTAAAGAAGATTGTAGAAAATATGGATATTTTCTAACCTCGAGTTTCTAGATTTTTCTATGGTAATTATTTATTTTATTATCACTGTTAAATCATTTTCTTAATAATTTATCATTAACATCTTAATTTTAAATTTAACCCCCCCGCCTTTCCACAAAATTTTCTAAGGCTCTATGGACTCCAGTCGGAAAATGCTGTTTTGAGTAACACGGGGGGATTATTGGGGCAAGATCTCTAAATTCTGAACCATGGACAGTATCTGAACTACCTTTCATACTATATCGTATGAAGACTAAGAGATTTCAAGGAGCAGCTGTTTCCGTTATTATATACAACGGTCTTAAAGAGGATTCAGGACTTGAACAAAGACATTTGGGAAATAACAGATTCAAATTTCTCTACTTCTACTTCCCTCTAAAGGGCTCAAAATTACTTATACAAAAATAAAACAATAAAAATAATTATGAACTCTTTCTATCGACCACAGAGACGAGAAAATTAACATTTTCCCGTAGTAATGTCTATAGTCATCATGTATAATTTTATATTAAAATCAAATTTGTCATTGTTCCTTTTTCATAATAATATGACTAAAAATGTGTGAAGTAAATTTACTACTGCGTATTGTTCAGCGCAACATCCTGCTCTAGTTCCATAGCATGGGTTTTGATAAAAGATTTGCATTGATTGAATGTTGCGCAACATTTGGAATTTAATGTTAAAGTATCCGACTACATTCGGTACCGTGATTTTAAAAAAGGGCATAAATAGATAATTTTCATGATATTTAGTGTCACTTAGAAAAGAATACATATATAAAATTGTTTTAAGGACATTTTGACAAAAAAATTTATTTAAATACAATATTTAGGCAAAAAATTAACTTAGAATAACTTTTTTTCAAAATGTTCTCCTTTTGTGAAAAATGCTTCTATTATAATTATATTTTGCCGGAATATAGCTCAGACCTCTGTACATAGGCTCAACTATGAGTTTTGAAAAATTCACATTATTTTCAGAGTTACAACCATTTGAAATAATTATCGGCTTTTTTTCCTTAAAATTTCTCCCCTCTGTTGTCGTAAAACATGGATAAATCCACTTCTAAGTTATATATTTCAAAAATTCTAGTTGAGCTTCTGTACAAAGATCTGAGATATACAGGCAAAATATTATTATAATAGAAGCATTTTTCACAAAAGGAGACTATTTTGAAAGTTGGTCATTCTATGTTCCTTTTTTTGTCAAAATATTGTACTTAAATAATTTTTTATTGTAATACTATTCTTAAAACAATTTTAAATACATTTTATAATCCAAGTAACACTAAATATCATAAATACTATCCATTTATACGCTTTTGCAAAATCACGGTTCCGAACGTAGTCGGATACCTTAAGTAAATTATAAAATTTTGGCAAAATGATTCAGTAAACTTTAAGCCCCTGATTTGACCCAAACTTTCTTTATTTCACATTATTTAATTCATTGTCTGTAGCCTTCATAAAATTATTAAAAAAATTCTGTAATGAAAGTAAATTATATATTTAAAATCCTTTTATTTAAAATTAATACCTAAGAATATTTTAACACATCGATAAACTTTTACCATAACAATCTAGGTTGACTACTTTATCAAAAGGTACATCTTGCTCTGATTTTTAGTAATAGGTTCAAGGAAGTACAGAAATGCTTTCTTGTATGTGTTTTTGGACCGACTCAAATACACAAAATAGCACATTACTATTGTGTTTAGAATACATTCCGGGTGTGTGACGGATTCGTGCTTCGTAATATACGACATTTTGTTACATCATAGAAATTCTTCTTATATAAATAAGTAAATACATGCACAACTGTTAAAAAGGTTACTCTCAGAGTTTTCGATTATTATCAGTCCATTTTTTTAAAATCAGAAAAAAAAAAAAATCAGAGCATTTTTTCCGTACTAACTTCCTTTCTTTCGCGAAAGCCAAATAAACAATTTTAATCCGTTAAGACAAATTTACAGTTTTGCGGTTCTCCCAAAAATATTGCAATTTTTTTTATAGGCTAATTGCATGAGCAAACAACTGATTCAGAAAAATAGAGCAAGGGTGATAAATAATTTCTTTATGATTATATTCTCACTAAATCCACGTTCACACGAAATATAGCATATAAATTATTTCAATTTTTTTGTCCAATATTTAGAAAAAGAGAACGTTTAAAGGGTATAAGTTGGGAACCGATTTCAAAAAGCGTATAGATGGATAATATTTTGATATTTAGTGTCACTTATTAGAAAATGTACATAAAATTGTTTTGAATGATTACAATAAAAATTTTTTAAATAAATTTTTTGACAAAAATGAAAATAGAATCACCAATTTTCAAAAACTTTTGTGAAAAGCTTCTATTATAATAAAAATTCAATATAATGCTTCTATTTAAAAATAGCCAACCCTCTACAGTGGCTAAACAGAATTTTTGAAATATATAAATTGGAAGGGGGTTTATCCATTTTTTTACGACAACAGAGGGAGAAATTTTAAAAAAAAACGCCGATAATTATTTCAAATCGTTGAACTGAAAATAATGTAAATTTTTTTCAAAGATCATAGTTGACCCTCTGTAAAAGGTCTGAGTTATATACAGGCAAAATATTATTTAGAAGTTTTTTTTACAAAAGGAGAAATTTTAAAAAAAAGGTTATTCAAAGTAATTTTTTGCCAAATATTGTATTTAAATAATTTTTTGTAAAAATGTGTCCTTAAAACAATTTTAAAATGTATTTTAATCTAAGTGAATAAATATCTGAAAAATCCATTTATGCGTTTTTTAAATTAGGTTCCAACGAGTTGAATTTAAAAAGTTCCCAACAGATTTATGATGTTGTATTAAACAAAAATTAGTATTAAAGATACTGATTTCCAATATACGATGGTGGCCGAAATCGTGGACACTTTTTTAAATTTTTATTTTTTTAAGTTTACATATTTATAGATAATTTTAGTTGACAAAATAAAGATTTTTTATCATTTTAAAGAGAATTTAAATAAATTCAATACAAAAAAAGAAAATTCAAATATTTGCAACGAAAAAGTTTTGGTTAACTTGAAAAATTGATGTTATTTTTGGCTTTTTCTTCCGTTTTAAAAAGTTAAGGCAGAAATGTTTTTAAACCTTTTTTCCTTTTTTTACTGCCATCCCAGAAGCAACCGGGAAACACCCACAAGTTTTTTCATCAGTCAGCATATCAGCAGATGGTATCGGTCGTTCATATCAGATGGACACTGAATGCAAAAAACTTTTTACACAGTCTAGAACCGAAACTTCTGCCTTTCATCAGTGATCTATTTACCAACAATGCTTCATTTATTTTTCAGCAAGACTCAACTCCTTGCCACACAGTAAAATAATTGAAAGGCTGTATCATTCTAATATCATTGAGTTGTTGTCCTGGTTAGGAAACAGTCTTTGTTTAATTTTCGTATTACTCCTGAAAATGTATACCTTCCCAATATTTTTAGTCACGTAATTAACTCAAAGTAACTTTTGATTAACTTACTTATTCATTTCTGATATTATTGCAGGGAATTTTTTATTTTAAAACGTACCAATTTTCTCTTTCAACGATTTAAATTCCTTTCTTACTTTTTTTTTTATTTGTTAGAACGAGATTTTAAAAAGTAACAGGGGTTTAAATATCAATTTCAACCTATTCTAAAAATTTTAATTTTTTTTTTGTTGAAGATGGTGGTAGATAGAGTTGTTTCAAGATTTAAAATAGAGATTAGAAAAAACCAAAAATTTTGGAACGCTTTTTTTGTCTGCTTCCTTCATCATGTAATTACCCGGCTGCCGAGTTGTGTGTTTGTCGTTTCTGGTGCATGATGTTTGCTTCTTGTTATGTGTAAGGGTCCCTCCCCTTTGATTTTTATGTTTTTCCCAGATGTGAATAAATGATTATTGATTTACGTGAGCCCCTTTTTCGATAATATAGTACCTGACCACCGCCACGAACACAGGAAAATCACACCCCCGGCCCACCCCTCCCTTTTTGTTTCCCCATCGTTTAAATCCCCCCCCCCTTTACACAAAAAATTTTAATTTCAAAACTAAATCAGTGCTTCTCAAACTTTAAATATCCCCCCCCTTTTCAATCACGCAATTTTATCGCCCCCCCTTACTGAATGCAAAATAATGCATTTTGACACTAAAGCCAATAAGGATTTTTTTAATTAAAAACCCATAAAATTAAAAAATAAGTTTTAAAATTTTGTTTTGTATTTTTAAAAAAAAAAAAAAAAAATTAAGTAAAAGGATAATTATTATGTTTTTTTTCCTTTTCTAATTTTAAATTGAACATATTGCAAAAATTTGGGTGGCTTTAGAAGACAAAATGTAGATATCAGAAATATAGAAAAAGAACCGAGATCAATTTCAATCATAAATAAAACTTATTTTGGGAAAAAGCCCAATTTTAATTTAGTTTTAATTTAAATTAGTTATAAAATACTCTGTGCAGCACACACACCCCCTGATACATTAAAAGTATACCGGCTAAAGTGCCCGCTTTTGCAGATTTCATTTATGAAAAAAAAACATTACTGATATAATAGCTAAATTTTAAGGAGAAAGCAAGGGAAAAATTACAAAAATGAAAAAGATTGCCAAATTGTAATTAGTTTTAAGGGAAATGTAATTTTAAGCCTCCGAATTAGCTTTGAATTGATGTTGAAAATTGAAAATAATATAAAATTTGATAAAAAAATTTTATTATTTTTAATATTTAAAGCGAAAAATTTTTTTCCCGGGACAGGGGGACTGATAATTTTTAAGGGTTTTTGAGTCACCCAATCCTTTTTTATAATTATTTTATTGTAAGATACAAATCTGATTCTAGTGAATAATTTAATTTTAAAAGAAAGAAACCCTTTTCCTACTTTCAAGGACTTTTCAATTTTTTTTTGGGAAAATAAACAGTTTTTTCCCGAATTAACATTTCGTGATCTGTGTGTCCACGGCCCTTTCCGGGTAAAAAATGTATTCAAATTTTGTTACTGCAAAAAGCGTTATGCTTTTTTCTTTAAATCTCTAAAAAAAATCTTGCCCAAGAACCTTTAAAGGGCCTTTTTTAAAAATCATAAAACCTTTTTTGGGAAAAAAGCTCAAAGAGAAATACAATTTTTAAAATTCCCTTGAATGAGAAACAAAAAATAAGAGAGGGTCTAAATTTAAATGTACCTAGCTTGAAGGTCAACAGATTATCAGCAAAAAAGATTACAGCTATAATGGGGATTTCAAAAAAAATCACAGGATGAATTTTTTTTGTTCCCAAATTTTTTTTGATTCTGGGTCTGGGATTGTTTTTTTCTGAAAAGTAGTATGTTTGATTTAAAAAAAAAACTTTAAAAAAACTCTATCAGGGGTCAAGCAAATCAAAAAAAAAGATTTTTTTTTTCTTAAGGATCAAAGATAGCTAATTAGGTATTGAAGAAGTTTTTTTTTTGAGAGATGACTTAATATCGCCTATAAATTATATCAGAGTAAAAGTGTATTTTTTTTTAATGTCTGAAAGTATTTTGTTTTAATTCATTCCAGTAAATTAATTATTTTTTAAATCTTTTATTTTCGAAATGCTCGCGCCCCCCTCGTAAGGTTATCGCGCCCCCCAGGGGGCACGCCCCACAGTTTGAGAAACACTGCATTACATATATATATATGATACTTAAATTAAACAAGTAATATAAAAAATTCTTTTAACGTCATTGCCTACTTCGTTAGAAAAACGTCCTGGCGCCATCTGTTGAAGCTAGTTGTAACTACGACAGAAATAATGCAGAATAAATTTAAAATTAAAAAAATAAAATTTAATTAATGAATAAATATTTGAAAAAACTATATTAACATTAAGTATCATCCACTACAAGCTTAAAAAAGTTATTTGAACTTGAATGGATGAATAGAAAGTATTTTATTAAGGATTGAAAATTTGAACAAGATATATATATAGGGAGAGAGTGAACTAATAGTAGGAATTGAAAAAGAGGAAGGATCTATATTTTTTAGTATGATTAAAAATTATTATAGGTCCTAGAAACTGTTTTAAATTTAGAAATTGTAGTTTGGCTTAGAGATTTTGCTAATTGTATTAACAAAATAAGATGCTTAAGAGATACTACAGATGAATTGAGTCCTGAAAATTGGGTATGAATTGGAAATTTTAAACTTTTGTCATTTTCGGAGCTTAAGAAAATTAGTTATTATTTAAAGGTTATTTTTTAAAAAACTTTTTAATGTTGCTTTATTTTTACATTCAAGCTTAAAAATTAGTTTTTATTTAAATAAAAGGCACGTAGAGTATTGGAAAAATTAAGCTCATTCAAAATTTGAAAGAAAAAAAAGCTGTAACATTTTACAGGTTTTTTAATTAAAAATAGTCAAAACTATTCTTAATACATGATTTGTATTAATAAAAATTACAACTTACGAGCAACAGAAAGAATTACAATTACAGTCGGACCTCTTCTTAACGAAGTCGCTAAATTCCGAAAAAAAGTTCGTTACATGGAAAATTCGCTATATAGAGGTTCACCTTTTAATGTACTTTATAAACCACATAAAACACATTTTAAATTCATAAGCACTATGTATTGAAAAAATATTAATTATTCACTCCATTTTGTAAATGAATATCTATTTATTTTATATATATATTACCATTAAAAAAAGAAAAACTGCAAGGAAAACAAGAAAAAAGAATGTCGTGGAAATACACTGTATTTCCAACATTACGAAATAATTTTATATTAAAAATAACGAATTTTAAGGATATTTTCTAACTTAAAGAACACAAGTAATTTTAAACATGCATTATTTTATAACTAAAATTACATTACCCCATGCGTACTTAAATCTAATTACTTATAAAATTTGTTAATTTTGTTTGAGTTTTTTGTTTGAAAAAATGCTTTGATGCAATCGAAGATGTTTCTAGTGAACTGGACAATGAGGTTAAAGGTTGCATCGCCCAGAATTATTTTGCTCTTGGTGAGTTAGGCACCTAATAAAGCCAGTTCAAGATTTATGACCAGCATAAAAAGTGTTAAAAGGGAGAATAACTTGAAATGTCCAGAAATACTTTAAAAATAGGGAGAAAAAAAATTGAATCACAAGAGAAAAGGTTTGTTATATAGAAAATGCACTTCGCAATTGGAAGGTTATTTTACAAAGAAAATCGTGAAATGTTCTTGGTTCCACGAATAAGTTCGCTGTATAGAACAATTCTCAATACAGAATTTCGTAATATAGAGGTTCGACTGTATCAAAACTTTACTAGATTTTTTGCATAAGCCGTAAAATAATCCATAGATTTATTTTAACTAGTTTTATTGTATTTTAATTTTTGAGTTGCAACATGTAAAAAATGGTTATGTAAAAAATAAGAATTTGAATCTTGCTTTGCAGTAATGCAATTGTATGTACGAATTTTCAATCTATTTTCTTTGAAATTAAATGATTGATTGTCTTGATTTTGAAATATTTTTCATTTGAATATCAACAGTTCGAAATTTTTGCACATGGAGATTTTTATAAGATCTCATTACAAAAATTATCTGCCTCAAACAAACTTTTTCCCTAATTATTCAATTCCTATATACTTTATCTCACACTCTCTATGTATTTATTTATTTATCCTCGTGGAATTTTCAATCGTTAATAAAATACATTTTAAAGCGCTCAATTGAGCTGAAATCTTATATACATGATTATTTTGGATGACAATACAGTAATTTAATTGTAATCAATAAAAATAAGTTGATTAAAACTAATTATTCAAAGAATTACAAATAACAGCCACGTTGGCATCCTTTTTGGCGACGTGTCAAAACTTGAAAAGGTTTTTTTCTCACATTTTAAAGCGCTCATTTGAGCTGAAATTTTCTATATACTATTGTTGTGGGTAAAAATACAATAATTTAATTATAATTAATTGACTGATACTGATTATTTAAAGAATTACAGATACAGCCCGTTGGTTTCATTTTTAGCGAGTTGGTCAAAACCTTAAGATTTTTTTTCTCACGTTTTAAAGCGTTCAGTCGAACTGAAATTTTATATACACGATTATTTTGGATGACAATACGATACTTTAATGATAATTAATAAAAATTAATTACCACTTAATGTTGTAATTCGGTCATATGCATATACATATTTATATTAATTGTAACTATTTAATAAGAAGTAGCTAAAATAAAATTTTTCTTTGTTGATCTAAGTAGGAATTGACTTAAAAAAATTTTTTTATATTACTTGTTAATATTGAAGTTTGTTTTTTGACTATTTTTATTAGACTTAATCTTAGTGTTAATTACGATTAATTTCTAATATTCTATGTTAATAAGATTTGAAAGAAAAAAGGAAAGTATTTTTTCTGTGGGAGTTGTATAAGTAGAAATTTTTTTTAGATTAAAATTAATGTAAATCCATTCTACCTTCTTTCTTTTTATATTACTTGTTGACTAATACTCAAAATGTGAGATACTTACATGTATAGAAAGATATTAGCTCAGCACATGTCAACAAACATTAAAAAAATATAAATATATTAAGCTAGAAAACAATACCACCATCAATGAGCGCATTCAGCAAATTTTCGCATTGGGTAAAGTGAAGGTAACATGAGAAGATGTTATCGATAAAAAAAAAGTAAAACAACTCATTACAAAACTTCAGTATAATGATTGCACTTCGTACAACACACAGTAGATTATATGCAATAAATCCCGCTGGATCATGGTACTGTTCTCAAGGATCAAAACATTAATAAAGTTACGGTATCAATTTAATGATGCTTATTACAAAAAATTATTGCATAATTTTTACCAAACATGTTTCCAATATGTCGAAGAATAATCTGAAATAAATAACAATTTTCAATGGTGTTTTTTTTTTACTTCACCGCAAGTAAATTGGGCAGATATAGAAAATTGTGTTGAGTTTTTATCGAAAGAGATGCCTGATATTAAAATCAAAGAAAGCTGTCTGTTCGAAGAAATTAGAAGACTGAATGTATATTTAAATTCTGATAAATTAGAACAATGTGAAAATCAGCACGTTGAAATTAATAAAAGATTGGTGGAAATATTTAATCATTTCAAAAATGAACACATTCCATATAAAAACTTAATTTTTTTTGTTGAATTTACGTTGAGCTGCCCTGGAACAAAAGCAGTAGTTTTTTCGACTGGTAATGATTTTTGAAAAAGGAAGAAATCTAGATTGAAAGCTGATACTTTAGCTGTAGCACTTACCGTAAAGTTCCATATAAAAGATATTTTTTCTCCGAAATTTCTGATAAATTAGAAAATGATATATTGACAATAAAAATTCATTCCATGGAAAAATACTCATTTAAGTAAGTAATTAATAGGAATATATAAGGGTAATTAGTGTATTTTTGTTTGAATTGATAAAATGTTTCATATATTTACGTTGTAATTTTTTTCTTAAAGTTTTCATCCTTCTTTTCACAGTAAAAAAATTGGTCACCTTACTTCTATCCTTATAACCACTCAAATGATCAAAAAGATCCCCTGATGAATGATATCTCGAAAATATACAAAAATTAAATACTTATTAAATTCAATCCGCGTCGGTTACGCATTACAATTCTTTTCTCGATTTCACAATATAAAATTAGAATAATTGCTAAAGATGCCAACTTAAGCAACATAATTTTAACAACCGTCATTTATACATCAGCAAATAAATTAAGTAAACATATAAATTAGAGTTACATGAATTATAATAGTATGGATCAGTTTTCAATCATATAACTACTGAATAATTTAAATAGTCAATTAAGAATTAGTTCAAAATAAGAAAAGAAATTTAAATAGAACTATAAATATATATATATTTTGCAATCTGAAACAATAAGTATACGACAGAAAAATACTGGCATCGTATATTTTGCGTATGGACAGTAAAAAACTACGCATTTCAAATGCTGATATTTAGTTGAATATTTATAAAAATGTTTTCGTTTCGAATTTATATATAATGTTCTCATACGTTGTCGATAGCTCTCTAATTTCGTAAAATTTGATTATGAATTATGGATATTATAAGCAAAAAGTATCTGAAAAAAATAAGGAATTTTTTCAAGAAACGTTTAAATTTTTTTTAATAACGTGCTGTTTCTTCTTTGTTTTTTTCTGAAAGTGCATACAAAAATTGAAAATAATTAAATATTTGGTCGAAGTAGCAAATAATTTCAAGGTTGCTATGATTCAACGCAAACAATTCCCCCTCAATGCAAAAGTCACTGAAATTTTATTAGAAAATGTGAATTTAAGAATTTTACTTACATGCTTAAAAGAATAAAACATTTTGTCAAGTGTTTTTCTTGAAGTTCGAAGAAAATTTTTTGAATCAAAAAGTGTCGCATGATTTTTGTTTATGCTGTGTACACACACAGAAATATATTTATTTCTCTGCAATGATACAGATATAAACGCGATAGAAACTGCGATTTCTTTATCTGAAACAAAAATGATTAGGATTACAAACCTTACTCTTTGCTTTCTTTCACTTGTCGTAAAGATTACGTCACTATTTTCCATTTAAATATGAACTTTGTTTTACTTGTCATGATGAATGTTTTAGTATGGAATTCTTAATAAATAATGAATACAAAACTTTTAAATTGCTATACATAGATTCAAACAAGAGTTTTAAACAGTGCCGGTTTATCCATTGAGCGCTTGGGGCGGGTGCCCAGGACCCGGGCTCGTAGGGGCCTAGAAGGGCCCAAATAAGTAGGACTAAACTAAATTTCTGGTTACAAAATTCCGATCCTCCAGTGTCAAGGGGGCCTGTAGATCATCTGCGCCCAGGGGCCAAAATGAGCTTAAATCTGCACTGGTTTTAAATCTGGGGCATGGGAAAACAGTTAAGTTGGCTTGTGAATTCAAAATTGACTTAATAAAAACAACTCGTTTTAACTCAATTAAGGCTACATAATACACAACAAATTTCAAAAATACCTTTTTTCTCTCTTTTTTCTTGTGGTCCATATCATTGGGAAGCTTGCCACCAAATTTCAGAGATGATAACAAATTAGTTTTTAAGATGTTTGAAGTTTTCTGAACTTAGGTTTTAGTTTCTGTTTCATTTTAAAGCATTTTTCCACTCTTAAATTGAATTAATTAAAAATATTTTTAAGCACAATCAACTTTCTCAGTGTGAAATAGTTATTAATTTCAATTTTCATTACTGAAATCATTTCTGCTTGATCCTGTTTTGAGTTTTATCAGTTCTCATCAGTAGGACGGGAAATTTTTCAAGGAGGGGGGGGCCCGGGGTCGAAATTTCACAATTTTGATCAGTTTCCCTTTTGATTTTGTCGATTTTCGGGAACAAAAAAAAAAAAACTAATTATTAAAAAAAATTACTTTAAATTAAAAATTAATATTAATAACAAATAAAATTTACTATATATTGAATTATAATTAATCGGAAAAAAAGGGTTTGGGGGGCCCGGACCCCCCTTTGTGTGCCCCCGGGCTTAGTTACTTAAATAAGATTGATTTCGGCCCAATATTTGAAAAATAGATATAACTTCATATTTTATCTTTAAATTTTTTTTCTGTTACGAAAATGCCATACACCCCAAACGTTCTCGGGTTTTTAAAAAAAACTACAAAGTGAAATACTACTGAAAATGATTTTAAAAATCCCCCCAGCTGATTTGAATTAAACTTCCGAATACAAGTATTCTGAATTCAAGTAGTATATAAAACTGAATTTTTCCCATGATGTCCCAAAACCCACATTATAGTAAAATTTGAATACTTTTTAGTTTTTTTTAAAGTTGCGCAACAAAAAACTCAAACTTTTCAAAACTGCCCCGATTTAAAACTGATATAAATTTAATTTTTTAAAACCGGTGTTTTTTGCTTGTTTGCATACTTTCTATTTTTTTATATAAATGTTTGTGTTTCAAAAAATTTTTTGAAAATATTGTGTTAAAATTAGGGTGAAAAACCCGCCAGTGGGCCCCACAAGGGGTACCTCGGGGGACATCCGCCCCAAAAATTGATTTTTTTTCGATTTTTACAATCATATGTATATAGTATGAAAAATTTTAAATTAAAAAATTTGTTGTTAATAAAATTTTTACTTTTTTTGTTCCCCAAAACGACAAAATAAAAAGAATATGTTAGGGGCGTTTGGAGCAGATCCGAGAATGGAGGATTTCCAACCTGGACCCCCTTGAAAATTTCTGTTGAAAAAATATATTTTCAATTTAAAAAAAATATTTTTAGTCAAATTTTAATTAAAGCATGTTTTATTATAAATTTTTTTGGGGGAAATTAACATTTAAAAAATTAATTTTACAGGATTATTAGATTTTCCTTTATGATTTTTACAAATTTTTAAATGGGTTTTCAGGCTTTTATTTTGAAGATATAAGTGTTTTCTAACCCAAAGGCCTTTTGTCTGTTTAAGAAAAGTCTTGTTTTGATATACTACTCCCAAACGTAAAACATTCTATGTTAGCATGGATTTGGCCTGAAATCACTTTTTTTTTTTTTTAAAATTTGCCAAGTTAATATTTTAAAATTTTTCGTTTTTTTCCGGGTTTTTGGTTAAAAAAAATTAAAAATCAACAAGGGAACACAGATTTACAAACCCATGTTAATTTTGGTTCTCACTAATCTAAGGAACATAAATCACTTAAAATGACTAAAAATTTTTAAAAATTGAGTATTTTATAAAAGTTTCAAAAAATTTCACAAATCCTTAATTTTTTAAAAGTGTTAAATAATGGTTGGTCAAACTGATTTTTTACTTTCAAAATAATAATAACACTATAATCTAATAATAAAACATAAAATATTTACGCTGTTACTGTCTCCAAAAAAATCTTTTTTAAAAAGGGTACTGTGAAGCCTCAACTCTTTTTAGTAATAATTAGTTGAATCTTACGTTTCTTTTGATTAGAAATGTTTGAAAAAACTGAAATGTTTAGCATCGACGAAAAAACAAAAAAATAGTAGAATTTTACGTTAAAAAATGTTTACTTTTGACCCATGAAAATGGAAATACAAATTTTTGTTTTCAGTAACAGGGAAACTATCATTAATTTGAGTTTTCACCTCCACCTGGTGGGAGAAAGGAAGGGATCCAATTCAAAATCACTTTTTTTTTTACATCAGAACCACAAAAACAAGTTCGATCAACCAAAATTAAGAGATACACTCAATTAATAAATATGAAGACAATTAACTAGGAAAGTTGGAAGATTTTAAAAATAACATTTACGCCCTTCAAAGCTCTCCCTTCTTAGCTATCTAATCTAGTTAATTTCGGAAGACGTCACCTTAAGTAATACAATATAAATTCCCGCCTCACATTAAATTTGATTAATCACTGCTGAGCTAGGCATCCTATTTCTTTTTCAATCTGAAAGTCGATTTATCCGTAGTCTTAATTTGCATGCTCATTTTTTTTTCGGGGGGAAGTTTAAAAATAATATTTAGGACCAAAATTTTCCCAAGAAGACGTTAGTAAGAAGACGGGGATGAGCCGTCACAAATTTATCGGAAACATTGGCCATGAAATATTTAAAAAATTTACCCTTTATTTTGACTGTAGTAATTTTTTAAAAATTGCTTGTATTTGTTTATATAATAACAGTAAATGATAACTGAAATATTATTATTAATTTGTAATAATGTAATCGGGGATTTTATTTATTTCTTACTCTAGAAATTTCTTCAATAACTTGCAAAGCAAAAATAAAATAATTCCATTTTTCATTTCTTAACTGACAAATAAATATTGATTCCTAATTATTAGTCAATGGCATTTATAAACCGATTTAAAATTAAGAATGTCCCCCTGTAAAAGGGTTTAATTTTTCTATATTTTATAAAGAAATATGATATACCTTTAAACCCTTCCGGTTTTCATTTTTGATTATATATTTTCATGAAAAGTATTATTTTTATCTCAGTCTCACCATTGAGCTTTTAATGTATTGAAAAAGAATAAGACTTGCATTTCAAAAACGGAAGTATCTCAGGATCACGGAAGTATCTTTGACTGTCCATAACACCTCCTTCAAACTTTCGAAATCTCACTTTTTGGGGCGTATGGATTTGGGAAACAATTTTGTGAGGATCTTTATCTCCTTGAGTATGAGGTCTAATAACTCGAAAATGGGAATTTTCTTTTTAATCTTAAGCACTTCCGTAAACTCCCTTGGAGGTCGATTTCCGCAAAACCCTTTTTCAGCTGAATTCTACTCAAGAAAAACCATGTTTTCCAAATTTCAAGTCTCTAGGTAAAATAGCTAAAAAACGAGAATTTCTTTTGTTGATCGATTTTTACAAAACCCGTTCTTTGTGAATCTTTACTCAATAAAAGAAGCATGCCTGCCAAATTTTAAGTCTGTAAGTGTAATAGTTTCTGAGATATCGTGATGAATGAGACAGTGAAATTAGATCTCTCGGCGCCAGCGCTTATGCCCAGTGATGAATGAGAGTCACTTTTCTCCTTTATACATACACTCTGTTGTTGTTGTCGTGTCCCTACTGAAGGGAAGGAAGAAAAGTTACCAGGGCCTGAGACAGGCTGGAGGCGACACCCCCTATTTCCCCCATCACAATTTAGGCATGGGCTCGAAGGGAGGGAAATATTTTCAAGCTCCCTGCACCCATGGTTTCTGCTGCGGCCATCCACAGGAATTTCGGACCTACTAATTTAACGAGCATGTATTCCGTGTGTACTCGGTGTGTATTTGGTGGGATCGGGCATCGAAACCAGGCCCTCCGGTCTGGAGTCCAATGCTTTAACCACTAGGCTACCCACGGCCCATATATACACTCTTTCACATAAAAATGTATGTACCCAGAAGGAAACGAGCTACTATCACGAAACAACGTGTATGTAGTGTATGAGGAGATAAGCAATAGATTACAAATTCAGAACTGGGTTTTTTTATTGAGAAGATATGGCATGAAAAAGGTTAAAAACGGGAGATAGATATCCACCTGTGCCTCCCCCCCCTGGCATGGCATAGGATCAATGAGATCACCTCGACCTCTTATGGAAGAACATGCCTTAATCTTTTCAACTGAGAAGTTAATTCACTAGTATTTCGGGACGGCTGCAGTTGCCTTCCAAGCATATCCCAGACGTACTTATTGGGGAGAGATCTGGGTGACCTGGCAGGCCACAGGTGTACATCATATCCTTGAAGACGTAGTAGAGAGTAGCGCAGTACGTGGACGAGCGTTGTCTTACTGATAATTGGCACTGGGTGACTTGATAGCATAGGCAGTACAACAGGCGTTAAAATTTCGTCCACGTAAGTGCGTGCCGTCAAAGTGCGTTGAAAGCCGACTAGAGCTGATCGTAAGTCCCAACAAATTACTCCCCACACTGTCACACCTTGGGTAATCGCTGTATGCATCTCGACAACAAATGCCGGATCGGACCGTAGGCCTGACCGCCTCCACACGCGCATGCACTAGTCATCAGCATTGAGACTGAATCGAAACTCATCGCTGAAGACAGTGTCGGTTTATCTAAAAGGGGGAGGGCCTGGAAAAACTGAACTTAACCAGTTTTTCTGGTTAAAAATTTCGTTCGGGAGTGAAAAAGGGGGGCTTGGGGGCCTTCTGTGCCCACGGCTCGAAAAGAGCTTAAATTGGCCCTGGCTGAACATCACATTCCTCTAGTCGATTACCTTTTCAGTTTCCTGAGTTCGGCAAAAATCGACACTGCTTATGATTTGGGGTCAGGGGTAAAAATTTCTTTAAAATTGTGGGTTTCCCTTATACGGACGGCTCACGCGTCCTTTCTCTAACATAACCTCTGTGCTTTGACGGCCAAAAAGGAAATCTTTTCCAACCAAATCCAAGAAGTGAAACGAAGGATAGATGCAAAAGATAACCTTTAAAGGACGAATTTTTTGGGGAAAGCCGATGGCAATTTAAGAAATTCAGTTCAGAAAAGATAGAAGTGTAAATTGACGGCTTACCTAGAATCACGAAAATCTCGCCATTCATCCAAATAAAACCCTTGCGCCAGCTTTGATGAATATCGAAGTGGATTGGACCGTTTTTTAGAAATCAAGGGAGGAGATTATTTCTGAATGCGAATATATTAAAAGATTGAGGTGGCGGATATAATATATTAATAGATAAGGGTTTGCGCGATCGGTTAACGGGTATGTTTTGGTTTTTTTCTCATTTAAAATAAAATTGTTCGATATATAAGTAATTTAAGTTAAATTTTAATAAAATGAAAAATTTAAAAATTCTAAAAAAGTTCGTTTCGAAAAATCCACACCCGAAATTTTCCCCAAACCCCCCGATATGGGTCAAGAAGTACCCCTTAAAATACATATCTCTCTCTTCCAATGGTTTCCCCCTTTTACCACCGCGTATTTGAAAAGTAATAAATGGCGTCGAATCGATTCTAGCGAAGTTGTCTGTGAAGACGTGGTCACTCTTATGATAGCACGATCATCGCGTGCATTTGTGTTCCTGGAACTTTCTGGCCCTCCGCGACGATCCCTACCGTGATCAATTGTTCCGACCGAGATGGAGGCCGATACCCCCCGTTTGCCCCCCCTCTTTTTGGGAGACCCAATACGCCCAATTGTTGAAATGTCGCCATTCGTCTTCGACGCATCTCTATTTCTATACCGTCCCCCGTCGACAGATTTGTTTGAATAACCCATGGCACGATCAATCGTTTTTTCCCCCAGCTGTGCAGTACACTCATTGCACGGGCATTATCTTTGTTCATTGGTGTAAAATTTTTGGGGTAATTTGTATATCTCTTATCACATTCTCCAAGTTTTTTTTTTGGGTTCAATTTCCCCCTAGGTGCAGGGGTGAAGCGTGGGGGGTGAAGAGGGGCCTTTTCCCCAGGGCTCGAAAAAAGGGCCCAAATCCGACAAAACGCGGAAACGAGTGAAACCTTTGCACAGATGCAGGAAGTTTATTAGTGCTATGCAAAAATTTTTTTTATGTTACTTGGGTTTTGGAAAACCGGTACTTAGAAGTCAATGATGCCAAATTTATTTGCAAACATGGGGAAATCCCAATGCGCTAAAAAAATCGTGCTTTACAGCCATTTTAAAAAAATAAGAGAATTCGTGGATGACCTTTAATAAAACCCGGTCCTTTGCTCTGAGGGGGCCATGTATAAAAAATTTTCCCCCTATTTTAGATATGTGAGCCTGTTAATGGGACTTAGTTAAAAGTTGAGGCCCCCAGGGGGGCCCCGTATCTTTTAGGGGGTACATTGCTTTAATATATGCGTAAATGAAAGCTTGAAATTTCTTTTTAACCCCAAGACGAATCAAAAGGAAGCATATATTTGGACGGAAAATGTTCAGTTATCGTTCGAAGATGACTTGAGGCGAACAATGTTTACTTCAATAACAGGAACTGCGAAATTCGAAAAAAGATTCCAACGTTGTGAATCAGCGAAAAAATATTTTTTCAGGCCTGAAGTGATATTGAGCCGGGGGAAAACTTAACAGATCAAGCCCCTAAAACTAATAAGAAAAATTTAAAGGCGGGGTCTACAAACTTTTACGCCAGACCCAGGTTTAAAAAAAGAACTCGTTAGGTCCGGCTCTCTGAGTTTTTTTGGGTATTATTGAGTCCAAATTGGTGGCTTGCCAACAATTATAATGTTGAGAATTTTTTTCTTTCTGGAATCAGTAATGCCAGTTGCGAGAGAAACTTCTCTAAGTTAAAATTAATCAAAAATTATCTCATATCGATTATCACGTTATTATCACGTTAAGGCTAACAAAACAAGCTATTCTGGCAATTAAACATGACATACATATTGATATTAACAATTGAATAAAAGATTTTGCTGTGAAAAAAACACAAAAAGTGCATTTTAATCAATAAAAAAATTTAAGCTGCTTTTTTTAAAATGCTACTAATTTTCTTGACTAATAATTAAAATAGAGAGGCGACAAATATCCGATCGGTCCCAGGCGGCGAAAGCCCACGCTACGGCACTGCCTAGGTTCATATATTTTTTTGTGACAGAGTGTATATAAATTCTAAAAGAACCGGAAACCTTACCCGTACAAGCAAAATTTTAAGCAATATATATATATACATAGATTATTTTTCCTTACTAAAATAAACATTTATGAAGGTTCTACATAAATTATTCACTCATTTTTCAAATATGTTTCACTAAATTAAGGTGATTTACATAAAAAAAATCAACAGAAAATTACTTGCAAGATGAATTATTAAATAAAGCAGTATCATAATGTTACTAAAAGAAGTTATGAAAATAAAAAAAAGAACGATTTTTTTTCCCCAGCAACATATCATTGAACTATTCATCACCATACAAAAATTCATGGCCCGATAAAAGGTTTGATACCAAGTGAAATCTAATAAATTGATATAAAAAAAATTTGTGATATACCCGAGGATTCTTTTAGTAAACGTGTTGGGTCGTTTATCAATTTAAACGAAAAGAACAATCCTGTTTTAAAGGTTTTTTTTGTTTTTTGTTTAAAGGAATTGCAAAAGCGTTTTTCCAATGTGCAAAAAAAGACTGTCTTCAATGTGAGGAATAACAATAATAATAATTCTTTAGGAACTGGTATCGACCGGAATGGAACCAGAATTTACCAGAACCGTTAACATATATAAATGAAAACCAAACATTTTTTTCCTTGAATTAAAGAAAAAGTGTGCTGTTTTTTATACAAGTTTGTTACTATATATTGAGTATATTCCTGTTGTCTTTCATTTCTAAGTAGGGAGTTCAGCATTGTGACTGAGAAAAATGCAAAACAGAAAAACTGATCAGACCAAACATATGATATTTAAGTCTATTGACAAAAAAAAATATTTTGCTTGTTGAAGACGTTTTTGTGATCATAGTAGCCTAAAATTTGGTTTTTGGGGTACAATTAAAGAAATAATTTTCAAACTATATAAAAAAAATTTTTTAAAAAAATGAACTATAAATTTTTTGATTGAAAATTAGCTTCATTCTTTAATATCAAGTTTGATAAAGTAAAGGGGCGCGCCAAAAAAAATATTCTTCAAAAATTTTCTTATTCAAAATCTAACACAAAATTTTTTTTTTTTTTAATGACGCTGTGAGTCGAAGTTTTTTTGCTTTCTTTCTAAATGTATGAAATTTTGAAAAATTTAAATTTTGCTTAACTTCTCATTCATTTATTTAAAAGTTCTTGCTTATTGTACTCTAAAGAGTTCTAATTAACTCTTAAGTGATTTAACTGTGCTATTGTACTCTGAACAGTCTAATGCAATGGCTAATGTCTATATGTTATCAATAACTATTCTTCCATCAATAATTATCTTGGTTGCTAATCTTGCGAGATTTTGCATAGAGCATTTTTTTAAAAAAAATGTCCAGTTTCATTCTTTAAAAAAACATGAGATTTTTTTAAAGATATTACGCATTATATTTGCTGAATGTTTTGCTTAAGAATTTTGGATAATGAATTCATCACAGGATTTGAGATGAGAACCATATTGTGAATGGGAAAACGTACTTTAAATAAAGTACGTGAAGTATTTAATAATTCTAAGTCCTCAAGAATTAGCAGAGTGAATGCCATTCAATGGGTGTGTGTCAGAGCAAAAGAAGAATTCATCATCTGATCAAAATTACATAATTCCTGTTAAGTAAAGGAAGTGTCGCAGAAGATCAAATTTAGAATTCTATCACTCATCTAAAGAATCTAACATCATTAACTTCATCAAAGTACAACGAATTAAATGGGCAGGCCACATTGTCAGAATCGACGAAGATTGCACAACTAAAAAAGTCCTCAATGTCTAACCGATTGGCACACGGAGAAAAGGCAGGCCAAATCTAAGGATTGATGGCCTAGAAAAAGATCTCCTAGTTTGAGAACTAAAAACTGGAAAACAATAGCAGGAAGATATGGCTGGCCTGGAAAAGGCTTCTTTAGAAGGCCAAGGCCCACCCTGGGCAGTCGAGTCACTGAGGAAGGAAGGAAGATTAAGTAAAGGAATGGATGTATGTTAAAACGGTGCTTCTTATCTTAAATTATAAAATATAAACTTGTCACAATTCCAGTACGAGCGAAAAACATCTCACGGCCCATAAAAAACTCTAACAATAAAAATATCGCACAATAACAAATATTCAAACAGATATACAGTGCGCACTCAGCACGGCAGTTCAGTTCAGAAAGGTCTCACCGATCACTGGGGTTGATTGAATAAATGTTGATTAGTTTGAAATTTCGAACTATATCTTCAGAAAACAGAAGAACAACAACAAGAATAATTAAAGAATAACTTTTCCATAAGGAGAGTGATTCCACCCTTTCTTTTTTTTTACTGGTTGAAAAATGAACAAATTGTAATTATGAACTGTGGAATATTTTCTATATTATATTACACCTGTACGTTATTTAAGATTACTTTTAAATTGAAAAATAGATTTCAAGATAGAAACGAGAAACAAAACAAGCTAGTATTGTAGCAATTCATTGGTTATAATTATTTATTGTGACATTTATAATGGTTTCAAGGTTTATTGTTCCTAAAACACAAAATAATTATAATTATAGTCATGGAAATTAAGTAACGAATGACAATTGTGCTTTTAGTAACTGCCAATTCATTCTAAATCATTTTAATTTTTTTCCCTACAAAGTGCTTTTCTTAATGATGAGTCTTTTCAGAGGACTTAGTGCGCCAAAAATGACCGAACTGTAGTTTTTATTTAATTTTTATTTAATCTTATTCTTTGCATTGTTATCTTTCAATTGATATATCACTTTTGCATCTTGGAAAATTAGAAGTTGGATAAAACTTCATTTGAAAAATGTAAATTAACAAATCAGGCAATTCGACCACGCCTCCTTTTTTAAAAAAACGCTAAAAAAAGCGTTTTGATTAAAAAAAAACTATTTTAAAAAGAGAAGTAATAACTATAAAAAAAGGTGCAATATATAAAGCAGTATATTACCGAGGCATTACAATAATATAATTTTTTTTTCTTTGTGAAATGTGTGCTTGTAAATTTTTCGAACTAAGGCATTTTAAAATAATAATTTCATAATTTCAGTTCTTGTCCCTCAAATTTTTTTCATAATATAATACTTCAATATTATGACAAGAAAAAAAACTAAAATTTTTGTCATGACAGAAAACAAATTTTTTTAAACATTTTTCTTGAATTTTCTTGTGCAATTAATACTCACTAAAAATTGATTATTTATAAAAATATGTGGATGGAAAAAATACGAAAATGCAATTACTTTAAAGAAAAATATAAAACTAATGTCTTAAAGTGGTATTTTAAGTTTATTTAAACTTTATAATTATTTTTTCAACATTATATACTTTAAAGTGGCTTTTCTCAGTTTGAGTTTTCTATACAGTGCATTCAAAATGCTACTCCTTCCACAATTATTTACCAATCACTTCAATCTTTTCCCCTGTGTGTTTTATGTAAAGCATGTATCAAAATTAGGAATCCATTTTGCTGTAAGCTGAATACTTTTTTAAAAACTTAAAACGTTGGCGATATTGCCTTTTTCGTTGAATTTTAGCATGCATATATCAACATTTTATTTTTTTTTTCTTCAAAATTAAGTTATTGTGAAATCGATCCCTCAAATTGCTTAGAAAATCCTTAAGAATATTACAAAAAAATTCAGGCAAAAAAGTTAATGATTACAAAAAGAGGAAAATTTTAAAATTTTCCAAATTTTCTTCAAAAAATTTAAATTTTCAAAATTGTGTGAATAATATGCAAAAAAATGCTAAATTATAATTTTTAAATATATAAATAAAAAAAATTGTTCAAAGGGTACCAAGCCCTCTTAAAAAAAATTCTTTGTAACTACGACCAGTTGACAAGTATTGCAAAATAGGATCACTTTTCTTAATTTCATTTGGTGATCATAAAAGTTACATTTTTTGGATGGATTATTTACAGGTGATCACGCCTCTGAAAGAACAATACTGTATGATTTTTAGAACACAGAAAATTAATTAAGCTGTTGGATCGTCCATCGCCGGCGTATGCAGAGAGTGAACTATAGCTAATCTATTAGAATATACATTCATGGACAAAAAAAATTAGCGCACCAAGAAGGAGTCGTCAAAATGAAACGAAATTTTACATACATAATGACTACTTTGATATAAGTAAATGATTAGAAAATCAAAAAAAGGATCATTTATTTCAGAGAAAAAGCAAAAGAACAGAGGATTTAATACCCTGTTGAACCCCGTTTTATATAGCTTGAATGCACGATGTGATACGATTGGGATTGAGGCATACAAATTCTATATGATGTCTTGTGACATTTCGTTCCATATTTGCTGTAACCTTGCCTCTAGTTCGTTCAAACTCGTGGGATGCCCAACTTGCCGTCCCAAATGATCCCAGATATGCTCGATTGGAGATAAATTTGGGGATCGGGCAGGACAAGGAAGAGTAGTAACAGTCCGGGGACAGTCTTGTGGCACCCTTGCCGTGTGAAACCAAGCATTATTTTGTTAAAAAATGGTTCCTGGGAGCCGTTGCATGAATGGCAACACATGTGGTTGCAGGCAGTGGCGGCGCGAGACTTGAACTTAATGTGGGCAAAATACATTTCGCGAGGCCCTCTGGTGGCGTAAGAAGAGGTTTTATAAAATAAAAAACCAATTTTTATTCATAAAGAAAAAAACCAAACTTTTTACTAATATTTCTTTGGTACATTAAACAATAATGAAAAAAGAAAAAAAAATAAAGAAACAGAAATTTTCTACTTTTAGTTTTGCTGAAATTCTAAATGATTGGTTCGTAATTTATATTGGAGGCTATATCTGCTTCAAAAATAAAACTGCCACAGCTGAAGGTTTTTCCTGACCCATTGTATTTCTTACGTAATTTTTTATTAGTTTTGATTTTGAAAAGTTCCTCTCAGCAGAAGCGGTACTTACAGGTATTGTTAACAAAATTCGAAAGACAATGTAAATATTTGGAAAAATTCTTTCAAATCGTTTTCTATGACATATTGGAGCAGATGTTTCTCGTCTGTAAGGGTGTTGGGTAAACTTGGGATCATATTTTGTAATTCTTCATATAATTCATAAGGTTGGAAGTCACTTCTCTCGCCTACTAGCAGGACTGTGTAAAAATCTTGGGAGTTTTTCAGTATTTACTCTTTTGGAATATTTTTTTAACTTGTTTAAGTCATAGAGAAAACAAAAATTTTCAAAATGTTGATTTAAAGACATGAATCCACATTGCTTATCACAGAATCAATCATAATATTAAAAAAGTCTGTTTCATACCGGCTTTTGACAGACTCTATAGGTTTATCGCCGCCTTCACAATTAAACATTCTTTTCTTTTTGGCTACCCTTTTATTTTCAAAATCTTTTGGCAAATCTTAACTGCTTTTCTCAATAAACTTACGAGCGTCAGACAAGCATTTTCTGAATCCAGTTTGTCGATAATCTTTGATCCAGCTACAAAATGTACGCAAATACTCAAAAGTAATGTATAAAGGGGTTTTTACAGACTGCATTTATTTGCTTATGATATTGACACGCGTTAATAACCTATACGACACATGTAAGGATGCGATAAAAATTCCACAAACTGAACATTTCATTTAAAACGGAATCACAATCACTGAGTGTGTCGGATTGTTCCATTTGATTTTTTATGTTTTCTATGCATTCAACGACATCATCAAACTGTAATAATGCTGCCTTCACCGTCTTTCCTACCTTGTGTCTGATAAAGGCTTAATTGTAAGCCTTAATTTATCTTTGATAATTTTCCAGCATTTGCTGGAACTTGAAAATAGCAACAACAACAACAACAAAAAATAATCTGAATAAAACCAAAAAATATTTTTTGTTGCCATTGACGAATTATCTGCGTTTACCAATAACAAATTCCAGGTATGACAACTGCAAGGTGTGAAAATTGCTCTAGGGTTTATATATTAATATTCGAGTTTTGACTCCACTATTTATGCCTATCATATTTGCACCATTGTCGTATCCTTGTCCACGACAGTTCTGATTACCTAAGCCAGTGTTGCATTAGTCAAATATTCTCCAGTCGTTTCAGTGACAGCAAGAAATCCGATCAAGTTTTCTTCTATACTTCTAGTTGATGTACAACAATATCTTAAGATGACCGACATTTGTTAAATTCTATTACAGTCTCTAGTGCAGTCGAGTAAAAAAGAATAATTTTTCGCTTTTTTTATCCTAACAATTTACTTAACTGTTTGACATGATTGTGATCAATTCATTTTGAATATCATGGCTTAGATAATGGTGTGCAAGTTGTTTACTATCAATGCGATTTATGTATTCCCGTAGCATAGGATCATATATTTAGCTATTAATTTAAATAAATCTATGAAGTTTCCAGAATTCTTAGTGTCTTCGTCTATTTTGAGAGATTCTCTGCAACCTCTAAACGCCAGACTATGATAGGCTAAGAAATGTACTATATCAATTAATCTCACAAACAAATTGTACCAATGTTTTTGAGATTCAAGAATTCGCCATTCGTTTTTTCGGCCTAATGTTTTTCAGTGCTTTATTCTTTTCTCTAATGTTATCCATGGGAACGTATAGGCATATGTTCTTTAGTATTTTCATGTCTGTGTAAAATACTATATACACTTAAGTTTTCTTGTGTGTGTTTCTAATCACAGCACCCTTCCTGTACCATTTGAGTTTGTGAATTGCCAAATAGTCTGCATGGAAAATAGAAAACTTTATTTTTAGAACTTGAATAAACCAACCAGCGACGACGTAGAGTTTCACCATTATTTAGTTTTCTTGAGAAATGAAAATCGGAAAAGTGTCTATGATCATCATCTTCAGAATAATATTCGTCACTGTTATTTAACTGCTGGGTGGGACCGCTTTGAACTGGTGAGCATCTCTCATGGGAAACGTACACAATCCCGAATCAAAACTGGAAAATGCTTGTTTCACTACGTCACTGGCACACACACACATCTCTAACATTTTTACGTGAAACATTTATATTACAACAAAAGCCTTAAAGCAGAAGTTGTAAATCTTTTTGAAAACAAGGACACATTGAAAAAAAAAGCAGGACATACCTAGCAAAAATAATTTGTTGCTGAAAAGTGGAAATCATTAGTGTAGTGGTTGTGGGCGCCAGGTAGGCCATTTGAGCCGCGAAACACCAATGCTCAGTGAGCCACAAGCAGATTGAGAAATACATATGTAACAAGTAATATATATATATAAAAAAAGTTCCTTAAGTCAATTCCTACTTAGTTCAACAATTTTTTTTTTCATTTTAGTTACTTTTTATTAAAAAATTACAATTAATATAAATATTGCATACATATGACAGAATCACACTATTAAGTTACAAAATAGAAAGCGATTTTCCCTGCAATTTTCCATTTTTTTTCTATATAGGGTGTTGGACTATTATTTTTGTTTGTTACTATTTATTCATGTATTAAGTTTAATTATTCCAATAAAATAGTATAGTAAAAAGAAACCACATTCTCAAAATTAGGCTATCCTAGGTGGGATTCCCACATCCTTTGGATTAGAAGTCCAAAGCGCTATCCATTTTGGCTACAGGGACACAACGAACGATTTTCCTTTTTATATGGTGTTGGATTATTATTCTTGTTTGGTACTATTTATTCATTAATTAAATAGAAGTAATGAATTAATATTTGAAAAAACTGTATTAACATCAAATGTCATTCATTACAAGTTTAAAAAACTATCTCTGAAATTGAATGGATGAATAAAAGTATTTTATTAACGATTGAAAATTTGAACTATATATATATAAATAAATATATATAGGGAGAATGTGAACAAATAGTAGGAATAGAAAAAAGCAAAACGTTTATGCAATTTTTAGATTTAAATCCAATCTTTTTAATTAATTTATTTATTTTTCAATGCACAATATTTTTCAGTATTCCTTTCCTTATATATAATATGAGAAATTTTTAACTTGACTTGAATAATATGAATTGGGTATTTGATAAATACTTTTTAATGTTATGAATACAGTTTAATAAACAAGTATATCTCTTTATAAGAAATTTTTTATTAATACTGACATGTTGTTTTAGATACCAAAAAATAATTCCGGCTGTATATCCTGTTCCTTAGTACTAAAGGACGATATCTTTTAACTTCTTTAATATTACGTTCTAATAATATTCCATTATGTTTTTAAATAATGAAATATTCTTTTAACAAAGGAAGATTTCTTTGTAGAAAATATGAAAGACGAGGGGTAAAATGAAACCAGAAAAAGAGAAAAGAAAGGAAAAAGGCAAGAGAATGTTAGAGCCTATTGAACTGTAAAAGATATATTATACCAAAAACAAACAATGGTTCTGTTTTTCGAATTTTGAGTAGGACACAGAAGATGACTCTTAGAAGAAAACTGTTGATGCTATGTAAATAATGCCTTTTTCTTTGTCTTCAGAATAAGGGACAAAGAAAGTACGGATTTGTAAAGGATATAATTTTTTTTTTTTGTATTGGAGACAAAAAAGGCCATTGATATTAGAATTTCAGAACACTCATCGTTAAGAACGACATAAGATGAGTTGTATCGCAAAGAGCTTCTACACGCGCGCATCGTTGTTGTTTTTTTACAACAGCCTGAATGAGAAACTTAATATCATTTTTTTCGTTGTTGAAAGCATGGATTCTGTTTTCAAAAGTTCATTGCATCTTATGTTAGTGTCAAAAGGTTTGTCGCTTTAAAAAAAATATGCAAATAACATTGTATATACGGCTACAATAAATATTTTTCACAAAAGAATTATTATAAAGTTAAGAATTATATTTTCGCTTTGGAGATATAGCCTCTGATAAAGTAAAACTGATGCAATATTCAGTCCTCAAACACAGTATCGAGTACATTATTCAGAGTATTTAAAAAATTTCATAAAGCCTTTTGTTTACTTCCAACACTTTTGTACATCTGGGATCAATTTTATGTACGTACACCAGTTGAGCACACAAAGAGGGGGGTCCCGGGTCCACCCCATCACTTTTAGATTTTTTTTCCAATTTATTGTAATTTTATGTATACAGTACGTAAGCTTTAATTAAGTATTTGTTGTTAATGATTAATTTTATTAATTAATGCTGATCATTTATTCAATAATTTAATTTTAAGTTTCTGTTGTTCCCGATAATCGACGAAATCAAAAGAATATGTTTGGAGGCGTATTGGGGTATGGTCAGAAAATGGCGGACTTTCGACCCTGGACTCCCTTGAAAAATTCCTGTGTGCGCCGCTAGTTTTCACTGATTCTAACTAACAATAGAATTAATGTAGTCTTTATTATCTGTAAATGAAATTAAAAGCACATATGAATTTTACAAGGCTCAGTGATCGAGTAGCCGAATTCTATTCCCGGTTGGGCAAGGTAAACTCAGCCTGTCATCCCTACAGTGGTGGGTCGATAAATGAGTACCAAGCGTGTTTGGGGACTTAAACATTGGGGGATCAGTGGGTCAGACTGACCACCTGATCGGGACATCTGCTCATACACCTCAGCGCCTAATGGTCACGTATACTGGGATGGGCACAGTAGGCCTTGACCCTCGTGGGCTCTTGCGTCACTGAGTTGAGTTTGAGTTATGAATTTTACAAATTAAACCTAAACAATCTTCCTGCTACTGTCTTGATAAAGTTTTCTACGGAATCATTTTCGAGTATTGATCAATGCTTTCAAAATTGCTGCTCATTTATTCACAAACATTAAGTTAGATCGAATAACTGAAGAATGTGGTTTCATATACACGTTTTGCTACTTCAAAAATTAAATATGGCCGTTGTCGAATAATGGATTCGAAAACTAATGCTTATGAAGATCCGCCATGTGCCTGTTAAATCTATCGAGGCTGAAAGAGAGTCTTCCCGTTGTCATGATGTGGCAGTTTGGAAGGGGTGTATCAGCTCAGGTGTTGTCCTCATCACTTGACCATGGTTCAAATTTACGAGGTCCTTTACCAATAGCTATCGTGTTGCTTCACAATGCGAAGTAAATTAATATAAAATACGAAATAAAAACTGAATGACTGATTATCTCGAATTTGCTTGTATAATAATTATTTTAATGAAAGAACACCATTAAAAAATAAAAATTACACTTATGGGTTAGCATCTTTATCTCTTTCTGAACTACCCAATCAGGGACCTCTTAAGGCATGGACCTACTGAGTCCAGGGCCTCGACGTCGGTGGAAACCTCTTTTCGTTCTAGACTCTGTCTTAATAAGATCATGATTCGGATAATTTTAATGGTCAGATATTATTCCCGTTTAAGTTCTCCAAAAAACAGGGAATTTCAAACTGCATGTAAACTAGTAATAGGGGTAAGACTGTGTTACTGTGTAAAGACCATTGTCCATGTCTAGCCTAAGCCTAATACTTAAACAATAATTCAACTAATTTAGTTAAATGCGTCCATCGATTGTTTCGGTTTGTGCCTGGGTTTTAGATTGTGAATAGCATACATTTATTTGTTTCAAATTTTACCGTTTGAATGAGTATTTGACAATGCATGCTGTATACTATCTACTTTTAAAGATCTCAGGTAGAGCCTACTTTTGCATGGGGGCTCAAAAAAACTTAAGATTTCTCTGGGCCCAGGACCTCAAAAAAGTCTTCAGATTTCCCCGTACCCAATAAAACTTGTGACATCCTCGCGTCTTCTTGTACTAACATTAAACTTCCCCCAACGTTCTCTTTGACCAAAAGGGGTTTAAAAGTTTTTCCCAAAAAAATTTTCCAACCCAATACCAAGAAGAGAAACAGGGCGAAAATGCAAATAAGATATACTTTAAAAGGATAGAGGGTTTAGTGAGAGAGGACGGCAATCTTAGAGATAACTTAGTGCGTAACAGTTAGGAATAAGTGTTAGATGACCTACTCACAAGGAAGAAGGATACGCTCATCGTCACTAATAATAATAATTAAAAGAAGGAGTAATAGTACCTGAATATACCTATCTACAAGTAGCAGAATAGGTGAATCTTCAACCAAGGAAGGAGGGTTTCTCTATAAAAGGTAATATTTTGTATAGGAAGTTAGATTAGGCAGTTAATTAAATATAATTAAGATAAGTGATCTAGTTGTGCGATCTGACTTAAATATTCAGATTAATTTGTGGCTTATTCTCACTTAAAGAAAGTTGTTCTTAGAATTAAGTAATTTAAGTTATTCTTAATAAAAGTTGTGTAAATTAGAAAATGTCTCATCTTTTTGGATAATCCCACACCTCTAGCTTACGCGGATCCAACAAGACATAGCTATCGCAGGATGGCTATGTCACAAATAGACATCTTTAAAGTGCAAGTACGATGAAACGCAAAATGCAGCGTCATTCTGTGGTACTAAACTAGCTTCCCAAATCTTCCAGCACTAAGTCATGATTCTCATTTAAATGTTTACCATTAAAAAGGTGTATTTACAATGTTTTTAACTTCCTTTTTTTTAAAAAAAATCTTAATGCCTTAAGGCTGCCTTCATCTTATGATAAAGAACGGGAACTAATTTGGCTGTTCTTTCAGACAAAACATTTACATTGCATTCTGATTATACTATTCTGTAAAAAAAATAACATATTGTATAATATTATTCATTGATTTTTATTATATTCCCAAAATAACTTCCTTTTGTGTGTGTAAAAAGATTTCATACTTTAACCCTAATAGTCTAATGTTAATCCGATATTTTAGCTTTTATTGTTACAGTGACAAAAGCCGTTTTAATGATATATATTTACTGTAAAATCCGACGTATATCACGCACCTATACTTTAAAGCTGCCTTTTTTAATTTTTAGGTACATTCGCCTTATAATGCGCACCCCCTTTTTTACAAAGAAACCTAATTCTCTTATGTTTTGAAGTAATTTATTCGAGTATTATCCCAAGTTTTTAAAAAATAGTGTACTTCTAGAAATATAACCACTTAAGTTCATAAAGAATGTCATTTTTTTTTTAATAATACAACTGTAACCGATTTTACGAGTGTATGGAAAAATTTAAGTGTGTTTGTCTTATTTGACTTTCAAGCTGTGTTTGGAGAAACTAAAAAATATACAACAGATTACAGAGCAATTGAAAAGGATTTTGACAATTCGTCTCCTTCTGAAAGAAGTTTAAATAAATTGAATTTTTAAACTAATAATTATTATTAAATTGCAAATTACTTGAGCTTTACGGCTTTCACATTATCATATGTATGCTTCGCATTACTATAAACCTGCGTTATTTTTTAATAATTTTACTTATTACTGATTTTTTTCACTTAGTAACTTTTTCAGCAAGACTCATAACTACGCTCAAAAGCCTTATTACGATTTTTTAAAAAAAATTCGTAAATACATTTCATTGAGTAAATGAGATTTTGCTTCTTTCACGATCGTTAAAATGTCTATCACATATGCATAAATATTGATCAAACTGCCTGTTAACAGTAATTTCAAAGATATATTCTCTCTCGCTTAAATTTTCGTTTATAATCTTCTAACGGAAATTTAATACTTTATTCAATATTATTTTTCATTTATTCATGTTTTTGTTGTATGTTATTAAATTTCTCTTTTAATATTTTAACTGTGAAGCAAAATCAGAAAATGTTTTATCATTCCTTTCTGTATTTTATTAACTGTAAATCTAGGACAGATCTATATTTATAGTTTAATATTGAAACATATTGTATATAATCTGGATTGTATACACGAATATAGAAAGGAAATATATTTTACAGTTTATTTGAAAATTAAATTCCACATAAAGGTGCACTAATTCAAGGGTAATGATTACATATAGTTAAAACAACTATAGATAACTATTATAAATCAACTAGAATTCAGTCCAGCTCTTGTGTAACAATTTAATAAACATCTTTCTATCAAAACATTTGTCTTCCTCGTTCTTTTTTATTTCAAAGGATTTTAAAAGAATTATGAATTTTTTATTATATGATTACAGATGTTTTTTTAAAAAAATTTTGACAAAATCTTGTGTATTTTATTAAATTATCTTTAAAAATAAATGAAAAAATATATTGAGCATTTAATGATATTAGTCAAGGCTTTGACGAAATAACTTATAATATATAAATATAACTTTATAGAAGGAATCTCAATTTCAATAAATTCTGAGAAAACTGCTATTCATTCATCACATAATTTTTCAATACCCAATAAATTTAATGATGACTTAATTGCAAATTTAAAATTTATTTATTAATTTTTTTAAAAAATGTAAGTAAGAAATGGAAATATGTCTTCATCTTAAAATAAAAAAAAAATTCTCTGTATATATTAGTTGATTTAAGTTCCGATAGATGGCGACAGTACGTAAATCAGATTTCAGTTAATTTTACAATGGAGAGATAAGGATTTAGTTTGTTATAAATCCGATAGATGGCAGTAATACTTCTAAACCTGTAAAATTTGGCGCGAAATGTTACCTTGACGTCAGACTGCTTCCGTTATCCCAATTGGTCAGCTTACTACAAAACACTTGTTTGCATTGCACCTCGTACGAAAACTCGCTATAGTGAGTTATGGGATACTCGGTGCTGGATGTGGATGCGATTGCTCCTGGAACTCTTAATTTATAAATGCATTGATTTTATTGCTAGGTGTGTTTATACGAACCTGTATATGTTGTAATTTATTACCGCATGCGTCTTTTAGAAATCGCTTTTTGTGTTTGACAGCAGAATAAGTGCTAAAATCGTTTAAATGAATCGCAGAAGAGGAGGATTTAATTGACAGTCACCTGTTATAGTGATGAACGTGCTTTACTGTATGGTGTTGCAGAGGGGATGACCGTGTAGGTCAAACGGGAAATGTTACTATCTGTTTTTTCAACTTTCTTCATCACAGTCATTTTGATTCTTAATAATACTCGGAAAGTATGTGGACAATCCTCTGATACCTGTGACTGGGTTGGAAGGTAATGTATTTATTATTTTTTTTTCCTCTTTAATACAAAAAAAAAATGTAATTAGGAATTATGTATATTAAAAAAATAGAAGGTTCACAAACACATTTGAAAAAAAAATTAAGGTAATGCAATACAATAAATGTGTAAATTAAATGTATTCTTTGATAATTATATAAATTAAACTTTTTTATTTTGTAATAAATATCACTCGCAATTTTAAATAGGAAGCATAAATTAATTTATTGTATTGGAAGCATAAATTAATTATATTTAAGTAAAGTATATGACCACTAGGTGATAGTGAAAACCATGTTTTTTAATTTGTAATATATAAATTTATTAAATTGAAAGGTTTCGTTATAAGTAATATTTGACATATTTTAATTAAAAATTACTTTTTTCGTTTGATATTGTTTAATTTTTATGAAAAGTGCAATGCCTGCAATTAAAAGTGGCAAATCATTATTTCAATTAAAAAATATGGAAAGTAATGATGATCGTCTGCTGTCTTGCAGTTTTTATTATTGTTAAAATTATCGCAATTCTGAAATTATTTCGATGAATAGAATGTTGTAAAATTAAGTGAATTTTGAATTTAAAGGTGTCATTTAATTCTTATGAAGAATTAATTCAAAAGAATTTGCTAGTTTCTTATTGATACATAGGAAATTTTTAAATAATAAAATGATATAATAAAAAACCGCGAAAATGGAATAAAAATGATCAAATATAGATAATTTATATAGAAAAGAAATAAACTTTTTTATATATTTAATTAATATTTCCCATTTAGTTCATATTTCTGAGACAAAAACATTAAGATATTTGAAAAATTTTAAATTTCTTTGTTATTTTTCAATTTTACAAGTGTGACTTTTGACACGTTAATGTTTCAAGAAAGCTCCCCTTTCTTTTGGAACAGCTACGAGCGTGTGATTTTAATGCTATCTTATTGAAAACGATACAGCGGAATAAAGAGAGAAAAAAGTCGTTTATATCTTTGACACTGAAACTTAAAACAAGTGTCATGTTTTCTCTTTTCTGCGGTCGAAGTAAAATTCTTTTTTCCCTACCCTTCTAGTAATTTAAAATTTTCTTGTTGCAATTAAATGAAAGGGTATGGTATTAAAATGTGAACATCTTCTCAAGAATGTCACTGATTTGTGATGAGAAAAATCACCGTGTTAACTTACTAGGAAAGCGAAAAACCGTGGGAATGAATAATCTGGAACGAGTATAAAACTATGCAGTTTTGGATGATTTGGCCTTCTTAGTTAATGACTGTTAAAAGCATCGCTCCGTGGAAGTTTCCTGAAGGCAGATGTTCTCGTATTGTGGGAAAAGTTCTCTCCTTCATCCTCTAATTGTTCCCACGACCCGCATAGTTTTAATGCAAACGACTGAGAAAGATGATCTGAAGCGTTGATTCATATTATCGTCTGAGAAAAAAATAATGAACGTGCTTTCTTTAAAAATGCGAATAAAAAATTACGTAATCTCATGTGTTAAAGAATAAATAAGGGTAATGTTAGAAATTAGAACTGAAATAAAAAGGCAAATTTTGTGTGAAATTTTAATTGAGAAATTAGGGGGAAAACACGAAGCGATCTGTAATGGGTTTTTTTTCTTTCTATCTGTAATTTTTTCATCTTATGATAGCGGTAGTTTATTCGTTGTCAGAATTTTTATTATTATTATTAATGCAAACGATATTTTAACTGTATTTTTTAATTTCGTTCTGTTGCATATTTTATTAGTTATTATTTATAATCTATGGCAAAGTATTCATATACTTGAAGAATGTTTAATAAACTATATAAGTGCTTCGAAGGATTTTTTTTTAGTTTAAATTTACTGAATATTCGCGAATTTTTTTTTGTTAGAAATTGATATTGGAAACTTGTATATATTTCATTATTCCAATTTTAAAAATTTAGAAAATCATGACTGATAAAGAGACCTGGAACTTAAAATAAAAAGAACCTGGAAATTGCTTCTTTTGTAATCCATTGAATACTTCCATATTTTGTAGAATTTGGTGTTTATTTTGAAAAGAAAAATTGATGTCTCGCATTGAATAAGAGCCCGCGTTAGATAATACTCTTTTTTTTTAAATGATTTAGCATTATGAAAAATATTTAAGAAATCAATGAAAAAAAATGTCGAATGTAATGGATTTTGCGACTTTGAAAACATCACAATTTTATGGTTTGTAACAAGTTTTAAATTTACATACAAAGTTAAGAATATTGTGTGTTATTTGAACGTACGTATATCTTTAAAAAAAAGTACATTAAAATATAAGTTATGCAACTTAATTAATATTTTTATCCTCTTTGCTTATATTTGCACCTCATTTTCATGTAATTTTACAACTGACTGTCAATTTATATCAAGTAATATATGGTCAAATCTGCCTAAATGTTTTGTTCAAAAGGCAATAAAAAATTATTACTTTTTCACTATTTTATTTAGTATCAAAACAGGAACGTTCCTTGAAAAGGACTTTGATTAGTACTTCTTCGCATTTTAGAATAATATATGCGAAAAATTTTTATGTTTAATACAATTATTTGGTGCAATATCTTGCTCAAAAATTTAAACTGCATTTGTATAAATATTTAACTGGTAGAAATGAGTAGTATTAGAACTAATATTAGTATAATCAAAAAGCAAGTTAAGTACATTGTTCTTCATTCTACATTATTCTCCAGTTTAGCAAAAGAGTTAAATACTAATTTACCACTATTAAGTTAAAAAGCAGCTAGGCGTCTCTACAATCATAAATTAGCAAAGTGCGTCTGTTGTTTTAATGAAAAGGAGAAAATAGTCCAGGGCCATGTACACATTGCCCAAGATGATTCAGAAGTTCGTTTGATAATTCGAAGAAATTATAACCCATCTGTTTAAATAAGTAATTTTATGGAGAAACTATTCAAATGGTCGGCATGAAATACAAAAAAATATTTGAATATTTGACTCACAAAAACAGTTAATTTAAAAAAAAAAAAAAAAAAAAGATCGTAGTTGATTTTATTTTGAGGACGTTGTCTCAAGCTTTGTTAATTTTCTGAATTATATTTTTACACAACGAGAGAGAGAGAGAATGATCGGGAAAAAGAAACAGCAATAATATTTTTTTTTTTTGCAGCAATTTCTAACAAACATTTTACGCTACCTTTTGATTCTTCTGCAAAAAAAAAAAAATGCATTTGTTGTTTGTTAAAAGCATTTGGTTTTGCCGTCAGTAACACATTTATAACCATGCATTTTCTTTTTCATTTTAAGTATTTGTGCTTTTATTGCTGTTTATGAAATAATTAATTTTTTGATAAAAAACTACACGTTTTGTTTTTGAAATTTTAAGATAAATAGTTTTTATTAGGAAAAAACAAAAAGTCTAGAATTATCTTGGTTAGTTATACTTCATATTTGACTTGTTTTCAGATTAATATGATATATTTTAATTTTGTGATAATTTTACAAATTTTAATTGACATATTTTAATTTTGTAATAATTTTAGAGATCGCCTTTACTTTATTGCTTTAAATTTTAGTATTTATTATTTTGTTTTGAGAGAAAATAAATAATTTGAAGTATTACTTTACTTTGCATGAAAACATGTGGAAACATTCGTGAATAAAACAAATACATACGTAATTTGGACTATCATAAAATTATACATTTTTCTTTTTAAGATTTGAAACTGTTTGATCTGAAGTTTTTAAAAAGTTTAGTTAGTTCATTGAACCGGAATAGTTTACGGTCCTTCAGACTCTATTTTTGACGTCTTCCATCATCATCCTAACGTTTAATATTAAACACTGTGGGTTTTTTTCTTAATTTTTTTAGAAAAACGGTTCTTAAATTGTAGTGTCTCGAGACTTTCTTGGAATATCAATTCGCGAATTAAAGCTCTCAGCGGTTGTTTTCGTCTGCGGAGAAAGAAAAACGAACAACCATGGCTGAATTTTTTTTATTTTACAATGTTTGCGGGGAACTTAAAAAGACCAATAACCTTTGTATTGCAAGTTATTCAATAATATTTTTTAAAATTTTATTTAAAAAAAATAATTTGTTGAATATAGATAGTTTGTTTTGTAAATATTCAAAATGAAACCAGTTGATTTAGGTTACTAGAAAAGAAGGGAGAGTTATAATAACGATTTTTTTTTGTTCGTCCATCGATTAATTTATGAATACTTTGCTTCTTACTACTTTATTTTTAGCTGGTATTGTTGAAGCATGTATTTACCCAATAGTTTTACTCAAAAGCATATTTTACTTAAAAATATATAACTAGTTTAAAATCTTGGGGAAAAAAATTTGGAAATTTTTTAATTCGAAAATTTATAGGTAAAGATAATCCGGTAATAAATATTTTCAAATGATATGATGAAAGAAACACTAGAACTATTTTGAAAAATGAACAAAAAATATTTTAGAAATTATCTTAAATCTGGCATAAATTAAAGAACAAATAGTCTTTTTGCATGGCTTTGTGTGTGCTATTATTAATAAATTACTGTGTTTAAAAGCAACATTTCTGCAAAATTATTTGTAATCGGGCTGATTAGTAGGGAAAGGAATTGCGATTTAATATTAAAACTTAAATAATGTTCTTATCAGAGTTGGAATATCTTGAAAGAAACCATTATTTTTTTTCTTTTGTTCCTAAATGACTAAATAATACTTAATACTTTGCGTTTATTCTTGCGAGTTAAAACTTTTCAAATTCGTTGATAAAATTAGTAAATAGCTTTTTCTAAAAATCAATTTGTAGAAACGAAATTTAATATTTATTATTTAACATAGTTTTTAAAAAAAATGTTTTTAGTGTATTAAATTAAATTGAATTAAAAATAACAGAAACATACTCTATTTTTTTATTTGTTATCTATTATCTCATTTAGTTTGTTAAAGCATTTTATGTCAGTATTTTGACAAAAACGTTCGTTTTGCTGTGAATTTCTTTTTCTTCTCACAACACTTGTAGGCGTTGTGATCTGTCAGCAACTGGCATTCCAGTGATAAATAGTTCAGAAATCGAGAAATCGATCGCCTCAGATCGGGATAAATCTTTTTGAAGTGGATAAGCGAAATGATTTTGACTACATACGACTATTACAAATTGACTCCTACGAAAGTAATATTTCGATAGTTTGATTATTGAAATTATTTCCTCTCCCAAAATGGGTGATAATTTCTTGAGGGAAAAAATTATTTTAGTATGAAATTGAACAGTCAAGCAAAGTCATTTGAGTTAGACGGGGCCTTTTAAAAAATTTAAGTTGTAAAAGAAATCACAATCGCGTGTATATTTTATTTTGAGTGCAACGAGTTTTTGCCGTTTTCTCAACGTCGTTTTTATTGTAGAAACTGTACTTCTTATATTTGCATATGTGAGAAGAAATATATTAAATTACAAAAAGTAAAATTTATTTTTATGAATTATCCGAATGAAAGGGACACTTGCGCATGTTAAAATTTTAACGTGGCTTGCTGAAAAATTTGAAATTAATAAAATTAATAAGCCACGGTTGCGTTATACCTCGTCAAGTCCCAGAATGATGCTAATGCAAAAAGCAGCTTTTTTTTTCCTTAAGTAAACTTTTAATTTTTTTTCTTACTGTTGCTAAATATAAGATTTAAATGTGAATAATAACCTTTCAAAATACGCATGTCACTTTCTTTAAAAAAAGTATACTGTAAATATACAAATATTTAATATCGTATACTTTAATACTCAAAATATATTAAATTAAGTAATGTATGCTGATTTCGAATGCATATACATAATTCGACTTTTTATTAAAAAAGTTATTTTTTGCGAGTTTGAAAAATAATTCTCTAGAATTTTTCTTTTTCTTTATGCGGCGAACGTAACTTTAATCTGATTGTTTCCGATCCACAATTTAAATCAAAAAGAAATTTAAATAAAAAATGTATCTCCCCTCCCAATGTTTATGCTAATATTTTAGACTAAATTTAAAAAAAGTGCCAAGTTTAGTAAATTGTTTTTAAAAATGAATAAAAAAGTTTCGAAATACAGATATTTAACTATGGAATATTCCATTTGCTTACACCTTTATTAGATGACTGTGTATGTTACTATTGCGATAAACATGTTTTTGTCTTCAAATGAGTAATGTAAACCGCAAAGGCCGTTACGATACGAAGAGACTTTAAATTTTTATCTTGAGTAGGGGGAATGTTTTTGAAGTAACATTAGGAAGTGCTTGGTATTTCGTCTTGATGTTTTGTCTGTCTTGAATTTAATATCAGAGAAACAGCATTCGAGTGAGTCATTAATTCGTCTAATGTTCCACCTGTTTTAAATTTTATATTAGAAGAATAACATTCAAATGAGTCATTGATGCCACAGAAATTTAAATTTTGCTTTTCTCTCTCTCTCTCTCTTTTCTTTTAACAGATTCGATGAAGACAGTCGCTATTAAAGACAGTCGCACATCTGGTAAAGTTCTCCATTTAGAATTATCAAAGCAAAATAACCAATCTGAATAAATCAGTATCTTGACTATTTCCACACAATTGAGTTATCATTAAATAAAGTACATTCTAAACCAGGGGTCGGCAGCCCATGGCACTCTGCATTTCTCAACAAATTTGTCAATTTTTGAGTGGATGAAAGCTGATAACTTTGTAATGGACCTTATTTGACTAGCATTTCCAAAATTATGGACATTTACGGAATTACGAAAAGTCTAAGGGTTCTAAAGATAAACGTACAGTCATTTTGTAAATTACTGAATGCCATTGCTGGAGAGATTTAATTGTTTGAAGAGAGAAAATTGCTTGTACCCTGATTTCCGCTTTTAGTTCTAGATATCTAAGTAAAAAATCTCTCATCATATAAAAAAATATTTCCAAAACGAAACTGCTTAGTAACTGTTTATTTTTATCAGAAATATTTTTAACTGGTGGAAAATTAATATAAAATAAAGCTATATTTCTACACTATTAACCTCTATCTCATTATCGCGAGAATTTGTTTCAAAAATGTCCTCTTGTGTGCCACGCTGAATCATATTGGTATTGGTTTGGCATGTCACATCTAAAAGGTTACCGATCCCTGTTCTAAACACTTAAAAATTGTTTATAACTTATCACAGTGTAAGAATTTTTAAGGGATGATTAAATTGTTTATTAAGGTAGCATTCAGAAGCTTCACAAGGGCTATTGGCAACAGACTCATAATTTTGAACCATACCTACGATAACAATACCAGAGCTGGCTACCCTCTCTGAGCTCCCAAACTACCACACCATGCTAACGAGAGAACTTGAAGCTTTGAATGATTTATTACCATGAATCAGCCCCTTTACAAGGCGAGTCTTTTTAGTGGCTCGGGGATTTTCGAATCTTCGACTCCACAGAAACATCTCCGGTCGTAAATCCGTGACCATGACCACTTGACTACCTCAGCTACTTAGCTTTGTGACATTCAGGTTTTAGAATCCTTTTTAATCTTTCAGTTAGTACTGATAAATTAATACTTTCTTTTTTAATAAAAGAAAGGAAAAACATTCGTGTTTTTTTAATTAGATTATTTTTAGGTATCATAGTTTCTTGTACATTTCTTATATTTATTATTTACTTAAATTGATGTCGGGTAACAGTTCAAATAAAACTTTGTTCAGGTGCATTTTAAAAAGAAATCGGATTCCCTATTTGTTATTTAACATTATTACCTAAATATTCTAATTAAATGTCCTAACTTATTAAATTGGCATCATAGTTGTAATTCGGAATTTTTAGTTTACAAAAATATCATCTACATACATAATAGTTTTGTCAGCACTCTTATAAGAGACTAATTACCATTTGTTTTTTTCCCCGGAAATTTTTTTGGCAGATTTTGAAGTGAATTATTCTATAAATTCTCTCTTCTGATTTTTATATATATAAAAAAAAAAACTTCTGCCATATTAATTACATCCTGTATTAGGAATGGGGGGATAAAAAGGCATTAAGTGTGAACCTTTAATTGCTGACTCTACTGTCTTGTTTTTACCACTTCAGAAATACTATTTGACCTCAGCAATAAATTCCACGTTAAATTAATCTAATCTGGAATTCGGCTGCAATATGTTCTCTGTCATATCAGCGGCCTTAATTAATTTCAACTTTCTCGATTACATAGTCTTACGAATACACAGAAAGAAGAGGCCGATGTCTTGATACGAAATTTTGTGTCCACTTTTTCTATGAAAAATAAACAGCTGTTCCTCGATAAAGCACAGCGGATATATATTGCGCCTTTCTTTCTGCTACTTCTTGGATTGTAAATAAAGTGGCGATATTCCAACGATTCATTTTATCAACACTCGACGGACGTTATCTGAGTTGTTGACGCGTTGATTACTCTAGCATTGAAGAAGATAGTATGTTCCTGAGTCATTGAATAAACTACCCACAAAGTACATAATTCTTATTCGTGTTCTAGATTTTGTTTCCTTACGGACCATTGAATGTTAAACATAATTTTTCACTTTTTGAGTGGATGTTCGTGTGTAAGATAAATGTTCCGATACAGAAAAATATTCTGTGGAGTTGCTATCTAAATGTATTCGTTACGGTTATGAAAAATAGGTAAATTAACACGTGGAATAATTTAATGATGAATTTTTTACTCTTTATTTCTGCCCTGTTAATTCATTATTTACCTAAACCGAGTTCAAATAACATTTCTTTTCGAAAGAAAATTTTCATTCTCTAGAATTCTCTTGATTTATTGCAATGAAAAAAAGAAAATATTCGCAACAAAAATTAATTTTTGATAACCTTTCTTAAAAATTTGAGAGATAAATATAAATGTTTCTCTCTCTCTCTAATGAATTCTGGCGTTTTGTGGAAAATCTACGAAAATTCAATGGGGCGGGAAAGCCCCGAACGATCATGATCTTCTGCGTGATCATCTTATGGAGGAATATTAAATCGTTTGTCGTGTTTTTATTTGTGACATGGTGAAATTATTTTACAGACAAAAACAGGTTCTTTCTTCTGTGACATGATGCAATAGTTTTAAAAACACACATGTTTTCCACGTCTGTAAGATCTGGACTTAATATAAAAAGTGTCCAAAAAATATCTCAATTATCAATGAATAGTTTAATTTTACAACGTTTATTCAGTAGTTTTTAAGAACCTTTCAAAATAATCTATTTTGAAATATCAATTAAGTTTACGAATGATTTTGAAGGAAGAAGTTTGCTTTTTAAACATCATCTGTTTCGATTAAGTATAAAAAACATTTCGAAGTTTTAATTAAAAATAAAACAAGTGAAATTGTTTTATCTCAATTGTTGATTTATTCAATGAACAATTGCGAACAATTCAATAAATAATTACTTTTGGCATTTTGGAACAAGTAAAATTTTTCTGCTTTTGTAAACTTAACTAGCATCGAAACATCGTTCGCATTTATCGAATTTGATTGTGAACCACTGGCGTAGCTAGCTCTGAGGGGGCCCTGTATCAAAATTCCTTCGGGGCCTTTCTTTAGATATGGGAGCTTTGTTAGTGGGACTGTTGTAACACATGTCGGGCCCCTGTGGCTTGGGGGCCCGGCATCATTGATACGGAGGTAGATATGCCCCTGTTGTGAACATCGAATTTATTTCTTTTAAAGCGTATAAACGTAAGACAATCCAAGTATTTTATTCATTTTAATATATTTCTTCATAGACTCATACACCCCCACCCCCAATATACCCATATCATATAAATTGTATTTTTTTAAATATCTAGTTCACACAAATGGTATTTCTCCGATGTGATTTAAAATTTATAATTAAGTTTTGCTATTTCTTGAAATGTTTGGAATATTTTGCACTGCAGATTTTTTAAAAAGGCAATTCTCTGCAATTTTGAATTTTTGTTACATTTTGTCTCGAGTTAATTTGCCACGATCCTGGATCTGTTCAATTTTCTCTATTTTGACGCTAAGAGAGCGTTTTCGACTTCGCAGCGAGCCATTTTGTTTTCTTTTTTCATACACAATTTCAAGTATTTTCGTTCGTTCCACTTGCCTGGACTTTAAACAACTCTCAGTGAAAAACTTTTATTGAAAATATTTTTCATAAAAGCAATATCACCTGTTTTTATTTATCTTAAAGCTTGCATTTTCTTTTTTCTTTTAGAAAGAAGCTATTAAGACTAGGAAATCGTGATCGAAAATGTTTACGGGATGATTCTTTTTTTTTTATTGGTCTAGCAAACGATACCGGTTTGCTTAAACTTAGATGGAATACTGCAACTTTTCTCCCCGTATGTTTATTCTTTTCTTTTTCGCCATTTTTTGTTGTTGTTTTGTTACCGATGTAGCAGGTTGTTCTGAGGCATTACAGTCACGGCTGGACTTCGTGGAGCATGCGCTATGGTTTTTGCTCCTGGCTATCGCTCTAGTTCTTCCTTGTGTTGAATTTTTATTTTGCTTCTCACGGGAAACCGAAAAGAATTCCAATGCTAAGGGTCGAAAGGTATACTGGGAGAATTAAATATGTACTTTGAGGCTGTTTAATGTTTGATTGCTTAGATTCTTCTTATACTTTTGCTTTTTATGTCATCATCGACAATTTATGCCGAAAGAAAATAAAAAGAAAAGTTACAAATCATTGAGCTTAGTAGTTTGATCAGTTTCTTTAAATATTCATTTCCTTGTTTTATTTTATTAGCATAATTTAAATGACGAGGAATTAAAATGTTTTTCTTTCGAAAATTCTTTTGCTTGTGTTTCCTTGATATTTAAGCTCCAGTTATTTTTCTTCAGTGGCAGCAGTGGCGTAACGTGCAACCCGAATTTCCGGGGGCAAAGTCTATGTTATGTTATGGTTTTGCAATCTTTTCCATAATCCGGCATGGGGCCCCAAACCTGACTTTGCGAGGGGAACCTTATATTCTTCGTTACGCCACTGAGTAGCAGTATTATAAAATCTTGTTTATGAATAACAAATTATGAAAATTTTAAAATTCAATTGGAAGTAAAATTTGTGAGAATTTAATTATTGAAGATAAATATTCTCACTTAAGGATGACATTAATTTTCCTTCAAAAACACAGCAAAATGGGACCATAAAAAGATCTCTTTGAAATGAATACTTGACTTTCCAACAAAAGATTCCTTCTTTATTTTTAATAATGATAATTTTATGTATTTAAGGAGAAAACTAGTGGAAAAGTCAACTTTCATGAAAGTTAACATTTTAAAACAAATTTAAAATTTGTTTAACAAAAGTAACATCCTTGTATGCCTGTTCAAGAGATGAAATTTAAATAAATATATATAGGTTTGCTGTACAAAAAATTAGTGAAAATTTTAAATCTATTTTGGACATCACGCACAGGAAATCTGAGTATATAATTTTAGTGTGTGCTATGTATATATAAATGTGTTGAATAAAAGCTTGAAGTGGAATTTTATGTTTAGTCAGCATAATTATAAAAGAAAAAAAGTGACATGATGTCTGTTTTTCTTGTTTTAATAACTACGTAACTTCAATTCAAATCAAGCCATTTTAATTCCATTTTTAGGTATAGCTCTATTTATTATTTTACACTCTAATATTTTTTAGTAGTTGCTGCAATCTGAAAGTTCTTTTGTTGTCAGCCTTAAGCCAAAAAAAACCGAAGCCCTGTATCTGAGTTTAGGGGTTAGAACTTTATCGCCAGGGAAAGCTGTGACTGCAGTACGTACGTGTGTGACTACCTCTAGAATAAACATTGAAAGTCACGCTTTTCCGAACCAACTCCTCGCTTTACCCCCAGTTTTATTTACTTTCCGACTAAGGGTACTTACTGTAAGATAATCTTTAAGGGGACATTTCAAAAATGATCGGTCTCTTTATGAGAATGGTAACGAAGAAATAATACTTTGTTAAAAAGTACTGTTGAAACGAATTTGATTTAATAAGATTCTAAAGGCATATTTTGCTCTTAAGTGCCTTTTCAATTTGTGTATCAGTTTTTAAGTTCGTTAACAATTGATTATTTCTTTTTGATTAAAAAAATTTGTGTATTTACCAGGAGAATTTTTTTCCTCCTCTTAATTTCCTGTTTTTTGAAAATCACCGCTGAAGCACAATTACCGAAAAAAAAACTAAAAAGGATTCTGCCAATAATTCGCGGAAAAAGCTTTTAAGGAAAAGAAACAATGTTGTGTGTGTGTTATAATTGTAACAATTTTATTATTTCTGGATCTAAATATCCACATCAGGGCTCTAAAAATAATTTTGCCAAAATGTTGAAAAATGAGGCAAAATGCACATCACGTGATGTATACAATCACGTGTTCTCCATTGAATTAAGAACTGACATTTATATGTTGTTCTACTAGTAAAATTTATTTTATAAATTTCAAAAATTTGGTTATTTGGTACAGATTTTCAAATATTAAGATACTTCAAAAAGTTTTGCAAAATTTAAAGAAAAGTATTTTATGTGCGTTATTATTGTTCTTAAATGCGTATGTACTTTTTAAAAGAATCTGCTAAAGCAAAAGTGGTCAACAGCGAAACGCATGAACTGATTGGTTAAAAACACGTGTTAGTACAGTGATATACGTTTAACCCGAAATCGCTTAAGATGAAATATCGGTTAAAATAAAATATTGCAACTGTCCCGACAAACTGCTATGTATTTTAATGCATTTTTTTCTCTTACTCCCTTCTGGGAGAGAGAGCATAATAAAATTGAACTGACTCTTAATAAAATGTTTGAGAAAATTTCTGTATTATTGGACTGCCCTACTGTATCATCCAAAAAATTCATTGCTGTAGATGATGATAATCTGCACACAGCCCCAATTTTGATAGACTAAGACATTTTGGAGTTAGTTCAAAGAGCTCATAAAATATCATTGATGCAGATTCGTATGACGAAAATGAAATGAATAAATAATGCAACTCCTGTTCCCACGTCATCCGAAATGAGGAACATTATGAAAAGTATGCTCAGATATTTAGAAGCACATTCCAATGGTGAAATGAATAACAAAATTTGTGACATCGAACAATTCGATGGCTATTTGATGCTAAAAATGACAATACAAAGAAAAATATCAAATTATTTTCTAAAAACTCTATAAATATTTTTTTCTTCAAAAAACTTGAGAAAATTTTGTATTAAATTTCATTTTGTTTTATTTATTTTTATGAAATGCATGCATGTATACATATATATGTAAATAAAATGTATTCTAATTAACTTAATTTTGTTGAGAATATCTTTTTTTTTCAATATCCTTTAACACGAAAAAATATTTCAGTCCCTTCAATTTCGTGTTAAACTATTTTAATTGTAGCTGTCATGTGACTATGACATCACATGAATTTAACCCATTCACTAATAAAGCTTTTAAGAAAATGAAAATGGCTTCTTTGTGTTATTATTGTCTGAAGATTTATTATTATTTTTTTCAGTTTCCGGATTTAATTATTCACATTAGTACTCTAAGAATAATATTGCGAAAATATAGAACAATTCTATTAGTCAGCGTTAAAGAGATATTTGATGTTTAATTAAACATTAAATTTGCTGCAGTATAAAAAATATAATTATGTTAATGCATTCCACCGTAATAACGTTTCTTTAATAAAAATCAAACGATTTTTAACTCTAAGCTATTGTTAATTGGATATGTAAGAATTCGAAATTTATCTTGTGACCATTTCATTTTCACTGATCGTTAGAAATTAAATCGTTTGACGCTTTGTAGTTCTTTGTTAAACAATTCTGACAGAAGAAAACAGTGATGGCTCATGTTTTCTATTCGCTTTTGGGTAACAGTATTTCCTGATTGAATCGAATGATTTGTCAACTGTCGTCGGCGTGACGCTGATTCTTTTAATGCGGACGTGCGCTCACAGGAAACGACCATGAATGCAATTGGAAAAGGATGTGGGCCCTATTTTTCGATCTCAACATAATGCGATGATGATAGTCATCTAACAGCAATTTTCCTCTTCATTTTTGTTGAAATAGTGATTGGTTGCCAAATGAAAACGCACCCTCGACAGATGTCTAAAATAAAGTAATATAATACGTCTCGAATAGTGTGTGAATAGACGCTTCAAAATAACTTTGATGAGTTAATTATGTAGCGTATGTGTGAATTCATACTTATTTAGTTTGATTCTTTCAATAGCTTGAATGCGAAGATATGTTTGTTGAGAGCAATATATATATATAAAAAGTTTCTTTTCTAGTCATTTTGTTAGTCGTTATGCTGAGTAAACGTATTGATGAATTATTTTATTGTTGTTTAACCCTTTATCTACCGACGCGATACTTATAAATACAACTCACTTTAAAATAATATAGAATAACCAATTTTACGAATATTCTGACAATACTTAATATATAGCAGGAATATTCTTTAAAATCCACTCTTCCAAAATATCTGGCAGCACGGGTTCTATAATGAGTATTTTAGCGGGGAAGGCGAATAGTTTTATAGCAGAAATTGCGTTTTCAGCGGATTGCAAAAATTATCATTTTTGTCCCGAAAAAATAGTTAATGTCAAAATGTTTATTATTTATTATTTTGTGTGTGTGTGTTAAGGTATCCGACTACGTTCGGAACCGTGATTTTAAAAAAGCGCATAAATGGATAATTTTCATGATTAGTGTCACTTAGATTAGACTACATGTATAAAAATTGTTTTGGACATTTGACAAAAAATTTATTTAAATACAATATTTTGGCAAAAATGAACTTAGAATAATCTTTTTTCAAAATGTTCTCCTTTTGTTAAAAATGCTTCTATTATAATAATATTTTGCCTGTATGTAGCTCAGACCTCTTTACAGAGGCTCAACTATGATTTTTGAAAAATTCACATTATTTTCAGAGTTACAACCCATTGAAATATAATTATCGGCGTTTTTTTCTTAAAGTTTTTCGCCTCTGTAGTCGTAAAACATGGATAAACCCACTTCTAAGTTATATTTCAAAAATTCTAGTTGAGCCTCTGTACAGACATCTGAGCTACATACAGGCAAAATATTATTATAATAGAAGCATTTTTCACAAAAGGAGTACATTTTGAAAATGGGTCATTCTATGTTAATTTTTTGTCAAAATATTGTGCTTAAATAATTTTTTATTGTAATACTATTCTTAAAACAATTTTATATACATTTTCTAATCTAAGTGACACTAAATATCATAAATATTATCCATTTATACGCTTTTGCAAAATCACGGTTCCGAACGTAGTCGGATACCTTATATAATGAGGACATTAGAAAACGATTTAACTCTTTATTTTAAATGAACAGTGTATATAATTAATTTTACAGTGGAATATCTTTAATTAATTAATTAGCTCTAACGGATTACATTTCCCAAAGTTGAGTATTTTGTTTATGTATATCCCTTAATTTTCAATGTAGTGATCCAAAAAAATATATTGCATGAAAAAAACTGCAGTAAATCATAATGCGGTAGATAAAGGGTTAAATAACATATTTATATTATGGTCTTGATTTAAGCTACATTTTACAAAAACGTTCACCTTTTTTTCTGTTGAATTCATGTTTTAAGCAAAGGAATGCAATCAATGTTCTTAAGTGTTTCTTCACTGAAAAAAAATATTTGTAACTTTGATTTATTTATTGTAGTGGTCAATTAAAATTAAAACATAATGGGCAAAGTTTTTCACTTTTTATATGAATATAATTACAGTTGTTCCATTTATTCCTCATTTCTTGCATTTTATCGCTTGTTCTCAGTGCTTGTATTGTATGATAAGTGCTTCTGATTATTTTCTTTCTGTCTTTGATCGATCCTAGTTTTAAAAATTACTGGTGCTAAAAATAACCACAATGTGCATTCGATAAATTTCTCGTCACATTTTTAACAACAAAATGTTTATTTTTTAACTACGTTGAAGGAATAGGCCGTATAAACCATTTCCCTGCGAGCACCCCAATATAAACCAGTCTTTTCAGTAAAGTTGTCAGTAGAAAAGTTAAAACCTGTGTCTACTTAATCTATAAAGATTGTATTTTGTAGATATTTCTTTAAAAAAAAAATATTTCAGAAACAGTAAAATGGAAACTGGCATTGCAGCGACAATAAAAATGATTTAAACGACGTTTTTTATCACTTTTCTTTTTGTGTATTGAATTCTGATTATTGAGTTTAAAACAGTTCGGCACCATGACATGCGACGTAACTTTACATGTTATTTTTTATGTATTACGATGCAGATGTTATACTTTTCAAAATAAAATCGTTATTAATAACTTTTCATAACACAGAAATTTCGATTATGTTCACAAAATAAGTAATAATTGTTTCACTAAAAGAATATCTTTCCTTTTGTACTCAAGAAAAGCAAAACTATTTATAGTTTTTACTGGCCTTTTTTAATGTTTTGTATTTACGACACTGGTTGAAGTATAACAAGTCTTTTGATCAAAACATTTCTGCACGTTTTCCACTAAGCGAACACACATTGCTATCAACAACACACATACATCAAATTCTTCAACGCTTGCTAAAAGACAAAATGTTGTGTTGCTATTCATCTTTTTATTACTTTTTGAAATGTATTAGTACCAAAAAAAGGGGTTGTATTTTTTTATCATTAATGAGTTTAATTCATGACGGTTACATGATAAGTACAATCATGTTTTCTCCATCGAATTCAAAACCAACATTAGACTTGGAAGTTTCTGTAAAAAGCAAAAGTTGGGAACAACGAAGTGATTGGCTGGGAACACGTGATTGTATTTATCATGTGACTATGACGTCACATGAATTTAGCCCATTTCCTTATGTTCTTATTTAATCAAATTCTATTCCTATTTCTTTTTTAATCAAATTTTAATAATAGTCTGGGAATAAATGATTTTAAATTTATTATTTTTTTATACAAATAATACAGTGTTTATCTTCACACTAAAATGTTTAATTGATTTAAAATCGAAGTACAAACTATTAAATACTATGTATGTAAAATGCGTGTACGAAACTAAAGAAAAATACCAGTTTATAATTGTTCGTCGAATGTAAATTGCAGACATTAGTGTGTGTGAGTTCGCATTTCTAAAATTCCTTCTTAAGATATAATTAGATTGTTAAAAAAGAATTTGGATTTTTATTGTACATTTTTTTTATTAACCTTCATATGTAAAAGCAAATTGTTTAATATCTTCTTCTGCAAATTCCAATTCTTCAAAAAGAATTCTTGCCTAACAGTTGGAGGACTCTTTAAGGCATTTTTCCATGTCTGAAGACAATTCTTTTTATGGAATTCTCATGAATTCAACCACTTCTAATCGCAGCATCTTATGTATTAATCGCTATGAAAAAGCAAAGCGACTTCAAGATGAAAGGTACTCGTAAGACCTCTCAACTCCACTCATGGGTGCTTTGGACTAGCCTATATTTCGAGAGAGGCTCTCAAACCACTCCCACTACTTGTACCTCTTATACAAGGTTAGGTTTTTAGAGTGCTTGCAGGTGGGGGAGACAATTAGGGACATTTAAGAAGTTTTTTTAAGAACAATTTAATGCACATGAACCAGCTGATGCAAATGTGATTTCGGGTTGTTGTTTTATTTTAATGCTGTATATATTTATAGCTAGGTGGCTTGAATTTTAGTTAACTTTAAAATAGTGTTACAATAGTAGTTGAATTTGCATATACTTTTTTTGTGTGCATATAGCAGTAAAAATATACGTGGCATAAAAAATATCTCAAAATTAAAGGTTTTCTACAAATGTCATTTTTGTGTGCTCTTTATAATTCAATATTTAAATTTAATTAATACATATTGAAACATTAGAATTGAAATATATTATGTAACCAAATTGTATCAAATAGAAATGCATGTACATTATGTCATCTCTTTTACGTTAATAAAAAACATAATTAATTATACAATAAAGTAAAATAAATATCGAAACTTTTCATTTTAATCTAACTAGTGTTAAGTATGGAATCTATTATGTAACTGTAAGACAAAGTGTCTTAAGTATTATTTTAAATAGTGTAGAACTATATATATTGCTTGCAAATCTGAGATATACTTCTAAGTAATCTCATTTTCATCAAAAATTTAAAATACTTCTATCCTAACGATTGCTAAAAACACCAGAAAAAATATTGTAGAATCGGCAACTCTATTAACTCCTACAATATATTTTTGTGATATGTTTGATCTGTGTATTTTATAAACTTGCTTTCTAAGAAAATGGAATAATATCCATCGAAATTCTAATTCATAAGTTATTAACGTCGAATTTCCTGTTGCCAGATTCTTAGACTCAAATTTCTGGAAAATCCATCATTTCACTTCAGATAGAAAACAATCTGAAAAATGATTTACATTTGGTCGTTTGCGTTTATGTTATTGTTTTCGTTCAATGAAGCTTCTCTCTAGAAACATCAATTTCATGGAATATACGTCGTTTGGCTAAACGTTCGTTCCATGCTGCTGGTTTCGGTATCTCTTGTTGTCTTTTCTCGTCTGCCTTTTTTTTTCTTCAAGAAAACTGTTTTTGAAATGTGTGATTATCCGGCTCAACGATAGCTTAGTTATGGAGGAAAAAATACCTTGATAGTTTTCTTTGAAGAAAAAAGAAAGATTGTAATGATTTTTCGTTTGCATGTGGTCGTATTTGTTGTACAATTGGAGATCCGATGTTTTGAGGAGAGAAAGATATTTTTACTTTGCACTGTGTCTGTCGTTGAAAGGATCTGGTCTTGATTGTTGAGCATTTCAAACGGGATAAAAGACTGTTAATAATAGTGGAGGAACGTATAGCTTTCAGCATTTAACTTTTCGTTGTCTCTATCAGGGGTTCCAAAACTTAGCGTGCCCATGAATCCCTTTTTGTACTGAAAATTTGGCCATGAACCTCCAAATAATATGCATAGTATAAATATTGCAAATTAAATTTTGATGTCCTGAAAATGGTATTGATGAGCATTATATTTCGGAGCATTTTATAAAAGAAAGTAAACAAAGGTATAACTTTGGTTAATAGATTTATTTATAAAGATATCAATTGTATTAAAAAAATACTTACGTATCGTATTTCATCATAATACAAATAATAATACTGTTTTTGGTTCAAAATTAAAGGAAATTTGTTGAATTCACTTCACATCTCTCGAGTATATTTTAGACAAGTTATTGCATGTAATGGCGAGATTTCGTTACTATTTTATCTTTATGGGCGGGCATCCGTGATCGACCTGACTTCGGTATAACGCTTCTCATGACATGTATTTTATGTGCCTATTTGTAATATTTTCTGGCCCAGTGGCCGAGTGGTAGCTTATCGCACTTCCACACCTGAAGTTCGGGGTTTTATCTTCGGGCTGGGCAAGGTCGATTCAGCCTTTCATTCCTTTAGTGGGTCGATAAATAAGTACCAAACTTGCTTGGGGACCAAAACCCGGGCAGTCTTGCTTCAGACTGACCACCTGATCGGGACATCTGCCCATTTGCCTCAGCGCCCAATGGTCACGTATATGGAGATGGGCACAGTAGGCCTTGGCTCTCATGAACTACAGCGCCAATGAGTTCAGCTTTTATTTATAATATTTTACACCAAAATTTCTATGACACCCAAAAGTCATAATCAATATAATGGAAATAATTCGCAAATATTTTACTTTAATCAAACCTTTCGCGAACCCCCCTCCCCTTAGTTCCCAATGCTCCCCTAATTAATTTTAATTTGTCTCGAACCTCCTCAGCAGTCATAAGGGGCCGTAGGAACAACTTGAAGAACCTATGGTCTACAGTCAATTTTCTTATTGGATTATCTGAAACTCTTTAAGTATGAATCTAAATTTGCCTTGGGAATATATCGGGGATTATATTTTAATACCTTTGGTTAAATTTCGTTTTATATATATCTAATATTATATTCGAGTTAACTTTAAAATAAGATAATTGAGTATTTCTATGTAACTTGCTACCCTAGCAATTAATAATACATAAACAAATGTTAAAAAGCACTGGCGTAGCTAGTTCCGAGTGGGCCCCTTTTTAGGTATGGGAGCCCTGTTAGTGGGATTGTAGTTACACATGTTGGGGTTCCTTAGCTTGAGGGCCCCATATCGCAAATACAGTGGTAGCTACGCCCCTGTTAAGATGCATAATTAAAACGTTATAGAAGTGTGTGTATTCATTATGTGTGAAAAAGGTGTAATATTTCATTGGGAATTTCCTAAAACATACTGTATTTTTGTATCATTATATACTTATTTGTGTAATACTTTAATGTATGTTAGTAAAACTTAAATATTTTTCCCCTTTAATTTCATTTCTTATAATCACAGTTACAATTCATTCTTAAAAAAAAATAATTTTGTACAGCATTGCAGATCTGCTTTTTAAACTGGCAACACATTATATATCTACTACTCATGGCAGAATAATAATGCAATTGGTTAGAAACATTTTAATTTTTAAAACTATTATATATAAAGAAGGAAAATTCTTTGTTCACACTGCAAAAGGCATTATTTTATTTTATTCCACTTAAAATAAAAAAAAATGAAAGAAATCCACCGTGAATGTGTTATTGATTGAAATTTAAAATTGACTTATGGGTAATCAGACGTATTGATGGAACACAATGAAGTAAGTTTCATATATACTTCTATCAAATGATAAAAATAAATAAAGTAAAAATTAGTTTTTTCCACTGCTGCATTGTTATTCCATCTGTAGGAATTGATCATTTGTTATCCAAAGGTGTGTAAACATAAAAAAATTTTATCAGAGAATATTTTTTTTATCTTCCTCTGTAAATTTATATTAATAATTCTAGAAATTTAGAATTCTTACCATTATATTTACCTGTGCATGTGAATGTCATTCTCAAATCATCCTTTCTCTTTTTTTAGTGGTCTTCTTCAGGGCGTTACCAGAGGCGTCCAACCTCTTTACTTGCGTTGCACCCAAGGGCATATCAAGTGGCACTACCCGAGGGGCGCTTTGAGAGCTCTGCAAGGCCGCCCCTGTCTAAATTCCAGGGCTGCGTCAGAATTACTGCCAATTCTACGGGCCCCACACCCAGGGGAAAAGATTTTTCCCCACCTACAAGGCTGAGATGGTAAACCTGAGGATTTACATAGGTGCTTCACTTCTAGGAGAGGACAGGTAGCCCTCTACGTGGAGGCTGATCCGCCTCTGGACATTCTTAAAAAGGATACCATTGAATTCAGTTACGATTTAGTGCCTCAAAAAAACCCTTTTGCAATTTGAAGGGTGAGTTTTTAAAGGTTTTGTGTCCAAGGTGTTAAAAAGGGAAAAACTTTTCCGGGATACCCCTCGACTTTAAAAATTTTAAAATTTGAATTAGCGTACAATTCGCCAAACACTCTTAGTGCAAGCAATATGTAAGTGTCCAGATTGTGTCCTAAATTCAAGTGACGTCATTTTCACTTGATAACTGCAATCACATGTTCCCAACCAATCAGAGTTAATGCGATTTGCTGCAGCTAACTTTTGCTTTTTGCAGAAATTTTCTTTAAGAAAGCATATATTTGTCAACAATAATAACACACATAGGTAAACAAAAGGCACTTGATTTTAAATATACCGTAAAATCCGGCGTATAACGCGCTCCTATACTTTCAAGCTGCATTTTCAAACTTTAGGTTTTTTGCCCCACCCCCTTTTTTTACGAAGAGACCTGTATTGAATTATGCAATAATTTTTTGTTTTGAAGTCATTTTTTCGTTGTATTACTTAAAGCTTTTTAAAATGGCATACTTATAGAACTACAATTTTAAGTCAGGGGTATGTCATTTCTTTTAAAGAACAGTATTTTGATCTATGTAGAAGTCTAATTTCTTTTATGCTCATCTTTTCTTTAATTTTTAAAGTGATCACATTTTTTATACCCGGCGTATAACGCGCACCCTTAAATTTCGATCTGATTTTTGGTGTTAAAAGTGCGCGTTATATGCGGGATTTTACGGTAAATGTATAATGTAAAACTTTTGTATTGAAAAACTTTTTGAAGAATTTTAATACTTGAACATCTTAACCAAATTATCAAATTTTAAAAATTTTGACTAAATTTAACAAGTAGAACAACAAGTACAAGTCTGATATCAGTTTTAAATTTAATGGAGAACACGTGATTGTGTTTTTAATTAACGTGTGTCTCCTCCACGTGTGTATTTATCATGTGACCACATCATGGGTTTGACCATTAATTAGAATGAATGACCAACTTTTTATTTTGTCTTTCAAATAGTAATGGGAAAAGATTTGAAATAGTTAAGGAATGTAAGGGAGGAAAAAAATTACTTGAAAGAGTTTAAAAGTCTTGGAGAATTAATCTGTTTTTTAGTGGTTGTATGTTTATAAAATTTTGGGTACTCATTTCCATCGTTTTGGAACTAGTTAAAATATTATTTATCAACCTCAAATGATCTGCATGATAAAAGCCGTTTTCCAGTGAGAGAAATGAAATATGAATGGTGATGTATTCATATTGCTTTTTAACATACGAAAATCCCTGTTGCTACAGAATTGCTGTAACCTCTTTCATTTCTTCTTCTTCTTCCTCTTCTTTTTTCTTTTTTTGCTTTTTACGACTTTATTTTTACACCTGAGTTCTATCTTGTACATACAGGATTCAAAGGCTAGAAGTGTTTGCCGAAGATACGAAGAGGATTCTTTCTACTGATAAATCCCTTTTGTATTTTGAGCATGTTTCATCACCTCTTATTTAAGTTCGTTTCGAAATTGATTCACGTATGTGAGATAATGAAGTTTACTTTAGACTTGTTTTTGTTGGACTCTTAATGATTCGACAGGTGTTTAGTTCGCCTCTATATTTAGTTTAAAAAACTAGATTAGCGTTTACTTCCAGATCACTTCTCTAATTTTAATACGTTATATGTTTGAACAAGGAAATTAAGTCATTATGGGCTTATATATTCTAAAGTAAACTTTAGCGGATGAGAAACCAATTAAAAAAAAGAAAGAAAAATTATCATACGAAGCAGTTTTTTACAAGAGGTAATAAACAAAGTTTGGGGTTTTATTTAACTCCGTTTTATAATTATTTTAGGATGCATGCAGTGCCGGTTTATCCATTGGGCGCGGGGGGCGGGGACCAGGGCCGATAAGCTGGACAACCAGATTTTCTTTTTAAAATTTCGATCCGCCAGTCCCAAGGGAGGCCTGTGGTTTTTTGGGGGGGCCCAAAATGAGCTTAAATCGGCACTGGATGCATGAACTTCTTTTGGGAAAAAAGGAAATCGGATTCATAAAGTATTCTAAAAAAATAAAAAAATTTTCCCCAAAATTTTTTACTAATTTTTTTTATTCATTCCTTTTGGAACAAAATAGTTAATAGTTACCATTATGAAAATGTAATTAAATTTTGAATATATATTTACATTTGATTTGTATTTCAAGTATACAAGCGTACGTTTAAAATATACTGTAAGATGTGATTTAATGCAATAAAGTACATTCCTCTTAAAAAAAAAAAATGGCATGAAAAAATTTACAAGAAATACTGATTCAAAAAATTATGAGCAATTTTCTTAAATCGCATAAAACCGAAACAACGAGAGTGCAGTTATCCTAAAGCCGCATATAAAAGTTTACAGAAATTTAAAAGAAAAGGCCAAAAATTTTTCAAATGTCAAAGAAATTCGTTTAAAAGCTTAAAATAATTTACAGTTAAATTTAAATTCATTTTATTTGATTAAAAAATAATATAAGTAATATATTTTTGTAATCATTATCTCAGCCTAATAATAATAATATGCTTTGTCTTGGAACTGATAATGATATGCATCGTTTGTGAAATAGCTTCAAATAATTTTCATTATTAAAAAGACTTTGCTGTAAATCGTTCTGGGTAGCTATTTCTTTTGACTATATATTTAGAAATTGTTCTTAGCGACGACGATTTTTTAATACAGTTCACAATATGTAGACTTATAATTCTACTGCTTTCATAATAATTTAATCGTTCATTCAAAATCGGATTCATTAACAAGTAATTTATTGCGAAGTTCTCGAGTTGATTTTAGTGAGGAAGGCAGGTTTTCCTCTGCATCATTATCATCTTTTGGACTAACGATGTCATCTCAAGTTAGATTAATAATATCGTCAAATCATTCACAAGCAATTTATCTAAATCACCACGGCTATAATGGTGTTAAAACCATCTTCGCCAATTTCATGAACCGAAATAATGATTTTGTTTGATAGTGGCCACGATGTTTAAATGACCTTATTGTTGGCTTTATTTCAGCGGAAGCAAATGCAATATAAATTAAACAATTAAAATAGAAAGATATTTCCACACGGCTTTTACTGTAAACCCTTTCCATCTTCTGTTCAGTGAGGTTCTTTTGCCCGTAATATTTCCGGGTTGGAGTATTCAAAAGTAACACATCGAAAAAATTTTATTTCCTACTTCATGTATCCGATGAGAGTATCAGACTTTTTATAATGTAATTGAAGATAGGTTTATTTTCAGCTAGTTTATTTTTATGTAATTCTCTTGAAAAAAATTTTTTTTTCCAGTTTCTGTGAAGATAATTCTATTCTTTAGAAGCTAAGGACTCGGTTTCTTAATTTTCATGATTTCTAGAAACTATCTACATCTGATTTTCCTGAATAAGACAACCGTTTAATCCAACGTATAATGCAAAATTTCAACACAAAGAATAATATCGAAACTTATAGGTGCGCGTTATATGCTGGGTATAAAAATGAGAGCTTTAAAAATCAAAAAAGATGAGCATATAAAATTAAGATTTCATCATATATATTTGGTCTAATTTTGTAAATGTTTTACCTTCTAACACATCCACATATTCCACTGTCATTTTAAATTTGCTTTTAATGGTTTATTGATACACACATTTAAAAGCTGAACTAGTGATGTTTCTTCCACTTGGAATAACTGCAGGCCTGTGTTGCATCCTCAGAAATTTCCCTTAGATGAGATTTAAATATCTCCCAAACTGTAAGACTTTCTGGATTCTTTGAAACACCTAGACAATTTCGCCAAGATTTTTGAATTGTTCCATTTTATTAGAATTTAAATATACATTTAGTCTTCTAATTTCTTCGAACAGACAATTGTATCTATTTTAATATCAAACATTTCTTTCGATAAAAACTAACAAATTTCTATACGCCCCTAAACTTGTTTTTTTCATCTCTGAATGGGGGTTAAACGTCTTTTTTTTAAAATATTGAAAAGGAGGACACTTTTCAAGGAAGGACATAAAAAGAGGAGGACGGTTGGTCATCTTACTCAAAACTATTTCACCACTAATAATTTTCGTGTAGCTCTAGAACAAAGTTAAAAAAATTTAATTTATTCCTTTAAAAAAATTGGAACATAAGTCAATTTTGCTTTTTTAGTACGATTTCACAAATACCCCTACCCTTGCTTTAACTATTCTAGATTTATCAGATGTACAGGTGATGAAAATTTCCTTATGTCATTAATGATATTGTAATTGTATAATATGTTTTAAAATAATTTTTTTCTACTTTGATTTAAGTGCGTGATTTTTTAAAAAATTGCTTTTAATACTTTGATTCACATTGTAGAACTCATCTTATCAAAACTCAAATATTACACATGCTTGAAATCGAATCAAGGCTTTGACAGAATGAACGAAACAACCCGTGAGGCCTTAGAGTGGCGATTTGCAGTTACTTTGCTTGTGCCTGATCTTTTTATTTATTTATTTAAAAAATTCTTGGAGAAGACCATTCCACACACTTTTTTCAAAAATATAAGACATGGAAATCGGGAAGTTTATTTTCGACGACCGTTTGTAAGTAAAAGTAGCAGAAAATATTTTCACAGAAAAAAACTTAAAAATTTTGGTTCTTTCAAGTCGGCTGGGTGGAGTTTTTGCCTGGCCTTCTGCACCGGTTTGGGCGACCCCGGTCCCAAAGGGGGGACCCGCCATGTTTTTTGGGTTATACTGCAGAAAAGATCCTGGGGTGTTTGCGGGTTCTCCAAAATTAAATTAGACAGGTTTGACTCAGGCGCAGGTGCCTCCCTTAAAAAAACTGTTCGTCAAAATTACCCGACTTTGGGATCTGCCTTATATGGTACTAAAAGGCCCTTCGGGGTGACTGGGTCTGCAATGGTAAAACACCAATCCGCAGCCTATTAGAAATAAAAAGGTTCTTTATGCATGTTTATGTTCAAGAAAAATCGTATACGAAATAATTTATTTTTATTTAACGGCTAAATTACTCCGTCTTGCAAAATGCAATGCCTTTTACACAACTTGCCTTTTCTCTCCTCTAGCTTGGACCTTCTTCAGCAAATCTTGTATGCAGATCTAAGTATTTGTATGTTTTATAAAAATGAATTTTAGTGTGCATATAAAAACCCTTGCCATTCAATTCATATGAAAGAGTGTACCTTAACCCCAATTTTCGCGAAATTCCAACCTTAAAATCGTACAATAATAGTAATAACAAAACCTTAAATCCGCTTCCACGCCCTAACGTACCACCGACCAAAAGAATCCCCCCCCTTCCTTATCATCCTATTAAATGCATCTTGCCATATTATCTAGATTTTCCACACTTTCATACCCCGGGGGTGGTGACGGTCTGACTGGGGTGGGGGGTGAAAGAAGCAAACTATGGATGAAAGCGCGCTCACACACACACAAAAGAACACAGATAAATTATGAAAGAAAGAAAAATGAACGCAAAAAAAACGTGGAGTCATCTTTTTTGGCAAGACTCTTCCTTCTCTTCCCCCTCTAAACCTGTCGTTTTGAGTGAAAAAGGAAGGTTTTGACCTCCAACCAGGTTCCCAGGCTTAGGTCGGTTACGTCACGAGCGCACGTTCGTGGTGCTCGCGGTTCAGAGGTCACGACATAAACCCGTAAAGTACGCCCACTCCTATCGTATAGCTCCGTGGTGAATTTTTTGTACAGTTTAGTAGAATTGTACTTGGCGAGTTATCGCCAACTTTCCTCGTACCTTCATTTTCTTTTATAAGTAAAAAATGACATTTTTTTCCCTAGTTCCGAGATTTTGTATATTTTTATGTTTCCATGGGCGATTTATTGATGCACATCTTTTCTTAGATAAAAGTTAAGTTTTTTCTCTCACGAATTTGTTATCTTGATGTTACAAAAAATATTTTTTCCCACCTTCATATCTAAAAAAAAATTATGTTGTCAATTTAAATATTCATTCCATTAGTTTTCAGCGACAATTTATATCTTAAACTTTTCAATTATAAAGAAAAAATTTCATAAAAACAAAAATTTTTTTAAAAAAATTTTTTTTTTTAGTTTTTTTAAAAAAAATCTATTTTTTACATTATTATGGAGTTTTTTAACAAACTTTTTCTTGAAAATGTCATACTTTATACGACTTGACTGAATTTGTTTTATACCCCGTTTCCCCCCTTTTTAATTTCTATTTTTATGTTATATTTAGCACTCTAATTTGGTTAAAAAAAACACTTTCTGTTTATTTGGAATCACCTGATTACCGTGGTATTGCTAGAAATGATCGCTTTAAACGTGATGCGTAAGAACGTGACTTTACAATGGAATCTGAAGGGAAACCTGTAAAAATTAATATATCATAAATATATTGAGGATGCTTATATAAAAACATTTGAAATGGGAATTCAGTTTTTTTCCATTTGTATGTAAAATATTGGAGAAAATTATGAGTTGAGATACCTTATAAATTTGAAAAGAACCGGTTAAAATTTTTCAAAAAAAAAAATTTTAGATTAAACATGAAAAAAAAAAAGGGAGTTAGGAAAATACAAGTAAAAATTATCTTAGTACTAAATCAATAACTATCAGAATATTTTTTTTTTTGGGGGAAAATTCTCTGTAGTAAAAATTAAAAAAAAAATTTGGCGCCATTTAATGCCAATATTTACAGGAGATATTCAAGTGTAGGTGCCCCTCACGCTCACATATTATGGCAACCTACTCAATGTTCCCGTATCTCCATCGTAGCTAAGAGACTGGGGGTTTATGGAAGAGAAAATAATTTTCAGCTTTTTCATCCTTTTCCCTCCTCCTTTTATTCTTGACATTTGGGTTGCTCACCCCCTCTTTTTTTTGAATGATAAGAAAATGGATGAGAAACTTTTTGTTTTCCGTAGGATTTTTATTCAAACAAAATTTTGGACTATTATAGCAATTCATATATAGTGAATGCGACTTCGAAGTTCTTTGTGGCATTTAGAATATTTTTATTGTATTTTCTATTGAATAATTCATTAAGTTTTGTTGTATGGCATTTTTTAAATTTAAGTACCATATAGTTGGAAGTTTTCATCCGTCTTAAGCAAAAAAGAAAAAAAATTAACTATCTTAAATTTTTTAATGGTGTCTTGACCACGAATTTTTCCAATTTTTTTCATTGCTAAATTGTTTTGATAATTAAGTTGAATTTGTAGTATAATTATTACTTTTTATGTGTGAACTATCACAGCTTATGCATTTTGTAAAATGAACTACTTGTGATAGAATAGGGATGGCCAACCTTTTTGGGAAGAGTGCCACTATTTGTTAAAAAATACTGAAACGTGCCACAAGTTCAATTATTTAGGTTAGTATAAAATAAAAAAGAGTAACTTGAATCATTTAATTTAAAATAATTATTAAACGCTCAGTATTTACTTAATGGGGCATTTAAATTACTACTTTTTTACTTTCTACATTAGGATTAGCTCTTACAGATGCCTACAAAATTAAGTAATTGTATTTACAAATCAGCTAGTTTTGAGTGATATTTATTTTATTATGTCCATAGCAAAACCATTTATTCACAATTGATCCAAATTTTGAGGTTTTTTGTCTTAAGACTACCCAACTTTCATAAAATTTTAAAAAATTGGTTATTTATTATGTTTTCAAAAACTTTTTAAATTTTTCAGTAATTTTTCGCATGCTACTGTTTCAACTCCACCGTGCTAATAGAATCTAATAACAATACACGTGACAATTTATCGTTTGCCATGCTTACAGAGTTTTTAAAATGAATATTTAAGAAGAATCTTCAAATAATTATAAAATTAGAATTATATAAAATTTTCCTTGAAAACTAAGGTTAAACACGGTATTAGCTTATTGTTTTTCCTTGGATCCTTAACATTTTTAATTCATTAAATGTTATTTTATCCATTGTGTGTCCAGAAATTTCGATTTCACATACGCTACATAAAACTCAGTGGCACAACACCACATGAAAACCAAATCCTACTGCGCCCTTCTTAGTTTTCGTGACCTTGGGCACTAAGATGCATGAACAGATGTTCCGGTCAGTGGGACGTGAAATCACCAGTGTGTATTTCCCCAGCTAGCCGGGTACTCATTTATCGACCCACTGAAGGGATGGATGAAAGGCTGAATCGATCTTCAGCCCGGGGTTTGAACCCCGGACCTGTGGCGTGGAAGCATGATGCGCTACATAAGTGAGGGGGAAAGGACATGTGATATTGGAGTACATAAAATTTATCTTGCGCTTTAGAAGTATATTTCTAAATACAGGGTTATTCATAATTCCCTCCAGGGTTTTGAAGCGCTGTAGTAAAAAAACTAAGAAGTATACTGCAAAAAAGAACATTTGAAAGAATATAGAAACAATTCAAGCTTTATTTACATACCTTAAAAGTGTTCTTTGTATGTGAAACCTGGTTACATAGTACACAGTTCTTGTCACACTCTGCTCAACATGATACTATCAACGTTATTCACAGCACATGTTGTCCTTTCATGCAGTTCTACTACATCATGAGGCAAAAGGGGTACGAAAACTTGATCATAAGTAAAAGACCAAGTTTTCGGAAAACACGTGTTGTCGATAATGTTTATAGTACCACGTTAAGTACCATGGCAGTAACCGGATTATTGCATTGATGTATGCCGTGTAACCAACGTTTCACACATAGAATTCTCGTGAAGTATGTAAATAAAACTTGAATTGTTTCTGTATTCTTTCAAATGTTCATTTTTTCTCTGTTCGTCTTAGTTTTTTTAGTGTTGTGCTTCGACACCCTGTAGAGAATTATGAATAACTATAATGCCTATAAGAACAGGGCCGTTTTTTACCTCCCCGGCGCCCTAGGCGCTTCAAATCCTTGCGCCCCCATCACTGTTTCCAGAGCAATCCCCTCTTTCAGTTCTTACCTTGATAGTTATGGTTCGGGGATTTTCTCTTAACACTCTCTTATTATGTCCCCTTTCTATGTTTTTGCTGTTACTAGAGTTTTACCATTATTCACTACTATGGACACTCCGTATCCCGGACTAGCAAGTGTAAGAAAAAGAAGTAGAATGGTCATCGGGGCACTTGATCTCAGATGAGGTCCTAATTGGCCACTCTTGCTCATTTCTTACCTTACGACATCATGGACTACCCATCCAGCTTTTTAAAAACTTTTATAACTTTATAACAACTTAAACTTTTATAACAACTTTTTAAAATCCACACTTTTGTTAATAAGTACTGTAAATTAATGAAATCGTTTGCAATTACAGTAGAGAGTGTACATTATTGTATGAACTGTTTTCAACGTGTTAATTATCATTTTTTTGCATCACTTATCGCTTTACTATCCTTTACTTTTAGACATCCTTATTCTTTATTGAATCACTGCCATTTTACTGGTACCACAAAGGTTTTCTTAAGCTTTGATCATTGCAAAATCATTAATAACGTCAATTTCTATGGTAATATCGTTTTGAGAGCATATCAACATCAAACTTTTTTAAGTTTTTTATTTTTTCATAGTAAATCTCATTTTAGTCTTTACTCTCTTAAGAGCAGAAATGCTTCTCTCATGACTCTCTAGGTGGTATAACTGATGTACTGTAATTTTAATTTTTTCTCTTTTTTCGCTCTTTAACTAATGCGTTTAGTGTGCCTAAACGAAAAAGCTCGCGGCCCTGTGTAAGAAACCAATAAAAAAAACAAAAAGAAACTGACTGTTTCCACTTTCCTTCTCTAGGTTACATTACTTATCAAATCCTATAATCACATGCAAAAATTCAAATTTAGTTTCTCTCTTAAAACTTTTTATTAATTGCAATTCTTGAGAGTGAAAAATGTTACGAACATTGTGTGTCATGGATGAAATGTTATCTGCAATCTTTCCAAAATTCGTTAAACCTACTGCTAAAGGCATTCATTCCTTTCTATTCTTTTCGTGTTTGTTTATCTGCATTGGTGTGCGCGTTTCTGGGAATGAAAAACTGCCACTTCGATAAAGAATCTGTGGAGGAGTTGACTTAGTGTGCGCTCAGGGCGTTTCTTTCCTTTTATCCAACCATTAAAAACGACTTTGAATGCGGCGCCTTGTATTCCACGGGGGTTGCCGTATTTACAGTGTCTTTCGCATTTGAGCCTTATGCGAAAAAAATGTTTTTAAAAAATCGCCAAGTTTGGAATTGATGCATTTTGATTATTTCGTTTTGAAAATGAATAACTTATTCCACAAACGATGAAAAAATGGCGAGTCGATGATCTTATGAGTTATATTCGAAAGAATTTTTTAATTTTTCTGTGTATAAGGATTATATTGTATTCAAAGAGTGTTCAAAAATGCAATTTTTAATATTCGTAGTTTTTAAGAATCATGGCATACTAGCTCAGGGGTGGGTAGATTGCGAACTGCAGAGATTTTTGCTACTCACCAAGACAGTTAGAAAAATCAGATAGAGTGAAAATATTCTTTCTACTTGGGTCGACATATTAGTGAGCAAAATTTTCCTTGCTTGAAGCTCAACTAGAGTAAATATAGGTGCAAGAGTTGGTTGACATAAATTTGCAGGGTGTGATTAAAATTTCAACAAGCAAACTCACTCCTAATTTCAAACAAATTGTAGAAAAGTGTGATAGGCAGTGGCGCACACAAGGGGCCCTGAGGTCGGACCCCCAAAGCCTTTGGTTTTACGATTGATTATAATTCTAAGTATATAATAAGTAAAATTTAATTAAATAGTTGTAATTAATGATTAATTTTATTAATTAATGCTAATTATTTATTCAATAATTAGTTTTTTACTGTGTTTTGTTCCTGAAAATCGACAAGATCAAAAATAGAATGATATAAGAATGGTGAACTTTCAACCCCGGACCCCTCTAAAAATTCCTGTGCGCTGCTGGTGATAGGGTATACATTTGTTCTCATTGCATTGATTTTTAACTTAAATGTGCTTGCAGCAATATATGGTACGAAATTAGCATAATAAATAAGGCGACCGTTTTTTTTTTTACAATGAAAAAGAGCACGAAAAATTTAAGAAAAATACAACTTAAATATATGAAACGTTTTATTTTATATTAATTCATGCAAAAATACGCTTATATTCATTTTAATTATTATCTTAAAAGAATATTTTTACATTGAATGATTTTTGTCAATTTACTTTCTAATATATCGGAAAGTCCAGGCAAAAAAATCCTTCATACTGAATTGTACGGTAAGCACTGTAACTAAAATATTAACATTCAATTTTGATTTCTCACTAGTCGCTCACAAAAATCATTACCAACTGAAAAATACTCTTTCGACTGCTGCATTAGTTCCAGGGCAGCACAACGTAAATTCAACAAGAATAATTACATTTTCATATGGAATGTGTTCATTTTTGAAATGGTGTAAGTACTTTCACCCATGTTTTACCAATTTCTCAGCATGTTGATTTTATTAGAATTTAAATATACATTGTCTTCTTTCTACTTCAAACAGACAATTGACATCGATTTTAATATCAGGCATTTTTTTCGATAAAAACTCAACGTAATTTTCTATATCTGCCCACTTTTCTAGAGACCAAGTCAAAAAATACCATTGAAAACTGTTATTTCCTGTGATATTTGTTTCAGGACATTCTTCGACATTTTAGAAACATGTTGATTCATCTCTGAATACAGAGATTAACCGATCAGTTATAAAATACTGAAAAGTAGAACACTTATCGAGGAAGGACAGAACCTATAAATGGAGGACTGTCCTCGCTAAAGGACGGTTGGTCACCTTACAATAAATATATTAAATAAAACTGTCACAATTTTATTTAACTTAAATTTATTGATTTTTATGGTTAAATTTGTACCTCCTCTGAGATATAAATTTATCTAATGAATGCAATCATTTTAACAAAGCACGCCCCATCCCCGGCAACCTCCCACTTCCACAGCGTAACCCTGGACCCACAACAACAGCCCGCCCCCTGCACTATCTTATTGTTATGTGAAATTGTGTATGTGCAAATCAATGTATTTGTTTGTCTCACTTTATGGAAATGATATAATTCAATATTCTGATAGTCAATATCGAGATAATTATAGTTTTAAAAAATGTTGATAATAAAATCTAAGACCTATTAAGTTTGAGAAAAATCTCTTCAAAATATTATTCTTAAATATATTTACATTTCTGAAAAAATTTATTTAATTATGATCTCCAGCATTGATTCTCCAAATAAAATTCAGGAATGCTTTTGTGATCAATCTAAAGATAGTTAAATTTTAGAGAATGGACTGAAAATGTGGAGAGGCCAAAAAAATAAATAAAAATCTAATAAATGTTGAAATTAAACTGCAGACGCCGTTATATGTAGCCATTGACGTGCGCAAATGACAACAAATCCAGCATGATAATCAAATTTCTTCATCCAACAAATTAGCCCTATATAACAAAGTACGGCCTTGAAAACTATTCAAATTCCTTTTGAAAGACATAACATTATGCTTTTCTAACAATATTTATTAAATTTGCTTGGACATCAGTTCTATTTGTAAATTGGGCACGTGGAGAAAAACACTATTCAATTAATGGTAATTTGTTTTCATTATATTCTTAGAGAATTATCAAGCATGAGATATTAAAAATTAAATAATTCTTTTTGCGATAACTCAAAACAAGATAAAAAAAACTTGTAGCATAATGTTTTTAATAACTGTTTAAATAAGGAGTGTTTCAAATATTTTATACAGTATGACTTACTGCATATCTTCACAAAAAATAGGTGTTAAATTTTCGATTTATTTTTATCTCATGTTTAAGCAATTATAAATAAAAGTAGAATGTATTCAAAAAGAAAACTTCACTTTTGCATGCCTATTGCATTTAAAGAGGAGTTGTGATGAAATTTTCTTAAATAGTAGTGCCTGAAAATGAAAATGTTTTGCTTATGCTTCACATAAAATGCAAGCTTTTGCTGATGGTGGGATTAATATGATACAGTGGCGGGCAATTGTTTTGACTCGAGGGCCACATTGTGGAAGCGAAGCATACCGGAGGCTCACACATCTTTTTAAATGATTACCTGCATCAATTAGCATCTCAGAAAAGGTGTGTAAATAGTAACATAAAAATCAATAAATATAAGTTAAATAAAATTATGACAGTTTTACTCAGTTACTTAATTGTGCTAATTTCATGTAATCTATAGTTGCAAGCACACATTAAGAATCAGTTTATTGAGACAAATGTAACCTACCTACTCTCCTTTTCTACAGCCTTTTTGAAATCAGGAGTGAGATAGCTTGTGGAAATTCTCATCACAGTCTGCAAGTATATGTCAACCAACTTGCATTTACTCATGTTGATCTTCGTGCGAAAAACCTTTACTCATAAATATATGTTGACGCAAATATAGAGAACATTATTCGTTGATTTGGATTTTTGACTGTCTTGGTAGGCCACCAAATAACTCCTTGCGGGAGGCATATGATCTGCGGGTCGCTATTTGCCCACCCCTGTATAGTATATGGATCTGTCCTCCTGTATCATAAGAAATTAATGAACCGTAGTAAAATTTTAATACCTTTTTTTTTTTAATTTTATGCTAAAAGCGGTATAAAATTCTTGATAATCTCCAATTTTATCGATTTATATATATATATAGTAATATAAAATAAAAGTGAAGAAGTACTAGAACCTACAGTGCTAAAGCAGGAAGAAATTGGAATTCACCCGACACAACAAATGAGTACAAAAAAAGTCTTTGGACTAAACTGGAGACCTATTATGATTTCTAAAGCTGTCGCTGAATTAGGCCAGCGAATTAGGGTTAGCAATGCTTTATGGATCCACCTTCCCCGTATATGTAACGATAAAACTTACTGTGTGACATAATTTGTCTTGGCGAGTGGTTGATTTAAACAATGGCGAACCAAAGGTAGGGCGTGGCCGGTGGTGTGATTTACCTGTGTTACGTGGCGAGTGGTCGAGTACTGTATTATCGAAGAGGCACTCATGTAAATCAATAATCCACTTTATTCACATCTGGAAACACATAAAGATCAAGTAGGGACGTCATACACATAACAAGAAACAAACATCATGGCACAAAGGCAAATACAGAACGCGCGGCAGCCGGCTGGTTACATGATTGCAGAGAGGCGAGAGCAGAAGAGAAGAGAGCGCGCGATTTCTAGATCTCGGTATTTATGGGCAACAGGACGTCACGTGATTTTAGGAGGTGGATGGAGATAGTTTCATAAGTTCCCGGTAGGCGGGTAACCGATTAAAATAATTACATGGTTGTCCTGAAAGACTGGACATTAAATAATGCAAGAGCTTTACAATTAAATTATTGGAGTTATTACATATATATTATATTATAAAGAGAAGCTTAGTTTGCATGACTAAAATAAATTTTAAAACTATTATAGGATGACCATTGTCCATGTTTAGGCCTAATACCGTATACAATTATTTAACTCATTTTGTCGAAATACGACCATCGGTCGAGCCGGTTTATACCTAGGTTTTTTTGAGATTGGGAGTCGTGCGCATTTATTTATTTCAAATTACCGTTTGAACGAGTATTTGATATGTATGCGATATACTAAGTTGACTAACCGTCCTCCTTTAGGGAGGACAGTCCTTTCATAGGTTCTATCCTACCTCGAAAAATGTCCTCCTTTTCAATATTTTAAAAATGATTTATTAATCTCTGTATTCAGAGATGAATCAAACACGTTTCCAATATGTCGAAGTATGGTCTGAAACAAATATCACAGGAAAGAATAGTTTTCAATGGTATTTTTTGACTTCATCGCAAGTAAATTGGGCAGATGTTGAAAATTATGTTGAGAGTTTTTATCTTAAGAAATGCCCGATATTAAAATCGATGACAATTGTCTGTTTGAAGTAGAAGGAAGACAATGTATATTTAAATTCCAATAAATTAGAACATTTGGAGAAACAACATGCTGAAATTGATTAAAGATGGGTGAAAATACTTAAACCATTTCAAAAATGGACACATTCCATAAGAAAATGTAATTATTCTTGTTAAATTTACGTTGTGCTGCAGTTGAAAGAGTTTTTTCAGTTGGTAATGATTTTTGAACAAGTGAGAGAGAAATCAAGATTGAATGTTAACATTTTATCTCCGTAGTGCTTACCATAAAATTCAGTATGAAGGATATTTTTTGCCCCGAAATTTCCGATACGTTAGAAGATGATATGTTGACAAAAAAATCATTCAATGGAAAAATACTCGATTACAAAAATAATTAAAAGGAATGTAAGCGTAATTAGCGTATTTTTGTTTGAATTAATAAAATGTTTCATATATTTAAGTTGTAATTTTTTCTTAACTTTTTCGTTCTTCTTTTCATTATAAAAAAATGGTCACCTTATATATACTGTTTACTTTTAAAGATGTCAGATAATGCCTCCTTTTGCATTGAGGCCCAGAGCCTCAAGGAGTCTGAAGACGTCCCTGTATACATTGCATTTACATCAAATGAGTCCCTAAGCTAAAAAGGGGATTAAATGCTGTGATTTTCAACCAAAAGTTTATATCAAGTTCATCGTATATTCGTCTATTCCACTGACTTCTCGAGAGTTAATTCATTATTGATTTTCGAATAAAATATTGTGTAAATTTTATTTTCAATAAAATAAAATATTTTTATTATAAAAAAAAATTAAGAAGTATCAGTAATCATTTCACGAAAAATTAACTTTCTGAAATTATTTCAATATTTTAGAAACGCTGAAAGCGATAAAGCGCCAAATTTAGCAAACCCTCACCACCGTAATTTCATTTTTTTCATATACTTTATCGCCCCTGGCGTCAGGCGAGGGTGAAAACTATTATTTCAGTTGGGAGATTTAGGAAAACCGGGGAGGACGAAAGATAGTGAGGGGGGGATGAGGAAGGGAGGAAAAGAAATCAAGAACTGATGGATGCACTTTTCCTCGCCAATGGAAGCTCTGTTGAGAAGTTCCCAGTATGAGGTCTCGAATCGGCCTTGCGCTTTTACTTCCAAGCGATATCCCATGGCCTCTTGCACCCTAGCCACAGAACAGCCTGTGAATGGTAATGCGAGGGAAAGGGAAAAAAAGAAATGGAATTGGATTTCTTTGTGTTTAGAAAATTGAGATGCGTGTAAATAAATCGTTTGTTAATCTATTTACTCCACTTGACGAGAAGGGGGATGGTCATCCAACTTAGAATTAGAAGGGATAATTACACGTTTTGTGTTAGTAATGAAAGGACTATGCTCTATAATAATTGCGTTTATGCAGGATTGATTGTTTAATAATGTGCTGGATTTTTTTCAAAAGGCTCTTGTTTAGCGCTCGAAATCATTCTATTTTAATTGTTTTTATCTTTCGTTGATTTGAGACATTTTACTCACGTTCCGAACTGATATCAGGAAGTAATTATTATTGTGTATTTATTTAAATTCGTTTTTTTTTGCCTTAAGTGTGTTAGTTTTGATTGGCAAAACTAATATTGAATTATATTGTTAAGTTTTAATGAATAATTTTGATTGTAAGAAATCTTGCAGTTGTTTAAAGTAATTGGGATTTGCTCAAGTTAAGGAAAGGCACATTATGCGAAGTAGAGATGCGTTGAGCATTTTCATCGTAACAGGTAATATAAAAAAAATTGAGTCAATTCCTACTTAGGTCAACTCTAAGAAAAATTTTATTTTAGGTACTTTTTTTGAAATAATTACAATTAATATAAATATATATATATACATATAACACAGAACCAAAATATTAAGTGACAATGTAGAAAAAGATTTTCCTTGCAATTTTCCATTTTCCTTTCTATATAAAGTGTTGGACTTATGTGTGTGTGTTTGTTATTCTTTATTCATTAATTAACTTTAATCATTCTGATAAAATAGTATAGTAAAAAAGAAATCACATTCTGAGAAATTAGGCCATCCCAGATGGGATTCGAACCCACGGCCTTCAGATTAGAAGTCCAACGCGCTATCCATAGCATTACAGGAACGCAACGAACAATTTTTCTTTATATATATTCTATTGGACTATAATTTTTGTTTGTTATGTACTCATTTTTAATTTAATGAGTGAATTAATATTTGAAAAAACTGTATTAATATCAAGTATCATCCACACTCGCTACAAGTTTAAAAAAAATGTATTTGAACTTGAATGGATGAATAATAAGTATTTTATTAACGATTGAAAATTTGAACAACAGACAGACGTTGTCCTGTACAACGTCTTAAATCCGAAAATTATAAATTTTTTATAAAGAAAGTTATTACAATACCTGACATCATCACATGTACAGTTACCACAATTCGACCTATCGATTGCGTGTGAGTATGTATTTACTATGAACTGAGTTGAATATAGAAACTATTCTGAATAGAAACTTAAACTTGTTTTGATTAAAGGGTAAAAAAAGATAACTCAAGCTATATTTATAACAGGTATATTTTTTAATGCACAAAAAATACATTTATCGTAATGCCATTGAATGTAATGATTATAGTTTAAAAATTTTATACTTTTCTGAAACCCCATTCCTTTATAAATAATGTATAAAAGATTCGAGTTATTTAATTTAAATTTTTAAGAATTATACCTGTTTGAAAATTGTTTATATTGTTTACCCCTAACACTAGCGTGTTTACTCGTCTTGTTCAACTTACTAACACACCGAATGATGGAAAAGTATTCCATTAAAAAGTAAATTTTAGTCGAGAACCTTTCTTACTGGAACCGACTGTTGCCAGAAATTACGTAATGTGCGAATTTATGTTTAATCGAGTATATATGAAAGTCGGGCTAATACTGTACTGCATAATCTGGTCGAGAAATAAAAAACAAAACAAAAAAAAGTAGGGTTAATGTGAGAAATATTTATTTATAAGAAGATTTTGTTTTAAATACTTTTCTAGATAATCATTTAAATAAATTTTCTTTCCTTTGTTTTGAAAAAAAATGTTACATTTTAATAAAAAGGATGAATGCTTAAGTTGTGATAGTTTTATAGTTTAAAAAAAACTGTAAAAAATCTTTCTCTTTGTAATTCATATTCCACAACGTTCTATTTTAAAAATTGTGCGTGGACATATTTGTGCCGTTAGAAAAATTCGTTGCAACTGCTTTAAAAAAAGGTGTTTATTGTTATTACTGTTGCTGCTGTTGTTTTTCAAAAAGGAAATTAACTTTGTTCTAAAATATTTATTATTTTCTGAAAAATTATTTCAGGACATTAAAAAGCAGTACAAAAAAAAAAAAAAATCTGCTTTTGAAGTTAAGGAGAAGAAGCATAATGTATTTTTATGTAATATACATATGTACCGTAAAATCTGGCATATAACGCGCACTTTAAACACAAAAAATAAGGTCGAAATTTATGGCTGTGTGTTATACGCCAGGTATGAAATGATAGCTTTAAAAATAAAAAAAACAGATGAACATTAAAAAAAAGTAGAGTTCTGCATTTATCGAAATACGGTCTATTTAAAAGAAATGTACACATATGTACTTAAAGGCTTTGTAGCCTCCAGAAATATATGGTTATTTTTCGCAGGCCTAGAGTTTAATACCTGGAAGACATGGGTTTAAAAAGTACATATGTCATTTTTTTTGGGGGCCTTTTTCGGGGGGGGGGCTGGCATGGTGGTATTCTAAACATCCGTCGAACCATAAGTCCTCTCGTGAGGCTGGTGACAGGGGAGCGGGAGGCCCCTGACCCTCCCCTAGAGTGTTCTCCCTCAAAATTGGGGTGGAACCGAGCTAAAATCGTGCTGTCACATGTTTGGTGCTTAAGGCTACGGCCAACGACATGCGTGCATCTAGCGTCATGATGAATTTCGTGCGTATCGATCTGACTACGTCAGACATTTGGCATTAGCAACGACAACAGGTTTCTTCGTATAAAAGGTGGCGCGCTGTATACGCTGGATTTTACAGTAATTATTTAATTAATTTTTAGGTTTATTTTCAATTTTAATTAAGAATTCTAAAAAAGAAATAAATCAATTATAAATATATCTAATATTGAGTGATGAACAAAAGAAAGGTAAATGTCATGCGTTAAGATATAACCTACTAGATGTCAATGTTAATATTTAATGTATTGTCTCCTGTGAAATTCAAAATAGTTTATAGTGAACGTGTAGAACGAATTGATAGAAAACACCTATTCTCAATATATGAAATATGTGCTGAATATATAAATATATATACAATGTAAGAATAAACAAATCAGCATTATATAGGTTATATTAGAAGATACAATTGGTGTGTGTGTGATAATTTTCATAATAGCCCTTCCCCCGATTCAAGAACTCTTTTCAATCTGCTAGTCCGATTCGAAGAGCTTTAGCTCGCCTGAAGAATATATGCACGCAATATAAGATCCCGCCATCAACGGAATTTAAGTCGCGAGCAATTATGTTCGACTTTTTATTTTTCTAGAAATACGGGTGTTTTCAGGGCTAAGCTAGCACGAAAAGTGGTTTTAATTCTTCTTTTTTGGGATGATTCCACTTTTTTTCGAGATGCCACACAGACTCGCCTGTCATTGTACTGCTCTCTAAAATAACTACTTTATTTCTTTTCAGTCTTCTTGCATTCGCGTGCGCTTGACTTTTTTTTTTTACCAATCCCCTTTTCTTTCCCCGTCCACCATTTTCAGAGTTTTTGAATGCAGACGATTTCGACAACACCCTCGCTCTTTGTAGCAGTGTTTTTATTTCTCTTCTGCCTCAAAAGGTTTAAACACCCATTTAATGGGAGTGAGTTTAGATGTTTCAGACACACACATTTGCACTGCGAGAGGTATAAAAGAACCAAATGGGTTCGCAAAGGTTTTTCCGAAAATAAATAAATGTCCACTAAGCTTTTTGAGGCGGATATAATTCTATATTTCTTCTCAATGCGTTTTTTTTTCGTTCCTTTTGTGGCTATAATTTTATATCCCAAAGAAGCATATTTTTAGCATGTTGTATAAAGGAAAAAATGTCCATATTCATGTTTGCAGGTGTGTTAAAACGAGTGTTTATTTTGCGTGTAGATCCGAGTAACTGCTAAAATAAATTATAATGTAGTATTCATTCGACAGCTGGAATCTGTTATCATTTTTATTCGAACATTTTAATAATTGTCTGTATTATAGACTGTATTTCTTCTTCTGTATTTAAATAAATTTAGTTCCTTCTGCATAGCATTTTTATTTTAAATAATAGTTTTGAAAAAAAAAAGGGTTGTGCTATTTTGCTTTTAATGAAAATACTGTAGAAAATCAAAATAATAGAATAAATTTGTTTTATGACTGCAGTGTGAATAATGAATCGTATTATATTTTAGGATCTAAAAAAAATCATTTAAAATGAATTAGAAATGTTCGAGTTCAACTAATTAGTTTAATCCCGGAGTGGGCATTAAGTCGATCGCGATCGATCGGTAGACCGCCAAGTTATTTTGGAGTGACAACCTTCACTAAGACCTAATAATCATTCCATCATACTAAGATCTAGAAATACCGTATTTATTCGAATTTAAGCCACCATCGATTCTAAGCCAAGCCCCAAATTCTCAACAAGATTTTGCGAAAATTGAAAAATATTCTAAAATGGTTTATCGATATCCAGTTTTACGAAATTAAAATAAATTTATTAGGAAAACTAATAAGGAGTGTATAATAAGTTATTTTATCAGTATTATGAATACGTGCATGAAGCTGTAATTGTTCTAAATACCCCATCCCAAAAAAAATTTCCCCTTCGAATCTAAGCCGCACCCAAGTTTCAGTAGCATTAACATTGGGAGAAAAAAGTGTGGCTTAGATTCGAGTAAATACGGTATTTTAAAAAATACGGAGGAAAAAAATCGTATCGTAAGAGGAAATTTCGTTGAATGGAAAATCTTAAAATGGTTCTTGGTTCTAGGAAAAAGTTCGTTAAATGGAGATCCCACTGTATTGTATACTTTCTTTTAGCTCGCTACTCCTACGCCCCTGGGTGGACCGCAACACCTTGAAAAAATTAGAAGTAGCTCTAACCCCCTGGAAAAGTCTGCCCACCCCTGGTTTAGTGTGTTCAATTTTTTATTCACACACTCACAACAATTTAAATTTAAAAGTTAGAAAAATGTTATATCTCTCTTCAGTTTTATTTTTACTTGGTTTCAATTAGGAAAAGCTTCCAGTAAATATTTATTTGTATGTAACAAGATAAATAATATATACAATTTTTTTTTTTCCTGATCTGTTATTTATACATGTTTTATATGTGCCATTTATTTTAAAAATTGTATAAGTCACTTTTTCAAAAAAAATCAAGTTAATGATAACATTAATTACAATTCAACGGTACCACTTCATTTTACAAAAATTTGCAATCGGTAGTTTAGAACTATTGAGATTTTGTTAGAAGTTTTCCAATTAATTAATTAATATTTTTAAACATGTTAAAACGAAAACTCTTAAATATCTCGCTTTAGGTAAAAAGTGACTTATACCACTTTCAAAATAAAACGCCTCATGTATTATAATATATCTTGTAGTTATTAAAAGTGATGCCGACAAGAAATAATTCTCATTTTTATCATTTTCATTCCAAACTAACTTGTTTTTGTTGTTCTAATCGTAAAATTTAGATAACATTTCAAATTTTATAATTGGGTATAGATGTTCAAGTGAGAAATACATCAAAAAGATTTTTAAAGTTAAAAAAAAAATGTCATTTTATGCGTGTGAGTTGCATTTTGTTTATTTATGTGCATTATTTATTGATCACAAATATATACTTTTTAAGAGAAAGTTTCTGCAAAGAGCAACTACGAGGCGCATAAACAGATTATCTGAAAACACATTATTGCATTTTTCAAGTAACTATAACGTCACTTGAATTTAGCTCACTCGTGTATATTTTTATGTGAAATAATTATTTATTAATCATCTGTTGAATTGAAATTTAAAAAATTTCAAAAAAATGGTTTAGTAAATTACGTAAATAGTTTTTAAATTTCTATTTTTTTCAAAGAAAATAATATTTCTCTGTTTCTTTTTCATTTTATATTTAGTGGTTCGAGAATCACAAGTTTTAGATTGAATCGAACAATTTTTATTCACCTTATAAGTTCTCGTACAAAGAAGCCTAGATTGAACGCATTCAGCTTTCTTTGAAAGTTGCTGAAATTAATGCTAAGATTTTTTTGTAATGGAATGAAAAACCACTGCATTGTAAAAATCGTTTGGATATAAACAAACTAAAATGGGAAACAGGTCAAGTTTTAAAACACGTTTATACATTTCTTCGCTAGAGTGTTGACAAAAAAATTTTAAAAATAATAAATATTTATAAGAATTACTTTTTTTTTTTTCATATTTGGCACTGACTTCGAGAAATTGTTTTATCGAACGAAGAAATGCATTTCTCTCTTTTTCAGGAAATCATTCCAAGATTTTGTCTTTTAACTAGTCTAGCCGCACAAATCATCCCTTTACCAACATATTCGTGTTCTCGAGCGTGAAGAAAATACAATTTTTTTATTTATATTTATTTCAAAAAACCAATTTATCTGTCAATGTACGGTTTTAATATTTTTGCTTTAGACTAGAGGTAACTATTTTGAAACAATACGTCTTAACGTCTAAAAACAAAACATCAAATACAGTTTAAATAACGTGGCTCTTTCCAAATGGATTTATTTTTTTATTATTTATTCGTGTTTAATGCTCTGTTGACCAAACGTGAAAAGGATCAATCTATACTTTGTTACTGAAAAAAATCTGGTCGTCTTGTTTAACTCGTGATACCTTTGTTATTTGTAGCTTTTCTTTTTAAAAAATATTTATAATGTATTGAAAAGTCGAAAAATGTTTTTATTATTATTTATGTGTTGGATTTTTAACTTTGGAAATATGGTTATTTAAAAACAACCAAAGTAAGTTGTTCAAAATCATTCAAGAGAAAATTTTAGCTTCTATTATAATTTGAAAGTTTCATATTTACAAATATTTTTGTGTATTCATACAAATTAGACGGCTTATAATGAGGTGTTTCATATTCAGCCATATGAGACAGTTATTTGGTGAAAAATGAAATATTATTTTAAAAGAAGCTTGCATCTATACATTTTCAGCCGCATATTTTAATTTGTCTTGTGATATCACAAAAAAATGTTGAACCTGAATAATAATCGTAAGTTAATGGACTATTATATTTAGGGGTTCCTTACAAATTGGAAAATTTTGTAAACATTTCCGATATGCAAATTATTTTCCATCTATTCTTATGTTATTTTACCTTTTATTATGGGATAATAGCCTTTGTTACTCTAAATCCCTAATAAAGATATTAACTGTACCTTTTATTGGTGTCATCAGATGTAATGGAAATAAAATACCCCCAAAACGTAAAATATGTCACGTTTGGCGTTTCCTTCATCATCTTCAAGTAGTTCTTTAATAGTATAACAAATTTAAATGAAACAAATTTAATATTTCTTATATAGAAACTGAACATTGTAATAATGTAATATTAATGAATTGTGTAACTTAACCGTAAGTTATGTGTTTCAATTCCTGCTATTAGTTTACAAAATCTCCCTATATATATCTTTTAAAATTTTCAATCGTTAATAAGATACATTTTGAAGCGCTCAATTGAGCTGAAATTTTATATACCGTAAACTCCGGCGAATAACGCGCACTTTTAACACAAAAAATAAGATCGAAACTTATGGGTGCGCGTTATACGCCTGGTATAAAAACGATAGCTTTACAAATAACAAAAGAGATGAGCATAAAAATTAGGCTTAAATAAGCACTATATGAAACTATTCACTAAGAGTCTGAATAATACCTCGATGAATGACTTTTAAAACATAGAAAAACTAATATTTCAGATTTCTTCGTAAAAAAGGGAGTATTATTAATATAAAAATATTATTACCAGCTATTAATTATTAACAATTTTTTGTCTTTTGAAAAAAAAAATAGTGGAAATATAATATATATTGATTTATCTGCAACTGTAAATAAATTTTGAGACAGTATCTACACAAAATGGGCCAATAAGATGTCTTAAAAACAGAACTAGAGCGGTAAGAATTTGCTGGATATTAATCCTTTAAAATTGCTGCTTGTTGATACGGAGAAAAAGAACATTGAACTTCTGTGCACGATTTGTTTATTCAATTGTTAAATGTTTTCAAGAAAAGAAGGAGAAAAGAAAAAAGAGAGAGAGAATTGTGTGTTGTGTGCCATGCACAGACGACAAAACCTTTTTAAGAAAGAAGGGAGAAATGGTTGGCAAAATAAATAAAAAATCGTTTCTACGTGGTTTTTGGTTTCAAACATCTGTTGTGTCTTGCTGCGGAAGAATAAAAGACACGTTGTTCCTATTCTGCTTCTTGGAATACAATAAGAATGTTCTAAGTTTGTGTTTAATTTATTATAACAAGGTGCTTCGAATTTTAAAAACTCAAGTGTTTCGTTTCTTATTCGAAAGGAAACAATGCTGGGCTCTTTAGAGCAGCACTTTATAGTCTTTCACATAGTTCTGTTTAAAAAAAATTTAGTACTAACTGGAAAAAATTTGTGCTTTTAAAAAAATAGAATTCAAATGTGAATAGTTGTTGGAATACAATAATTATATTGTATTCCACTATCACCAAAAATGCCTACTAGAGTTTAAAGTTTAACAATATTTTTTTTCTGTAGTAACTTTTTATGTAGTAAACTTGATTTCATTGTTCCGCTAAACAACGTCATTTTTGTCTGTGATCTTTTCACCTGCAGCCCGTTTTTCGAAAAACGTAAACAAAAGCCATGTTTTAAAGATGTTATTCCGGAAAATGATGAAATTGGGGGCTTTCATAAACCCCAAGGGAGATTAACCAAATTTAAAAAACGCCCTTTAAGGCTTTCCCCAAGTAAGGGTTTTTGATAAAATTTCCCCGAACTGTTTTAGTGTGAAAGGAAAATTTTGGGTTTGGTTTCGCCGTTACCACCCCCTTTACTCTCCCCGTCCGTGCCAAGCGGGGGGTTTCTGACATGTAAAAACAATATGATCTAAATTATTCCCTTTCCCATTGATGTATCATTTTTTTGTATTCCAAAATTTAGAAACTGGAAAAATTTTTTAAGGGCCAACGAAGTCACATGAAAAAAACAAACCATGTTTTCCATTGAACCCAAAACCTTTAAACTAATTGTACTTGTTCTATTTGTAAAACTAAGATAAAATTAAAAATTTCATTTTGGGAAAGATGTTTAAAATATGGGGAAAAAAATTTCCCAAAAAAAGTTTTTTTTTAAATTAAAAATCATTTTTTTTTTTATACTTTTAAATAAAACATTTTTATCATTTTACTTTTAAAAAAGTTTCTGAAAAGAGCAAGACTTGGTAAAACCGGACACATGAACTGTTTGGGAAAACACTAGATAGTTTTTATCGTGTGAAAAGCGCGTTTTTGAATTGATTGGCTAGAAACACGGGTTACTATCATGTGACTATGACGTCACAAATTGACCCCTTTAAAAAATTAAAAAAACAAATTAGGAATTCGACCCCTTTTTATTATGTTAAAAAAAAAAAGGTATAAAAAAAACAGGAATTTTCAAAGTACAATTAACGTATTTTTTTTTAAAAAAAAATGTTTAAAAAATTTTAAAATACCCCTTTTTTTTTAAAAAAACACCGATCATTTTTTTTTTTTTATTAATTTCGATAAATAATTTTAATTAAAGATTATTGTATTAATTAAATTTGTTGTATTAATTTTTAATCACTATTTGCTAAATAAAATTTTAAACTTTAAATAGGATTTCACATTTCACGAAAAAAGGGGGATTTATCAAATCCAAGGGGAAAACACCTTACATAGTTCTTTTTTGACATTTTGGAATTGATCATTTTTAATTTGATAAACCCCCAAATTTAATTTCCTGGAAAATATTTTTTTGATTTAATTTTTTAAATCTTTTAAAGGGGTTCGTTTTATAGAATTTCAATATTTATTCTGTCATGTGTTTTTTTTTTTAGGGGTTTTTTTATAATTCTAATGGATATAAAATATTTATAATTAAATTGATGTAATTTAACAACATTTTAAAGGTAACCAAACATTAAACACAGCCCCTTTTTTCATTTATTTGCAAACTAGTGGTATACCCCTTCTTCGGGGGCTGAAAAAACCAAAAAAGATTGAAGGATAAAGAATTTTAATTTTACATAATTCCCAAAATTTAAAAAAAAAAGCTTTTTCATTCCAACTGAGCAAAAAAAAAAAAAAAAACAAAACAATTTTTTAAATTTTAAATATGTTATCTAAAAGCTAAAAAAAAATTTTTTTTTTTTAAAATCCCTTTCCTTTTGGGGGTGATTTTTGAAAATACCTCCCCAAGCTGATCTCTGTCAGCAAAAGTAACACATTGTTAAAAAGTTTTGTGAAGAACCTTTTTAAAAAAGTGTAAATAATTTATATTTGAAAAATTAATTTCAAAATTTCTTTTCTGTTGTATTTATTTATTTAAAAATTGTAAAATTCCCGGAAAAAACCCGTTTTTAAAATTTTAATGGCGGGGTTTAAGAAAAAAATAGCGAAATTTAACGATAGATCAATTGGGAAATGTCTGCTCTTTTTTTAAAAAGCTGAGCTTTAAACTTTTTAGGGCCCGCCGGGAAAAGGGGGGGTAAGTTAAGTTTTTACGCATTATGATTTACTGCGTTTTTCATGTTTTTTTTTTATCACACATTGAAAAATTTAAAGGGGTATACATAAACAAAATACTCCACTTTTTGGGGAAAATTTAAACCGTTGAGCTAATAAATTAATTAAAAGTATTCCACAAAAAAATTTAAATATATAATTCACTTAAAATAAATAGCAAAATCGTTTTCAAAGGGTTTTATTAAATCAAAACATAAACATTAAATTTTGACATAAACATTTTTCGGACAAAATAATAATCTTTTAACCGAGAAAACCAAAAATTTTGTACAAAAACTATTCGCCTTCCCCGCAAAATACTCATAAAACCCCTGCTGCCATATATCGGAAGGTGGATTTAAAGAATATTCCTGCTAAGTATTGGAGAATATTCCTGTTGGGTTTGGAGAGGGGGTGCCAGCCAGGTGTCTTTCCGTCCTTTACCATGGTTCAAAAATTTCGTGGTTTTGCCAAAAAACCCCCGTAAACAGTGCGACGAAAAATTCACTCCTCACCCAAAAAAAAACAATACAGTAGTTTATTTTTTTCCAAAAAAACAATATAATTAACGTTATAATTATATTAAATTTTTTAAATTTTTTTAAAAAATTTTTACTAACCACGAACAAATTTTGTAGGGGAAAAAAAAAAGTTTTTTTACTTTAAGTACCCGAAGCGATAAAGTATTTATTTTTGATATAAGCATTAATTTCTAATGGTTCACACAAAAAAAATCAATAGTAGCCATTCAAAAATAAAGAGAGATTTAAAAACAACCTCTCCCTTCAAAGCTTCGTTTTATTCTGACATAAAAAAAATAAGGATTACACTGAGCACAGGAATAAATTAGAAGCCAGCTCCTTGCATAGACAAAACAAAAAATTTTCTTCATAAATAAAAGATAGATATTGCTGTCGTGGTCTTTTTTTGCAGCGTACGTCATAATTGCTTGCAGATGGCAGTATTTTTTCCTACTTACTTGTAAAATATTGTTATATTTTGGACACTTCACTCAATATCTTTATAAATTGTAACCTATGTGTTATTCTGATGTATAAGCTATATTACTGTAAAGTTACTTTAAAATCCATTCAGTTGTTTTTGCATGAAAGACGGACAAACATCCTCACAAACTTTTGCTTTTATAATATATATCTAGATGTATTAAAATATCGCAGTTAAGCTCGACATTTTTTTTTTTTAAATTTATTCAATTACTTTTCATTTCACTTTTAATTTTGATGCGAAATCAGAGATCTTAAGTTATGACACTACACGAAGTTGTTACGAAACTCCCCTAAAAAGGCATTTTTTTCCTATTGATCTATGAATGAATGTTTGTGAGTTAGAGATCTTAAATGGGGTCTCCCCCCCACACACCTTTTTAATTTTTTATTACTTTTATTTATTTATTTTTGATAACTTATATCTCGTGGACACTTTGCATTATTTGTTGTTATACAACCAAATTATATCTGCTTAGTGGTAATTAATACGTGTCACGAAATATCTTCAATTTAGAATTAGTACAATCGTCCACAATTCGTTAAATTATTACGAATTAAAAAAATTCTCCTTTGCGCCGGCTTTTTAAAAAAACCAGTTGTGTGTATTATTAAAAACCGAAATATTAAAAAAAGGGTCTTTTAGAGTTGCTTTTTAGTGTGTTGATTAGTGATGCTTTTTAGTGTGTTGATTAGTGATACATGTATCATCTATAAGCGGCTTGGGTCAGAGAGTAGTATTTTAACTATTTCACATTTGAACTATTATGTTGTCTTTCAGTTATACAAGTTTTATTTATCCTTTTTAAGGGAAGGGGAGAATGTGCCACACATAGTTTGAAAAAGCTTGTATGTGTAGCATTAGTGAAGTTTTAATTTCGAATATGTGGGTGGCTTTTTGGTGGACTTAAAATTGTCATATTCACTTCTGTGTGCCGTAGTGTTTATCAGTGTTAATCAGGGACACAGTTGTAACTTTTAAAGAGCTTTCGACTCCCAAGAGACTGCGTGCTTCGTGAATCAATAGCTGAAATCCGAAACTATTCCCTCAAAGTAAACAGGGACGCCTGAAAGCCCTGGGCCCAGAGAAATCTTTTTTTTTGAGGCCCTGAGCCCCTATGCAATAGTAGGCCTTACCTGATCTGATATACCTGAGATCTTTAAAAGTAGACAGTATATAACACTTCTTCAAACGGCAAATATAAATGCGCTCGACTAGCAAACTTAAAAACCTAGTCACAAACCGGCTTTACCGATGGCCGCATTTCTACTGAATAAGTTGAATGATTGTTTATGGTATTAAGCCTAGACCTAGATCATCACATAATATTACAGCCTTACCACTTTTGCTAGTTGACATGCAGTTTCCTGTTTTTCGGAGAATATGTACGGGAATAATATATGACCATTAAAATTATCCGGATCATGATCTTATTTAGATAGAGATGAGAACGAAACGCGCGCGAGGCCCTGGCCCATGGCTTAAGACGTCCCTGAAAATAAACTGTTCCTTTTTGGTAGTCGTATTTATTTTCTTCAGTGTGCATATACGTATACGTTGTGTGCTTTTCCGCTTTATGGACAGAATCTTGTATTTTAAACCTTATGAGTAACTGCGTGTATTATATTTTTGTTTTAACTATGAACTTAGAATTCCAAAGATTCTGCTTGCCTGTTTTTATCAGCTTTTGCTCATAACAATATTTTAGGACGTACAGCAGCGATTTCGACTTGAATTCTGTGGGCGAGTGTGGATTCAGGGGGGTTTGATGTCAAAGGTCTGAACACAAGGTTTCTTATTTCTCCACCCTTGTTCGTCTCCCCCGTGAGCATGTGGCGCACAGCTGCGTAGGAGTTGTCAGTGCAAAAAGAAATGTTGGGCTCCATTGACAGGTTGTATCTTGGGTACCGTAGAAATCTGAGAGGGAGTATCAGGGTGGTGGGATAAAGCTTGCAGATTTGTGGGACAATCCTCCTTTTTTTTCCCTCTTTCTTTTTCTACGAATTCCATAGACTTTTTTCCCTCCCTTTCTGCAAATACCAACATATTACAAAAAGAAAAAGGGCTTGTAATGATACAAAATCCAAATGGGGTGATTTCTAGGTTTTCATAAGCTTTAATTAGACCATTTAAAAATCAAGTTACTTTTAATTTCTTTCAGTCAACGAACCACAAGTTGTTGCTGTAACAGTATTTTACATTATTTGTTATTCTCTGTTTGGATTTGGATTGCAAAAACATCGATAGTTTCCATATATGAAGAATTTTTACCACGGTTTTATGTTTTGATTTACCGTAAAATCCGACGTGTATAATCGCACATTCAACACAAAAAATAAGATCAAAATTTACGGGTACGTGTTACATGCCGGGTATGAAAATGAAATCTTTAAAAATATAAAAAAAAGAGAGAAAACATAAAATAATATTAAGACTTCTATATATATATATATAAAGCTATTCAAAATAGTTAGGATTAAAATTATGAGATTGATAATAGCTTATTACTATAAACAAATATTTTGTTATAGTTATCTCCATAGTCTAATATTAGATTAGAAATTACTTACTATTATTTTATTCATATTTACTCTGGTGTTATTATAGTTATGCTATAATATGCAACTATTTTTAATTTATATCCATTTTAATCTTTTGTTAAGTGCTACATTTCAGCCACTCTTTTGATTTAACTCTGTATTAGGTATAGAATCTGGCAACAAATTGAATGTTTCCACTCAGATTTAGCGCGGCTTTGCATTTGTTAGTGCAATTTTTAGGTAAGTTACCTCTATCTTGTAATGGATTTAGATATTTCTATCCATTATTTCCTATTGGTTTTTGCTCAGTGTTATTTACAAATAAAGGGGGAAGGTTGGCTGGCCAAAAAACATGTTCAACCCCACTTTTATATAAATTAATTTTTATATACTAACTGTCCTAAGTCAGTAATGTTCATGGCACTGCAGCATCCATTTTATATTTATTATCTCGATTACTCTTTTGTCCTTCATTGTGTGATTTTCCTGCTGTCTATGTGTTTGTCGAGTTTATTGTTTGAATGTGATCTCTTGTTAGTAGAGAATTGACCTATATATATATATATATATATATATATATATATTGTTTATTTAAAAGAAAGGACATTCCTTATGAACTTGAGGGCATAGCTCTAAAAGTATACAATTTTTTCTAACCACTTGGGGGAATATCTTGAATTAATAGACTTCAAAACATAAGAACATTGAACACGTACATTTCAGGTTTCTTCGTAATAAATTATAGTTTTAAAAAACTCCCTTTTATAGTTAATCGAACTAAGTTGTAACTTAATATTTTAGTCGCCAAATCTGGAAATGGGAAATCGTTAATCCTAATGATGCTGATCAGGACAATAAAATAAATTTATTAAATTATTGTATTGCCATCGATCCTGAACAAGTGAGCAAAATTTCAAATTAATCTGACCTTTCAAAATGGGTAAAAATTGAGTTCAAAGATTCTGTTAGATAAAAGTGATGCTTGTAAAAGAGTGTTAGAAAAGGGAGTGTGCGTTTTATGGTTCTAAAAAATTACTTGCCTTTTTTTATATCCATAAAGTAAATTTTTAGTTTACATTATTAAAATTTGAATGAAAAATATTTCAGTGTATGTTATTTATTAATTTTTTTTCCCTTTCATTGCAGAATGTCAACCTTGCAGTGATGAAGAAATTTTGAGGTCCTATTGTTCTAGTGACTTTGGTGAGTTTTTTTCTTTTTAGATATATTTGGAAGAATTTTAAGTATAATTGGCCTATATATATATATAAATAAAATTTTGATGAAAACTGCAATTTAGTCGAAAATTTCATTAAATAACCAAATAATTTTTATCAAATCCCTTAAAAATTAATTTATTTATTCCGATTAATAATTTTACTGCAGTAATTTCAAAGAAGGCTTGTTATGCTTCTTGAAGATTTTCCTTTGATTTTGGTATTATATTTCTTCGTTAAAAATTCCAATTATTCGGGTTTTTAAAATTTTAGAAGATTTATTTATCACACAGAACTGAATAATAATTATATAAACGTTGCACAATTGTTAAAATTTAGTTAATGCTTCAAAATACTTGCATTGAATACTTTCATTACCTGTTCTAAAAAAGACTTTTGTCGAACGTTGTATGTATAGTCTTTAAAATATTCGATCATACGAGTATACAGATTGATTCAAAAATTGTGACCAATTTCAGAGCACCATAAATTTTTATTTAATTAAGTTATCTATATGAAATTTTCAATGTGGTTTCCTTTAGCATTGTACACTTTACGTAAACCTTTAGGCCAACCTCAATAGCTTTTTCGACGATTTGGGGGGTATTTTTCCAATTTTTCCTTTGTTTGCTTTTTAAGGGCCCTTGAAGTGTTCTTACTTTACGTTTGTGATTGTTTTTTAAGTATCCCCATTAAAAATAATCGCAACAAACACAGTCAGGGGATGATGGTAGCCATTTTATAGTTGATTTTGTTGTATGACTTCGTGCAGAATCTTGGGGAGATAAAGTTTCATGGAGGGTAAAGACGTTTACTTTATTTAAAGTTGATATGCGTCAAAACTTAATTCTAATAGTATTTAGCGTCAGTTTTAGCCTTTGGTACCAACAAAAAATGTTTTTTATTATGCCTTGTGAAGACATTCCCATCCATACCATAACACCAGTCGGCCGACTTGTTGTTTGTAAATTAGCTGCGTCTTAGCGACGCTTTTCGCGTGAAATATATTTATCTTCGTTTTTTAGGTTGTGGATGACAGATATAGTGCTTCATCAGAAATTATCCATGTTTTGTATCTACCTTTGCGTAACATTAAATATAGAGGGCAAGAATGTTTTCGTATTTTTTACGGTCTTTGCAGACATTTGATGACAGACTGGTTTATTCGCTTTTTTTATAGCCAATTTTTTTTTTATCTATTGATAAATTGTCAATTGCAGATACCTGTAGCTTCGTTGCTAAAGGTCTTTCTCGCAGAGGAATTTGTCAACAATAAGTTTTCCTGGCTTCTTTTTCACCAAGTACTCCTTTCGTCCACATTTTCTCTTGCAGCTTTTGATTGTCAGCCAAATCTTATTTCTTTTCGAAGTTCAGATAGAAATCTACTAAAAAAAATGTCTTTTCTGATATTTAAATGCTTTATTTTTAACAGAATTTGAGCAATCATCCTTCAAAACCTTTAAAATTTCTTTTCGTTAAAAAACTAATCTCTGAGCCATAATTTTCTCCCACTAATAAAAATAGTTAGATGGTAATAAAGCGATTAAAACTTACCATAAATAGTTATAAGCTTTTAAAATTGGTCACACTAATTATCATGAATCAACCTGTAGTTTTATAATATTCGATCATTGCTGTTACTTTACTCTAATTCGACTTAACAGTTTTATCTGATGCTGTTAATAACCTCTAATAATAATTCATATTATATGTATTATATTTAATTTATTTGTCATTTATTTTTCTTGTAGTTATCCAAGGCACTGTTTCGGCTTTAAATCATAATGTCTCCACGCAAACTTCTGAACTAACGATTCGCACCACCTCCATCAAAATAGACTCTGCCCACAAGTCCTGGGCCAATGTTAAATATGTGACCCTGCACAGACCACTTAAGTGTGGTACAAAGGCTGGAATGGGAGAGTTCTTGTTTTTAGGACGTTGGAGACTGGGACATCCCATAGTGCATTGTGCCCCTAGACTGAGTTACTGGAAAGAAATTCGAAGAAAAGCAATAGAATCAAAAACTAATTTATGCCAGTTGGACTGATATTTCCAAAGTGTGAACGATTCTGGACAGAACTGAATTGGAACTCTTTTAATGATTGGACGGAAAATTAATTTGACTTGCATCTCTCGTTTTTCACCATTATAGATAAATCCTGGATCGAATAGTGAAATATATATTAAATAGTTCTGTGATAAAAATATAAACTAATGTGTGATTTTTTTCATTCATCTGATTTAACACTGATTGTGTGGTTTTCACAATTCTTTTCATGCTTGATAAATGTGCCACTAAGAACAATGTGTACAGATTGATATATGTATATATTCATTTAAAAAAATGTATAAAATTAGTTATGTTTATAATGTAATGTGAATTGTATTGTTACTGTGAAATGTTGAAGTTTGAATAGTATTTAAGTGGAATTTTTCTGTTGTTTCTCCGTTATTTGTGTGATTATAATTCTTTAAAATTAGTTAAAAGTTTTGTCTAGATACAGAATAACTCAAATAAAATGTTCTTTTTTTTTCTTTCCAAAAAATCTAAAGCAAAATTCTGAATAAATATTAATTTTATTAATGAATGTTTATGCTGTAATATTATTTTCATTTATGCATTCCAAAATTTTATACAAGTTATTTAGAAATTATCAATAAAAATTAATTTGTATTATTGCTAATAATAAGTAGGCAAACCGATTAAGTACCTTAAAATCTAGCGTATGACACGCACCCCCTTTTTTACAAAAGAACTTGAAATGTACGTGTGCAATAAATGCTTTTATTTTTTGAAGTCATTTATTCGAGGCATTATCCCAGGTTTTAAAAAAATAGCAACTCTTGAACTACAACTCTTTAAATTCACTAGGAATTTCATTTCTTTAAAATAGAATTATGTAGACGTCTAATTTTTTTTATGCTCATCTGTTTTTTTTAATCATTTTTATACGCGGCGTATAATGCGCACTCGTAAATTTCGATATTTTTTTTGTGTTAAAAATGCGCGTTATACGCCAGATTTTACAGTAGATATAATCCCTCTCTGAGAAATAAATCCTTTTTCTTTAAAATATTGATAATGGAAAAATAAACACTGCTTGTATATATAAGTGGATTAATTTCTGAACTGAATACTTTGTCCCGTTGAATTCTGTTTCTGAAGCAGAAAAACAAAACATGGAGTCAGTGTCTTGTTATTCTGATTATTAAAACCATATGCTTATTAATAAATAATTTAAAATGTCACTCTATTTTTGTAGAATTGGATTCATGCTAGAACTGATATGTTTAACTTTTAAAAATATATATCATATATAAATATGCTTTTTATTTAATTTCTTTTCTTATGTTTGTTAAAATTTGAAATACAAGCATTTCAATATTCTGAATTATTTTTTGGATGCGATTAATATGTGAATCATTATTCAATAATGTACTGAAATTTTTAATTTATTAATCAATGATGCGTATTAGTTGCTTTCTGATGTGTTTAAAACTGTACATGTTATTCAAAAGTACATTAGTAATAAATTGTAAACAACTGTGAATTTTTTTTTGTACCTACTTCGTACACTTTTTAAAAAGATGGCATTTTAAAAACTCATTTTTCACTTATGTTAACTGTAAATGCTTATGAGAAAAATTCTTCGTGTCTCGCTTCATAGCATTTATTTTTTCCTACTGGAAATTCAGTGAAAATTGAAAATAAAAATTAATTGTGAAAATATGTACATATTCAGTTTTGTTTGCTTCTATGTGAGATGTTAAAGTGAAATGTATTGTTTCCGTAAATAAATAATTTTATTGGGAAAATTGATTTGCAATATTTGTGTCTTTCTTACTTATTTCAATTCTTTAAGTTTTTTTATCAACATATTTTTGAATTTTTTTAGAAATGTTTGAGTGTAACACATAAGATACAGAGCAAATCATAGAATTAAAGTATATTGAGCTTTATATTTAATCTCTGCGCGTTGTAATGCTCTCATATAAATGGGCATTTGTTTTAAAACACATTCACGCCTCTATACTATACATCAGTGGGCTTGAAACTGTGTTTCACTGAACCCTGGGATTTCACGAGGCATATGCAGGGATTCTATGAGTCACAATAAAAATCGAAAAGAAAACTATAAATTTTTGTACTAAGTTGATTCACGTTCTCTATAAAGTTTGTATAACCACAGAACACATCTAAAGCTCATCTCCAAGCATTAAAACTGATAATTTTATTTATGCGTAATATTTTTTTGTACACTACTTTTTAAACTTTTATTATAATGTAGTACAAGAATATTAAAACGTTTTTCTTTATATCCTGTGAATATTGTATTGTTTACCATCCTGTGCTCCACGAAATGATTTTACTCACCAGTACAATGTTTTGCTCAACTCAATAGTTTTCCAATGAAAAATACAGCTTTTATCATTTGTGAAATAAAAACACATTTATAATGAAGGAGAGGGAACAGCTTATTATCTACTTACGAGTATAAACAGATCCGAAGTTAAAATCTAAATTTAAGCTCCTAAGTTTTCGTTTGCCAATTCGCACAAAATGCACAGGATTTCTCACAAGCTGTAAACGTTTTGATGCTATTCAGAACAATGTATTTAAATGAAAATATTTCTCTCAACGTGAGTGGCTACAGAAATAGAATATTAAAACCCAGTGTATGAAATACGACTGCAAAATAATTTTAATGGAACTGGACTTAAGACTGTTGTGTTGGCACTTGGATCAATAATTAATGAACAAATTACTTTAAATTAGATTAAAATCTTAAAAAATATATACAATACTTAATTTTAATTTCCTTTAAAGTACCTGTAACATGTTGATCTACTTAAAATATATATTTCAAGATATATTATAAGTATGGAAAGGGTTCCACGCGCGCGAAAGCATCTTATACTTCAAAGGGTTCCGTGAGTCTAAAGAGTTTGAAGCTATATATCGTTGTAGATCTAAAGATAACTGTAATAAATTGATGATTGGTAAAAATATATTACAGCGGATTTCAATTTAACGAAGTTGCCAAATCTGGAATAAAAGTTCGTCAAGTGGAAAAATTCATTAAATGCAGTTTTATCATTCAATATACAGTCAGACCTCTATTTAACGAAGTCGCTAAATCCCGAAAAAAAGTTCGTTTTATGGAAAATTCGTTATATAGAGGTTCATCTTTTAATATACTTCATATAAACCACATAAAACAAATTTTAAATTCATAAACACTATAGATTAAAAAAAGTAATTATAACCCTTTTGTTATATTTACCTATTTTATATATCTTATCCATCATGAAAGAAAAACTCCTAGGAAAACAAGAAAAAAGAATTTCAAGGAATATACTGCATTTTCAACATTAAGGAAATAATTTTATATTAAAATTAAGAATTTAAGGATATTTTCTAGTTCAAAGTATACAAGTAATTTTAAACATACATTATTTTATAATTAGAGATTCTAAACATGCATTACCACATGCGTCCTTCAATTTAATTACTCATAAGATATGTTAATTTTGTTTGAAAAAAATGCTTTGTTTCATAATACGTCGCAACCAAAACTCCCTTTATGACCACCATAAGATGTGTTAAAAGAGAGAATAACTTGAAATGTCCAGAAATACTTAAAACACGGGGGGGAAAAAAAAAAAAAGTTCATAATGTAGAAAATGCATTTCGCTATTGAGAGGTTATTTTACGAAGAAAATCATGAAATGTTGTTCCAAGAAAAAGCTCGCTATAAAGAAAAATTTATATTGATTCGTTATATGGAGGTTCGACTGTACTTTATAAAAAAAATTTTAAATTCATAAACACTATACATTAATTTAAAAAGTAATTATTCACACCTTTTTTGTAAATTAATATCTATTTGTTATTCATATCTTACCCATCAAAAAGAATTCTGCTAGGAAAGAAAAAAAAAAAAACTTGTCCAGAAATACTCTGTATTTTCAACTGTAAAACCAATGTAACTTAGCAATAAAACGTTACAATAATTTGAAATTATCACATAATCATATATATATATATTATTTCTCAAAATTTCAGAGAATTTGATAAGAAATTTAAAAAGTTATAAAGAGAAATAAAAATTGGACAATTTTTAAAAATATGAAAATTAGTATTTTACACCGTGGAGGATTCTGAAGTACAAAATTAATTCTACTTCGTATAAAAATGTTCACTTTTGAAGTTATACTAACCTTTAAGAAATTTAGAGAAAAAAATATTTTTTAAATGCAATTATAACGAAAATTTTAAAAAAATTAATTCAAATTTAAAAAAATTTAGGGTTTTTTTTTTTTGGGAAAATTTATGTAAAAAGGGGAAGAGCCTTTTTTTTAAAACAGTATAAAAAATTTTCCCAAATTTTGATCCCCATAAATAGTTTCTGGGGGAAACCTTCGGAAAGCTAAAATTTTTTTGTTTAGCAAAAAAATGAAGTTAAAGAAAAAAAAGGGGTTTGGGGTTTTTCACAAATTTTTTTCTCAATAACTTCGAAATTTTTTAAAGTATCAAAACTTTTTTGGTTTTAAAAAATGTCAAAAATATTGGGGGTTGTAACATTTTTTTTTTTCCAAAAAAATTAAAAATTTGAAATTTTAAAGGGAGTCCTGTGAACCCTTAGAAAGAGGGGTAGGGAAATTTCCCAAGTTTTTAAAAAATTCTTTTATCTTAATTTATTTCCTTTAAATAAATTAATTTGTGACCCCGGTCTCCCCTAATAAATATATTTAATAACTGGGATATGTGTTTTTTTTTCACACAAATTATCGAAGTCTAGGTCTATTGAGATCAAAAGCAATCGCGCCGCCCATCCGGTATAGTGGTTAGTGACGCTGACAGCGGTGCCGTAGGGCGTGGGTTTTCAAACCCCTGGGGGGGGCATGGATTTTTTGAACTGTAAAATGCTTTCCCGCGGCATGGGTTATCTAAAAACCGTGGGAGCCCCAAGTCCTCTGACCCCCCCCGGGGTGTTCTCCCCAAAATTGGGACGGAGCCGAGAAAAAATCATCCTGTAAAATTTAAAGCCAAGGCTAAAGGGACGGGCGTAAAGTTTTGGGCCCCCAAGCCACGATAAATTTCGTGGCCCGATCTGATGTTACGTCGATCGGGGCATAAGCAAAAAAATTGAACCCAAGAATATTTTCCCTGAGTCAAATTTATTTTCTTACTTTTTTTTTGTAACCGTGTTGAGAAAAATATATTTTCTTTTTTAAACACATTGTTCTAAATTTTGGGCATTAAAATGTTTGTTAGCTGTGTGAGTACCTTGGGTACCTTGCTGAATTTACAACATAAAATTTAGGAGATGTTTTTTTAAATTTTCCCGATTTTAAAATCAACCTGTTGATAAGTTGTTTCCTCGCCTTATTATGGGATTTTTCCCCCCAAAACAAAGGCATTCACCATTGGGAAAACCCATTTATTTTTTGAAAGGGACCTTTGAAACTATTACGAGTATAAAATTACCCCGGAGCAATCCACAGGGCGTAACGGAGAATATTAGCACCTAAAAAAACCCGGGGTTTTGGGGGCCAAAACCACCCAAAATTTTGACAGGTCATCAAGTTTTGGGGCCCCCAGAGCCCCCCCCCGAAAATGCGGGAGTTTTACTTTACCCCCCTGACAATCCGATATAGTAAAGAAAAGAATATTCGAAACCAGGTGGGGAAGAACAGAAAATTAAAACGCACGCGCGTTTCACACACAAATATTCTTTTATTACATTATAATAAAAGTTTAAAAGGTGCTGCAAAATAAAGTTTTTATGCGTAAATGAAATCTTCAATTTTAATGAATAGGATGAACTTTAAAAACTTGTTACTGTACAAACTGCATAGAGAATGTGAATGTATTTTGCATATATAAGTTTCTTTTTGATTTTTTTATTGTTACTTGTGGAACCCTTGGATATGCCTTGTGAAACCCCAGGGTTCCGTGGAACACGGTTTGAAGACAACTACTTTAGATCAATAACATTTCTTAATCATAAAAGTACAAAAAGAATGAATGACATGTGTTTTATTATAATAGTACATATCTGTAGCATACCTGCAAGGAAGATGAATTTGACTATTGGATTGTAAATAATTTAATTATTCCCTGCCAATAAACCCAGTGAAAATCCAAAGAAAAATATTGTATACATATAATTTTACTTTATGTACAATGTGTCTACAAATTAGTTGGACAAAAAGAACGATTTATTGCATGTAATTTACAGAGGAAAAAATTAAAGTACATTGTTGCAAGATAGAGAAATAGTCCAAGTTTACCTTTATCACAAATATTTGATGTAGCTTCCTTTTGCCCAGTATTTCAAAGTCCCATTGGGAAACCCGTTCTTGGGTACAGGGTTTGTTAGCATGCTTCCCCTCGATCAAATTTAATTTGGGGGTGATTTTTGATTTTAGTTCAGGAATGGGTGTGTGAAATGATGGAGTGTACACTTGAAACTTTACAAAATCCCATACACTGAAAACCAGTGGTGATTGTGATGACCACTAAATAACACCACTACGACCAATCCAAACTGGTACCTCAACATTGAGGTAAAATGTAATGTTGTTGAGGTAACCGCCATCCTGTTGAAAAATGAAAACTCCTGTCATTTTTCCTTTGATGAATGGCATAAAGAAAAACTTAAAATTTTCCAAAGGGGGAAAACCCTTAAAAAAGTCTTTTCAGTGCAGAAAAATGGGCCGAGAACATTTGAGGAACACATTGCACAAACACATTTACCAGAACACCTTACCTTTCATGTTTTAGGATGGCATGAGGATTTCCCGAGCCCCAAATTTTAATACATCAAAGGGCCCTCCATGACTTTTTTTCGTTACCCCCAACTTGGGTGAATAAAATTTTTAGTCGGTGGTTTTTTTTCCAAATTTCAATTTTTATATATTGTATGTACTTATAGAATAAATTGCCACTGAGCACTAATTAAAAAATTTTTTTGCTGTAAAAATGAATGGCTTTTGTTTTATAAATAAGTTACATAGATTTCATTATTACTTTTTTTTGCACTTTTTGGGAAAATATTTAGTTTTCATCTTACACTATTTTTTTACCCGGTTTTCTATGGAAACCATGCAAAGAAAGAGCAGGGTGTACATAAGAAATTTTGTCAAATATGAATAGTATGATTTATTCTTGATTGTATTTGCTAAAAAACCTAACTAAATTTAGCATAACATTTTGATTAGTTACATTAAAAAATTAGAAGGAAAAAAATTAGCATGTATAAATCATCCTCAAGTTATCAGTTAAAATACAATTTCATTTCTCCATGTCAATGATAAATATTATCAATTATATATTTAAACAGCAAACAGTTTAATTTCAAGAATTTTATTGATCACAGAGCATACAATACAAGATTGCATATAGTAAAAAGATATTCAAAAGTACAATTACATAATTATCTAGAAAGATTTCTTATCAGAAATCCTACACAATTTACACATTAAAAATGAAAAGAGTACAAGAGTGAATTTTTACAAAAGAAAATGAGAAAACTATACATTAAAATATTATATACATGCATTATGAAGTAAGTAGGAACAGACATTTTCATGGGAAGATGTGCGATAGGTTAGAACATACAATTGAATACTTTGAATAAATATTCTTAATGAGTCCATAATTGATAAAAAATAATTAAGAATTGCTATATTAAGATCTTTTTATATGAACAATAAGCTAATTAATATATCAAAAGGAATTTTCTTTCATTAAATGCATGTGTAAATATCCTTTTTACTTGGTTGAATGTGGTATGGCACTTATTTTTACAATAAAGGAAATGCACCTTCCTGGAATTAGACAACGGCACCTAAAAATAATTAAACCAAAAATTAAAACCAACTAAAGAAAACTTGAATGTATTTAAACATTTTTTTAGCTCACTACAGCTTTTTTTTATACCTATAAAACTAAAAAGGAAGGAAAAAACCAAGCCTTCTTTAATGTTTAGCTCAAAACCAAGCTAACAGGCCTTGATAAGAGATTAAAATTCCAGAAAGAAAACATTAGCAATGATGTCTTAGACGTCTTGAGGCATGAGCCAACTGGGCCCGGGTAAAGGTAAGGGGCTCTGTCTCGACTTTAATAAGCTCATGATCCAAATAATTTTAATCATTAAATATTATTTCTAAATATATTTTGCAAAAAACTGGGAATTTCAAATTATCATATTAACTTGAATCCAAGCCTCCATCAATTCTAAGCTACATCCCATATTCTCAGCACATTTTTGTGTAAAAAATAAATAGTGTAAAGTGGTTCATTGATATCCAATATTTACGAAATTCAAAAACAAAATTAGAATGAGAACTATTAAGAAGTGAATAATTAATTTATTTTACCATTATTAAAAACTTTTAAATGCATATATGAACCTGTAATCTAACTGTTAGTATAATTTTCAAATCACCCCTATAACAAATTAGCACCATTATGTCTATTGCCCCTGTTGAAGTCTAACTCTACACTATTCTACTCATTTATTCGAAAGGCCACAGTCGGTAAGAGCCTAGATTTGAGAGATTTTGCGAGTCTTGTTCATTTATTTGCTATGGGTTACCTTTAGTATACAAATTTCACAACGTATGCCATATATTGTCTATCCCTTAAAAAGGGTCACACAGGTGAGGTCAACTTTTACAAAGAGGTCCAGGGCCTTAAGAAATCTTAAGACATCACTGTACAACATATTACAAATATAAATATTAAATTACATTTAACATAAGAAAGATTCAATAAAAGATCCCCTCTCTCTCTCCTCTGCTACAAAGTTTACTTCTAATGCTATAATATATGAATAAAGAGAAATATACAGTCAGACGTCATGAAATGAAGTCATTAAATCCTGGAAAAAAAGTTTATTTGGAAAACTCATAAAATAGAGATTCATCTTACAAATATCAGGTTCTTGGTTTCAGGAAAAAATTCACAAAATACAGGTTCGTAAAATGGAGGTTGACTTTTATATATGTTATTATAAGGGTTAAACTATAAAAAACGGTTATTTTTACATAAAAAAAGACAAGTCAGTTAAAATATAAACACTGAAAATTCATACTTTTCCTAGTTGTTCTATGAAATAACAAAAGGGTGCCTTTTAAAATGAAAAAAAAACAATTTCAAAGATATTTTTTTTAAATTAATTATCAAAAAGGCTAAAATATCTAAAAAAAAACATTTCTTTTGGGGTGAATTGAAAAAAAATAAGGGGGAAAACAGATGAAAAAAAATTTTTTATTTTCATATTGCTAACATTAAACAGAAAGGGAAAAAAAAAATTTTTCAAAAATAAGATTATATTTAAAATTATCAACAAAATACATGCTGTGAAGAAAAACCCTTGCTTCATAAAAAAAAATTGTGCAAATTTTTAAAACAAAAAAGCAAGAGAATATTAGTTTAAATTATTAGATCAAGGATTGCTTGTGACACTTTTGGGTTGGGCTCTTTTTATTTTTTTAAACAAGCCCCTTTTCCAACAACTTTTTTTATGGCATTTTAAACTTGTCCATACCGAAAGGTTTTTTAAAAAAATTGACTTGTTTTATTTGAACCTTCTTTTGAAATTAATTTCTCTTACGTGCCATTTATATTGGAATTTGCGAAACACAAAAATAGCCCCAAAATTCGGGAAAAATTTATATAGTTGAGGGAAACGCGAAAAAGACCGCCGGAAAAATTCAATGGGCTAATACAATTTTTTTTGGCCATCTCGGTTCTTAATCAAAAAAATTTTTTAAAGCAACTGAAAACCAAAAAACCTTTTAAATCAGAATTTATATTTAAATCAAATTTTTATTTTTGAAATGGAAATTTAAAATTTAAAATTTTTTAAAATTTTTTCTATTGTCCTAATTATTTAGAAAAAATTTTTTTAAAAAAATAGTTTTTTTTTATAACATATATATATGAAAGTTTTTTTTTATATAACACGACACACTAATAACAAAACAAACTCAAAATTAAATTTCACTTATTTTGAGGGAAACGCGGAAAAAAAACGGCAAAAATTTTTTCCGATTGAATAAAAATTTTTCTTTGTTTAACAAAAAATTGCCTTTCACCTTTTAAATGAATTTTTTATTTAACGACAAAACTTAAAAAATTTCCAGTAAAAATTTATAAATTAAAAATCTTTGGTTATTTGAAATTGTATTTTAAAATTTTACTTTTTTCATAAAATAGAATATATTTTGGGGAATTAAAAAAAAAATTTGTTTTGAAAAAAATAGTTTTGAATAAACAAAAAAAAAAAAAAAAAACCAGGGGAATTATTTCCCAATTTAAAAAAATTTTTGAAAAACAAGTTTTTTTTAAAAAAAAATTAAAAAAAAAAAAAAACCAGGTATTCACAAGTTTTCACAAACCAAAGAAGAATAAATTTTTTGCATACTTACAGTTTCACACATTGTACATTTTTTCTTAAACTTAGCTGTTCATTTATTTCTCATACATCTTAAGTAATTGCCTCAAATTTTCAACAGAGGCTAATAAAAAAAGTATTCCTTAAATAGAGATTCATTTAAATTTAATAATGTTGGATTCTAATCTAGTGCATTGCTTTTCACTGGTTTATTTCTGCCATCAAATTAAGATAAGTTTTATGCAAAGTTAAAGAGTTAGATCCACTACCTCTGGTAAACTTACTAATGATATAATAGTAGTAATTAAGCCTTTTAATTTTTTTTTATTATTATTTACATGCATGAGTACTGGAAGGCTGACCCAAATGCATCAAATGCAAGGATCAACAGATTCTTTTAAAATTATTTTGATGTAAGGAGACAGAAAAGAGGAAAAAGAATTAAATTATGTATGAGAGAAATTTGGTCAGAAAAGGAATCTAAAAAAAGGGGTTTTAACCTATTTCCCCCAAAACTGAAACAAAAAATTGATTTGGGGGAGTTAAAAAAAAAAAGCCTTTTAATTTTTCTTTTATTGCAACCATAAACAATATCCTACACTAAAAAGGTAACAGAAAATTCAAAAAAATTACATTTAATTAACATTATAAGATTTTCTACATTGCATATTATTCACTAAATTTTCATATATAAGATGATATTCCCCAATCTTTTTTGTATCTTCAGATTTCATTGATATAAGAGATCGATTTTTATTTAATTGTGTTCATTGTTTGCTTTGATTGTACTTCATATTATCGACAACCTTTTAAAGCCCAAAATACAACCCCATTTCCTGTAAGTTGTAAGTGCTGATTTGGCCAACCAGGTGCTTTGTTTCATAAATGTGCCAAACGCAAATACCCAACAATGCCAAAAAATTTTGGAACTGGAAAAAGGAATTTTTTAAGTTTTTTTTTTTTCAAAAAGGGATATTTTTCCGGGGGGGGATGCAGAAATAGCTTCTGGCACGGTCAAAATAATGGTTAAAGTATAGAAATAGCATGAGATTCAGAGAAAGAATAAATTCAATTGATAGTTTGTTGTTGCTCATAAGGTGGTAATAAACTGTGCAATGTAATCAAAGTGTAAGAGGCACAATTTAATACAAATCATTTGTGTATATGAAATTTTGCTTAACAAATCATGGTTTGGAAGATCGTTCTATACGTTGTAGTAAATGAATTATAGAAAAAATAAGAATATTGTGGCTAATCAGTAAATGTTTCATCATAAGGTTGCTTTTGGAAGCACTTTTGAGAATTAAAGTGCTACAATTCATGAAAAAGGTGTAACTATTGAGAACACAAAAATTAAAATAAAGTATGGAAGAGCACAGATTGTTAAAAGAAATTGGGTGTTTGGAAGAATTGACAGCGGATGGAATAAATGATTTTTAAGACATGTCTTCATAATGGTGTTTCTTTGAATTTTAACTTTTTCAATGTGTTTCTTTGTGTGTTTCAAAACCTCCTTTCGATTTTTTTCATAATGTTATTCACTGCATTATACACGGTTCAACTGTTTTCCTTCTTATATCTCACAATTGCATTTTCCATTTACTCAGATTCCAGTTTGAAAACCAGTCTCAACACTATTTTGAAATTAGTTGCCAAGCTGTGGATGAATTACCTTTATAATTACTTATTTCGCCTTTAATAACACATTTTGGTACATACGTATTATTGCAACCTATTGGCAACATTATATGAAACAAAGCACCTGGTTGCCAATTCGGCACATAGGAAGCAGGGTTGCCAACTAAGCGAGTTATTAATAGAGTCGGCGATTGTTGCGTTAAAATGCAAGGACCCATATTTTCCCTTCAAATTTTGTATTAAGTAACCTACATGAATGTAAAATTAACCCGCGATCACTCGCGCGGGGTGTTCTGTACACCCCAGCAACAAGAAAATCCTCCCAGGATTTTAAAAAGAATGCGCAGAACCACGATTTTTTCTGTAGCTGCACATTTTAGGTCATTGAACCTTTAGGCTTGAGGCAATCCCTCTTTCTCGAACGATTGGAATGTAATGACCTTCAAAAGTTTATCTGGGGGCTGAGAACTCCTACGAGAAGTTGAGCATTTGTATACAGTCCGGTCTGAATGTTTGGAAAGTGATTAAAATATTATTTTTCTACTTTCTACTATCATTATCTCATTAATTATAAAGTATATTTATTACTGGTATATACGTTTTATACTGGTTTATGAAAAAATATAAAATTATGTGTTTTAAAATGAAAATTTTGTATGTTTAGTTTAAATTAATGTTAGTCTCATTTGTATGCAATAAATTTAATAATTTTATTTGTATAATACACAAAAACATCTTATACTTTATAAATATGTATCATAATGACTTAATTTTATTTTCATAATTAAATACACGTGTTAAAAGTTTGGGGTGTTCTCTACACCCCGCGAGTAACGAAGGTAGCAAAAACAGGCGCGAGTGACCGCGGGTTAAATACATAAAGTATGAATTCAGGTTGAAACTTAGATATTTTCTTCAGTTCTTTTATTCAAAACAACTTTAGAGGAAAAGAATGAAATTGATCAGTAAAAGTCCATGAAACTAGTTTCATTGAAAACATTCAAAAGGCATGCATAAGAGGTAATTTCTTATTTATCAAACCTACTTGAAGCAGTATTGAAAAGTTAATTAAAAATTAGGCTTTGCAAATTAATTATTTATAAAGTATCAACAAGCCAGCTAATCCACTTGAAAAAATTTCAAAACATACCATGTTTATACGATACATTTTTTTTTCACTTTTCTAGAATTCAGATTATTTTAAAGCTTAGGTAAGAGTTTCTCTTGTATACCATTTATATTCTAGAATTTCAGTTAATAAGGGATGTGAATTCTTGAAAATAAAAATGTAACAGTTTAATACTAATTTTGTCACATAAGTATTCAAGTACATTTCAGTTTGTCATTTTTTTAAGCATTGTTCAAACTTCATGGATAAAACATATAGGTACATCATTACGACTACCACAAACGTTACATTTTTAAAAAATTATAGACATTCTTACTCACCTCTTACTAATGCAAAGTACTTCAATTTTAGAATTCTTTTATTGTTTATTATTTTCTTTCTCACTAACTTCTTTATCCATAAGAGTGGTATCGTCTAAATCTGAAGTAACGGTTTCGCGCTCCAAGGCAGAAGCAAAAGTGGACTTCAGTTTCTTGAAATCTTTTCCAAAAAATTCTTTTTTCACTCGAGGACTAGAATCCAGCGCACTATACTGGTTCTGTTCCTTTAGTGTATTTATTCTCAAGGAATAACTAACATCGCCGCTATCCCTGAGACTTTTATCGGCTACTTCAATTGGTGTTCTACTAATTTCTTCTGTTGGAGAACGTGGATCTTCTATCCTTTTCAGAGCACACGGTCTTGTTATCGGAGTTTCCATTCGTTCTTTTGGTTTACTTGTAAACGAACCCATTTCAAAAATTAACTTTTCAAACTAAGTACAAACAGCGTAAGAAGTCAAAAGCCGCGAGACGGTTTAAAATTTGATAAACACAATACGAATTTAGAAAGTCGTTGCCATCCTTCTATTTCAAAATTACTTTACTAAAAGTAGAGAACTCAGTTGAAATAAAATCTAAAAGTAAGTCCCTTGCTTTTAAAAAAATATAAACACTAACAAAGTAAGAAATGCAGCAATTAAAATTAGAAGTAGCTTTCTGTTTTAGTAAGATTCGAAGAATCTTAAGAACTTTAAGAACCACCTTCAAAACAATAGATTTTCTTTAAAAAATAAAAATAGTTTTAAATTTTTAAAAAAGATTTCAGTGTGATTTATGCATTTATTTATTAGAAGAGGAAATTCTGTTTAAAAATGTCGTTATAAGTATCATTCTAAAATATTTAAATGTTGTACTAGACAACCAATCTTTTTTTCCTGAAATACATCTTCGTAACGTCAAATAACGTAGATCAAATGGGCATAGTAACCAAATGACATAGTAACCGCCAATTTTACATTAAAAATACATGGGTACTTCTCTGAGTGCCCCCTTTTCATCAACTATTTTATGTACACTATTACTCATCTATTTAAGCATACTTTTTTTTTTGCAGCATGCTTAAACCTTCTTTATTTGGCCCGTGTTATCCTTTGAGTTTGACGTACTTGATGGGAGATTGTGATGCTAGCTGAGATGTCGACTACGTCATTTGACATTGTTCAAAATTTCAGTTGAGCAGTCAGAATATTTTTAGGTAAAATATGAAGATAATTTGTCTTTCAACCTATCTCCATTCAACTAAAAAAATTCAAAAAGTGTAAGAAGTAAAAGTTCTCATAGCAATTTTCAATATAACTACTCAACAACTTACAGCTAACTCAAGTAAATTCTTTAATAATTTAAAATGAAGATTTTTTAACTAAAAAAATATAATCTATCTTCATGTAATTAATTCCAAAGATAAGTAATTATCTATTTCGTTGATTATGTAAGAAATTTAATGAAATTATATTCACCAACCCAATCTTGCCTATATTAAAACAACTTTATTATTTGAATACTTCTTTTTATGAAAAATTTATATAAATTTTAATAATAATAATTACTACATATATATCTTCTAGAAAAAAGAGATTACGAGGAAATTTTTTGAGAAGTTTCCCTCATTCATTCGGTTGTGATTTGAAAATAATGAAATCCGTGGTTATTTCTTTTTTACTTGCGTTCTTTTGGCGCAATGTTAATATATAACAAATAACTAAATGAGTTTAAAGCAGGAGTTTAGAAGTTATTTTGGTTCGGGAACCATGGAACCATTTTGTGCAAACAGAGGTTTGTTGAGGACCGCTTTTTTAATAGGATTGCATTCATTAGTTAAAACTGAATTTCAAAAAAGATATAAATTGTACCATAAAAAAAGTATGTGTGCTTATGACCATACGATAGAAGTGATGGCTTCAAATTTTGAAATGTTATTTCAGGGGTTAATTAGGTGAATAAACAAATAATATAAAAAAAATTTAAGTCAATTCCTACTTAGAACAACAAAGAAAAATTTTATTTTAGCTACTTTTTATTAAATAGTTACAGTCAATATAAATATGTATATACATATGACAGAATCACAACATTAAGTGGTAATTAATTTTTATTCATTATCATTTAAGTATCGTATTATCATCCCAAAACAACCGTGTATATAAATTTTCAGTTCAAATGATTTCTTTAAAACGTGAAAAAAAAACCTTTTCAAGTTTTGACACAAGTCGCCAAAATGGTCGCTAAATCTCTAACGTGGCTGTATTTGTAATTATTTAAATAATTAGTTTCAATCATTTAATTTTCATTAATTATAATTAAATTATTGTATTGTCATTCAAAAAAAGTCATGTATATAAAATTTCAGCTCAATTGAGCGCTTTAAAATGTATTTTATTAACGATTGAAAATTCCACCAAGATAAACAAATAAATAAATAGAGAGTGTGAGTTAAAAGTAGGAATTGAAAAACAAGGAGATGTTAGTATTGTCCTATAAAATTATTTATTCATATGTCTGTACTCATAAAGTAGTATTTTTGTGCGAAATATACAATCATATTTGGGAATTAATTGTATTCTAAGAAGGAAACAATAGGTTCATGGTAGCTGAAATTGGTTATAAATCTTTTAGATTCAAAATTTTATTTAAATATCTATAAAAAAAACTCCACCAAGCGTTGTTCCATACTTCCTCGTGCTTCATTTGGATCATTTGACATAATTAAATTGAATTTTGATTTTAAAAAATCAACTAAAGGTTGTGATTTGTCTTTTGAAAACTCTACTTTAAAATCATAGGTAATTTGTTTAGAAGATCCGATCCGGCTTTGTGAATTTTGGTTGTAATTTAACAATATTTAATTCTATCCATGAATTAATTTAAGCAAAGGGATAGATAGTATGACAGGTAGTTGATTGGGAAGAGAGGAATCTAGGTCAAAACCATTAAAAAGGGATTTAATCAGAAGATTTATATCACATAATCTCTGGCTTATACTAGCTCTTTTGTCATTGTATGGGAGTTTTGTACAAATATACCCGGTGCTGCTGCAAGGAAAGTCTTCTTAATTATATTTTATTTTCTTATATTTAAATTATTTAATGTAAATTTTTCTTAATACCTGTATACTTAATGTTGTTATATATTAAACTTTTAATTGTTTTAATTTTTTTTTAAGACTCAAAGTATATTTAAGTAATGTGATTAATAGAACTATTTGTTCATTGCTATTGCGATTCACTTACAAAAATAGATTTTTATTCTTAAGATGACTGCAATATTCCTAATGATAATAATACTATTTACTTAGTTCTATAAAAATTTGTCCTTTTTCTTCATTTTATGTTTTATTTTAGTGTAGGATTTCTTTTTCTCTCTAAGTCTATTTTTTAAAAATATTACGTTTCATTTTCACACTTCAACTAGGATTAGAAAGAATCTCACATTCATTACCCTAGAACAGGGATGTCCAACCCTGTGGCCCTCCTTGAATAATTTTGCGACCCACGAGATTCTTTTTGCAACTTTAGAAAATTCGACTGTTTTGTACAATATTTTTTGTTAAAAGTTTTTTTTTTGTAAAAAAATAAATCTTATAACTGTTATTATTTTAACACGCTGTTTCTGTTACTGCGAATCTCTCTTTTTTTTTCTAAATTGAAATTTATTAAACATAAATCGTTCTCAGACTTAACCCATGAAAATCTGCAACATCAATTACGGTACGCAAATACACATGCATTGAGATCGATTTGCAAAAACTAAGTGAAAGAGTTGAGAAACAGATATCTCACTAATTAAATAAATTAAACATTATTTGACCATTGCATTATTATTATTTTTCTATCTATGTTTGTACACATGAAAGCAATGAAAACAATAATAATATACCAGTCTGTTTTAAATTTTCACTCCAACAAATGTTTGTAATGGATCCAAATTTAATGTAAAGATATATATTTTTATATGCGGCCCGCGGGATTGTAAAGTTTTTCCGAAGTGGCTCACGAGGTCATTTGGGTTAGCCACCCCTGCTCAAGAAAGAGGTGGGGGACAAACTACCTCGTTTCAAAGTGGCGGGGGGAAACATCCCTCCTTTCCTTTTTAGGCGTGTGTATGTCCGACTGAAGGCGAAAAAAGCCGAATGAGCGTTACATTCCCAAGCGTGACGTTCATTCAAGTTCACTCCCCAGCAAATCACGCCAATAGAAGTTATCCCTTCAAAAATCAATAAATATAAAGTAACTAAAATAGCGGCAGTTTTATTCAGTTTATTTATTGCTATATTTTTATATCATTTATAGCTACAAACAGATTTAGTTTTAGATTGAATGATTCATGTTGATTGATCGTTCACTTGTTTAGTGGTGTCATTTTAGATTGTACTCCTCAAGTAGATATAACGTTTTCCGTCACACACCTGAAAAGTCGGCTTCTTTTTGTGGATTGGATAACTGCGTTCCTATGCACGCGTGCACCCTTAAAATATTGCGAGGTCTTGTCTTTGGTCATCGCCCTGGCAACCTTTGACACCGTGAGAAATCCTCTATTCCGCCCACGAGCCGGATGTAACTCGAGTATAAAAAGACTGACTGCTACCATCCCGAGACCCTAGAGAGGACAGAGAGAAGTCTGTTGGTAAACTTCGAACAGAACAGATGTAATCTCTTCCCTAACAAACAACAGAATTTGGATTCTAATGAACTAATCAATCTTTTTAATAACTTCAATGTATATACTGTAAATAATAGTTTTGACGTAAATAAACCAAATTTAAATTAATAAATATCACGCAACCATTATTTTTCTCTAATATCACAAAGGTTATTGTTTCCTGCCTCAATCAACTCATTGTTTTATTTCATGTATAACCAAGAAAAATTATATTTGTTTGTCCATTATTCATCAAACGCTCGACATTCATTATCCAATTTACGTTATTTTGGATACCTCCAGGTTTATTTAAATCCGTAAATCTATTGTTACAGAAAAAAAATTTTTAAAAAAAGCCGGATCAGGTGGAAAAGCACTTCAGATCACATCTACACAGTGCATGGTGTTATGTTCCTAAGAAAAACGTTTGTCACCAAAGGAAGGAAATATTGGTTCAAGGTGGATTTTTCTCAACAAAAAAAAAAAACTCAACGGCCCGCCTGAGGTCCGAGGACCATTATCCCCCCTCCCTCCCTCCAGTTCAAAGCATAATTTATCGACTGCATACTTTTAAATTACTTAATAACAAAATTTTTCCGACAGTATTAAATAATTAGGGACTAAACAACCAAAAGCTTTCTTTTATCTGCATTTAATAAATGTTAGGACATTATAATGTCAGTAAATAGTTTTTAATAGTTTAATAAATTTAATAATATTGAAATAGTCAAAGGATTACTTGACTTCTCAGAAATGAAATATTAATAAACAGTTATTGCGATAAATAAATTGTAGAATATTTTCAATCAAAAATAAATTGAGGTATGTTTCTTATCTGAGTAAAATTAAAATTGAAATAGAGAGAAAAAGAATACGTAGTAATAATTAAAAAAAAGGTCACGACGTTCTGGAATGAATTAAAATATCTTATAAAAATAACAATACTAAAAAATCCTTAGAATGCATAAATTGTTTGATTAACTCAAAAATGGTGTTGAAATTAGAAAATGTATGAAAACGTGACTGGCCCTATCCACGCCTTTCATAAATCCGCTGGGAAAATATTTCTTAGTTGCTGTATTTTAATAAAATCGCCTCCAGTAGAAAAACCACGATTTATGTTAATTTAAGCGCTATTTAAACTCTAGCAAAGTGTGAGTGTTAGACTGCTTTTGAAGATAGATTATCAAAATCAATATCAAAAGTCCTCAGCGTTAATAAGATCTTTAGCCGGGTCAGCAAGTGACACTGGTCAAGCCCTGACCAGTGCTGTTACATCGAATCGAAACCAAGATAAGTGATATAATTATTTGTCTTAGAAATTTAGATAGCGATTAAGTTGACCGCTCCCTCAGTTTATGATATTTCTTGGTAGTAAATTGAAAGGTTAATAAAAAATATTGTGTGATTTTATCATAATGACTTATTATTCGGTGTCTCTTACTTCACCAGCAACCGCAGAGTTGACACAAACATATGTAAATAACACTAAAATTACCTTTTACTCATAAGTAAAAAAGATAAACTAAATTTTATTTGACGTTATAAGAGTATAACCAGAGAATTGTCACAAATCTTATTTGATTGGATAAATTATCTTAAAACGAATCAGAATTGAAAAGTAATTAGCAGAGGACAATCAGTAACAGTAAAAAAACAATCAAAATAGAATTAATTAGAGCCAAAAAGCAATGGAAAATTGAAGGAAAAACAAAGAAATGTTAAGATGGTAAATTGGAGAAATTAGAAAATCATTAAACTCATGAAGCTATATTAATTTAGAGCCCAAGTTGTCAATATATCGTAGTAATTTGAAGAAAAAAATTAATTACTAAATATATTGAGATTTTGAACAATAAGATCCTAATATTTATGATCAAATTTACAGCAATTTATAAACGAATAAATAATTTGTAATAGCAATACTACTCTACACACAAACTCTATCAAAATTAAACTAAATTTCTTTAAGTATATAATTAAACGATAAATAAAGAATAATAATAAAACTGAAAAAAAGATAAAACGAGAAATTACGAAGGAATTGGTATGTGTTATGATTAAGAAGTCGAAGTAAGAAAATAATGGAAATCTAGAAAGCTTGATAAAAATTCGTTAAAAAATTTAGGAAAAAAAAAAAAAGATTCCAAACCTGTCTGACGTTTTCAAACTTTAATTAAACTGAAGAAAAGTTCATTAAAAAATTAACAAATCAATGCAGATTTATTTCTTTAATTTTTAAATAATCAGGAGCATAGAGGAAAACTGAAAACGAGAGTCAAATTATTCAAATTTTTGAGATTCTTATCTTTTTTTTAGAGACTTTTAAATGATTTACTTCTTCATTTCGCTTGTTCTTGGCACGTTGTAGAAGCCAAACGATTTTAATATTTTAGTAAATATCCAATTTTTTCATTAATGCTTGTGTTTTAAATGGCTCAATTCATGACGGTCACATGATAAATATAAACACTTTTTCTCCATTGAATTCTAAACAGACATAAAAATAATAAAATTTGTAGTTCTACTTGCAAAACTTAGATAAAATTAAATTTCATAATTTGATAAAGATGTTCATATATTATGAAAAAAAATTTCTTCAATAAAATTTTAAAATTAAAATAAGAACCTTTATTTTATGCATGTACTTTTAAATAAAATGCATTTTGTGAACATATGTGCGTTAATTATATATATATATATATATTCTTGACAAATAAATATTTCTTAAGCGAAAGTTTCTACAAAAGTTAGCAACAGAACAAAGCGAGTGAACTGATTAGCTGGGAACACTCATGATTGCTTTTATGGGTAACTATTACGTCACGTAAATTTCTTAACCGATTGGGGAAACATGTGGTTATAATTATCAAGTGACTATGACGTCACATAAATTTAGCCCATTAAATTAAATATTTAATTTGACTTCTAGGATTCGGAAAACCTTTAAAAATTTCAATTCTTTTTCTTCAAAATACGAAAATAAAATCCTTTAATCTAGGTGTAAAAATCTTGCCAACTGAAAATTAAATTAATTTATAATCGACTACTAAAGTATGAAAAATAAAATTAAAATTTTAATTTTTTTAGTTTAACTGAAGAAAAATGTTTTAAAATATTAGAATTTAATGTTGTGTTTTCGTAACGCCAATCCTAAATACGTTGATCAAAGTGTGTAAAACTTATATCAAAAAGCATGCCTGGGTAGCATCAGATACATTAGTCAATAGTTTATATTCAAAAGAATAGGCAGAAGATTTTTTTCTAAAATTATGTCAACTACAACGCCACATTTTTCGATTTCAAATTACCATCTGAACCATACTACATAATTTTTATATATAAGAATTAAAAAATTTTAATAATTTAAATTTTTCCAAATCCATCTTTAATGCAACGAAATACAGACCCAATAAAATTAAGAATAAAAAAAACAATGATATTTATAGTAATGCTCTGGTACAAAATTGCTCTATACGTTTCTGAAATATTAGCCATCTTTTTCTGGGTTTATCAACAGAAATATCAATGATTTATGTTGTAACTAAAAAGGTAGATAATATAACAAATTTATCATTTGTTTTCGGCATGGCGGAATGGGAAATGTCGTAATTTCTTTATGCTTAAACTTAAGCGATAAATTTTGAAAAAAAAAAAAAATATGCTCTAATATTCAACAAGCTATTTTTACGCGGTATTTTAACGCATCGTAAAACTCAGTTGCCAATATCTAAAAAAAAGCAGTCTACAAAATGTCTATTATTATTATCCTGCGTTATTGCAAGGGAATGACCCTCTTGAAGTCCGTGAGTACATTTATTGAGGATACAGTCTAAACAAGACGATAACTTCTAAGGTACCGCTGTTGAGGTTCTGATAGCGAAGGTCTACCCCGAAATTTATCGACAAAGAATTCCGTACACCCCCAAAAAGATTAGCTTAGTGTAAACAGCAATTAAATGGTTTTAATGTTATTTATAAATATTTCACAACATTGCACCGAAGTCCTACTCCCACTATAGGATAGGACCATCAAGATTCCTGGGAAGATAGCAAGGGAAAAAAATTATATCTCGATGAAAGCTGAAATTCACTCAGCAGGAAAGTTAAGGCAGGAATGTCCTTTCTATCTTGCAACGTCGTCATCAATAGTTTAGAAATGGGATGTTTAAAAAGTCTGAATATCCCAAAAAAATTCCAGATATTTTTTTTTCTTTCATTTTACATTGATAAATTAAGCAAAGAGAATGCTCTCTTATAATTGCGTATAAAAAAAATTAAAATAATCCTATGTAGCTGTTATTCATTTTCGTTGTATCTAATCAAAAAGAGTTTTAAGCTCTTTAGTTAATGCACTTTTAACAATGCATTTTTTAAAAATATATGAACTTATTTTCTACACAGGCATCAAAATCTTTTTTTTTCTTTCATGGAGCTTTACTAGAACAACTATTAATCAATTTAAGTAAAATACATTTTGAATTAGTTATTATATAAAATAATTATTCATAGAACTATTGTCGCATATGGTCCGGTTTTTACTATTTACCCAGGAGCACTATCACGAAAAAGCTAAAAGAGTTTATACAAAATGGTAATTCTTAATAGAGGATAATATCTGCTTTTGAAGTCTAAAAATAATACAGTAAAGAATGAGTGTTTAACCCTCATTTCATAAATGAAATTTCAAAGAGTTATTAGATTGCAATACACAAAGAAAATCATAAATATATCGGAAAGAATGAACATTATACATTGTAACCAGGGGCGTAACAGAGAATATTAATCCCCCCTCCTGCAAAGTCAGGTTTTTTGCCTTTAATATTTTATAAATTGGTTAAATACGTACTAGGCATCAAGCAAGCTTTGGACCCCCTAGAATCCTGTCCCCCTCCCTTAATGAGGGGGTGTACTCCACTAATTGTAACCACTTTTGCCATAATAACTGCTGTAACTGTGCTCTAGCAGTTTTGCCGCCCCGGGTAAAAATGGAAAACGCCGCCCCTCTCTCCAATATGCTGCCTCTTTCTCTCTCTCTCTATATATATATTATTTTAAGTCTTAAAAAATTCAAAATAGTTCGAAATTAAGGACGTAATTACTTGTTGTTATTTCAAACTAATGAAATGAAAGAGAGGGGATCGTCTATTTATGCAGTCCAATTTTTTCGTAAAATAGTCTACTAATGGTGGAGATCACAAGCGTTTTGTGTGTTTTAATTTATAACTACACTCAAGACTAAAATAAAGCATCTCCTGTGGCTCTTTATCTACCCAAACCTCGTATTAACCTTGTTTCCTTTTGGATTGCTGAAACTGGACATCGTAAGGATAAAAGGAATGTCAGTTGTGATCTCACTCCGGGATGGGAAGAAAGTTACTAGTTTAAGATGTGAAAACAAATTAAATTTTATGTTTTAACATATACTCCCGCCTCAAACCCTTCAAGTTTCAACATAAAAGAAAACTCTCATTAAATATACAAAGTACAAAATAAAAAAAATAAGATACGTTAAATGAAATACCAAATTCACACCCATTTCAGAAAATAAATCAAATTTTTTGTAACAAAAAAGATATATTTTTCAAATTTGATCCTAACGCCACCCTTAAAATTTGCCACCCCGGGCAGGGGTCCGGTTTGTCCGGCCCTAGAGCCACCTCCGCTGTAACTGACTGTCCCAAGCAGCAGAAACACCCTCTAGTGACCACTCAAATTTAGTATAGGCCAAGTAAGGGAAGAATGTGGTCGCTCTAAGAAACCGCCCATATTCTATGTCCTTAATTTTTGTTAATGATGTTTGTGTTGTCCTTGTATAATCTAACCTAAATTAACAAATACTTGTTACACTTAAGAGAGACTCATTGAACCCAACTTCGCGAATCTGTCATATTTAGTTTTATCTTTAACGTCCAAGGTTCCACAACAGGGGTCGGTAAACCAACAGCACGCGGTACAATTCTCATTGGTACTTTGCTCTACTCAACAAATTTGTCAATTTTTGAGTGGATGAAAGTTGATAAATTTGTAATAGACTTTGTTGGACAACCATCTTCAGAATTATGGACATTTAAGGAAATTATTGAACGTCATTGCTGGAGAAATTTAATTGTTTGAGGAGAGAAAATTGCATGTGTACTCTGCTTTCCGCTTTTGGTTTTGCATACCTGAGTAAAAAATCTTTTTTTTCCTCATATAAAAAATATTTCGACTTCACATAGAAATTGTTTAACAACTGAATGCTCAGAATCGCGTTAAATTGAAAGACAAATTGTACCCCTGATTTTGCGATATGAAAGTAGAGCGGTGCCAGCACCCCGTGTTCTAGTTATAAAACAATGTACGTTTAATATTACTTGCATGATTTAAATTATAAAATGTCCTTAAAATTCATTAATTTTAGTATAAAATTATTTTCTTAATATTGAAAATACAGTGAATTCTTCGACATTCTTTTTTCTTATTTTCCTTGTAGTTTTTCTTTCTTTCTTTCTTTTTTGATGGGTAAGATATATAAAATAAACATATATTAATTTTAAAAAAAGGTGTTAATAATTACTTTTTTTTAATATATAGTGTTTATAAATTTGAAATTTGTTTTGTGGTTTATAAAGTATATAAAAAAGATGAACCTCTATATAACGAATTTTCCATATAACGAACTTTTTTGGGGATTTAGCGACTTCGTTATATAGAGGTCCGACCAGTGGCGCACAAAAGGAGGGGTCCTGGGGCCCAACCTCCCTCCAAAGCCGTCGATTTTTTTTTTTATTGATTATAATTCTAAGTATATAATATGTAAAATTTAATTAAGTATTTGTTATTAATGATTAATTATATTAATTAATGCTAATTATTTATTCAATAATTAGTTTTGTTCCCGAAAATCGATAAAATCAAAAGGAGCAAAGTACAAGAATGGTGAGCTTTCGACCCCGGACCCCCTCCCCCACCCCTTGAAAAATTTCTGTGAGCGCTACTGGGTCCGACTGTACTTATATTTTATGTTGTCTATTTCTTATTTTAATAAATATGTTTAAAAATGCATAATATATATATAATTTTAATTTTTTAAATTTTTGTTGAAGAAATAGTTATATTTTATGCTGTTTATTTTTATGTTTATGTTTTTTATATAAATGATGTAAAATTAATATATATATAACAAAACTGTAAGCCTATATTATTGACCCATATTCTCTAACTCTACATGTATTATCTCGGGAATCGAATTGTTTAAAAAATGTCCTATTGTGTAGCACACACTGAATCCTATTGGTAGATTGGTTTGGCACATCTCAGCTAAAAGGTTGCCGACCCCTGTTCTACAACATATTTTTTTTGAAAAAATCCCAAAATTGGTATTACGCAAATCTGTTACTTTTTAAGTCATATACTTTTCCTTATATTTTTTTTAGTCATAGGACCCTGAATCAGCACCATTGGATATCGAGGGATTTTGACGTGTCTTAACGCTATTAAATAAGATCGATTGAAAGTGCCTCGTCTATAGAGATCTAATGATGAAATCTACCCTCATCTTATTACACTTAATCATAAAATCTCCATAGAAAAGTGTGAAAAAAAGTACTAAAGCAACTTTTTTTAGAAAATTTTCTAAATATAACCCTTCTGCTTCTTGTATTTACCAGTTTGATTTGAATTAAAGAAGCGAATAATTTAAATTTTACAAAGCTATTTATTGAACAAACTTTTTCAAAACTGACCCAAGGTGAGCGTCATTAATACTATTTCTAACAGGAGACTTATTTTCTTTCATAACTGAAAATAACTGCTCGCACCGATAAGTACTTTCAAACATGGAAAAAATTTCGTATGTGAATTTTCGAGTATTTTCAAACGTGAATAGTAAATACTTGTAAAATTCAGGCACACCCACTTTAATGAATTTTGCCTTCATATGTGAATCGCACTGAAGCTCGATCACCTCCATTTGCATATGGCTGGGTTGTCTATATTTATTGAGAAAATCGGGGGGAAAAAATGTCCTGTAAAGAATTAAAATACACTGCTGGCCACCATAAATGCAACACCAAGAAAGACAAGAGATAGCACAACAAAATTTATTTTGTAGATAACATGTTGACCGAGTATCAAATGATTAAATTTATAGGCTTCTGTGAAGTATGGTTCCTGCCAGAGTAGCCACCATTGTTGGAGATCACCGCTGCCACACGCCTCGGCATTGATTCAAAGAGACTTTGGATGTGTTCTTCGGGTACGGCAGACCAAGCAGCTTCCACACGTTGCCAAAGTTGATCTGGTGTGGCAGCTGGTGGTGTAATCTGGGTCAATCGTTGAGCAATCATGGACCACATGTTTTCTATCGGTGAAAGATCCGGAGAGCGAGCCGGCCAGGGAAGCAATTCAATCTGGTGATTGACGAAGAACATTTGGACAATGCGTGCCACGTGTGGTCACGCATTATCCTGTTGAAATATGGCTGTGACCAAGCCCTGAAGGTAAGGAAGGACAACTGGCTCCAACACCTCGGAGATGTAGCACTGGCTGTTTAAGTACCGGCAATGCGTACTAGAGGAGTGAGAGAGTGATGTCCAATACCACCTCATACCATAATACCCGGTGCAGGACCAGTGTGGTGGCATAACGCAGCTGTTCAGCATCGTCTCTCCACGGTGTCTACAGACTCGAATCCGACCATCGTGGTGTTGCAGACAGATGCGTGACTCGTCAGTAAAGACAACTTCATTCCATTCTGCAATCCACATCCTTCTTTCATCGCACAATTGGCGGCGGAGACGTCTGTGGTTCTGCGTCAAGGGTAGACCAAGCAATGGACGTCTTGCGGACAGAGCACTCTGCTGTAAACGGCGTCGAATGGTACGCGCAGACACTGAATGATGCGTTACAGACTCAATGTGCTGTGCTATGGTTCGTGATATGACTGAGCAATACGTCACCCATGCACACAATTTGCCTGTCCTCACGTGAAGTGGTACACTGAGGTGGATGCGATCGACCACGTCGGTCCGTCGTACCCTCCTGCATCCAACGATCACATATCCGCATTACAGTTGTTTGGTTTCGTCCAACACGACTACCGATTTCCCTGAAAGATAATCCACAATCTCGGTCGGCCACTATCCTTCCTCTGTCGAACTCGGATACTTGATCAAAAGCTGATTGTTGTTTCTACGAGACATAACTGATCGTTTTTGAAAACCACAAGAAAACACAATTGCCGAACTTGAAATCGTCGAAATCTCCAAGCCTTAAATAGCGCTTTTGAGGTGTATGCCACAGGCGCGTGATGTGTGTTTGCGCTGAAATTCTAATCATTTGCATATCTCACCTCCGCTAATGCATGTTGTAAATTTCATGTTATTTGCATGCTTCCTTCAGGGTGTTGCATCTACGGTGGCCAGCAGTGTATTTAAATCTTGTTTCAAATTCAGTTCTAAGATGAGAAATTTTTTCTGCGTACTTTTGATGCTATGCAGTATCATCTAAACTTGATTTAATCATGTTGTACGTCGGAAAGTGCGTTAAATCTTCACTTTGTTCAGTTACTTTTCCCATAGATTATAATACAGAATGTCCGGGCTTAAAGTATCCAGAAGTTACTGCTTATTATTACAGAACTACCCATTAGAATGTAATAAACTGTTCATCCATGGATTGGAAAACTCTCCGAGAATTTTTGGGTTTAGTCCGATCGGCCGCACTTGCACGCATTATTTGGCAATCGCAGGCAATAAACTTTTTACACTGACTTCATTAGTAAAGATGTGGACACGATAGTAAAAGATGCAGTGTGTACTTTGGCTAACGGAATTTAAATCAGTCACGCGTGTACAGCGACGTGTTCGAACAGAATGGAATATCGACCCTCCGACATCAAAATCTATTCACGAATGGGAAAGAACTTTAAAGGAGACGGGAACTTTGGTATCTCAAACTGGAAAGTATCCTTGAGTTTTCGTGACAGATGACACTGTTGATCGTGTTCGTGATTCATTTTGTAGAAATCCAGATAAGTGTATTAGGCAAGCCAGTAACGACATTCCATTCTGTTCGAACAAGCCGCTGTGCACGCGTGACAAACTTAAATTCCACTAATCAAAGTACGCACAACACTTTTTTACTGTGGCGTCGAGTGAGTGAGTGAATATTAACGTCGCACTGTTTAGCTACACGAGGGCTTTTGGCGACGGACCACGTAATTTTGAACCATGGTCAAGTGACGTGGACGTCACCTGAGCTGGCACCCCCCTCTCCTAACTACCACACCACACCAACGGGAGGACGTTTCAGCTCTCGACAAATTTAACGTGCATCGCTACCCTACACGGCGGGTCTTTAGTGGTGCTGGGCTCGAACTCATGACATGCCTGCCATGGTCCGATACCTTAACCACTGGGCTACCGCAGCCCCCACTGTGGCGTCGACATTTTTACTAATGAAGTCAGAGTGTTACAAGTTTATCGTCTGCGATTGCAGAAAATGCGCACACGTGCGACCGATCGGACTAGACTCAAAAAATCTCGAGGGGGGTTCCAATCCATGGATGCACAGTTTATTACATTCTAATGGGTAGCTCCGTAATAATAAGCCATAACTTTTGGATACTTTAAGCCAGCGTGGGGCGCGCCCCCCTTGAGGAGGGTGATAATTCTACGAGGGGGGCGCGAGCATATTGAAAAATCGAAAACAAAAGATTATCTAAAAAATTAATTTACTGAAAGTTAACAAACGAAATACTTTCTGATATAATAAAATATAAAGTACACGCGTTTACACTGATATAATACACTTATAAATGTAGCTGTACGGTACAATGTATTTTATAATTAATTTAACAATACTAAGTTAAGAACAAATTTAATAACTATCAGTGACCCCATGGGTTTGTATTAACATTGACCTTGATAATTTGTCCAGTTTATAACTCTAATTCCTTAAATGCCAATTAAAAGTTATGCGATCCGCTCCCCAATGAAACTGTTTTCCATGTAGACGAGCGTATTTTGAAGTTGTTGTTTTTAGGGGGAGGAGGAGGAGGAAAGGAATAAATAAGCAAATCCTCTGAAATAAGTAAATCCTTCGTAAACACTGTCATGATCCTTTATTGCATTCCAAAAAGCCTTCGGAATAATTTTATGGATAGAAAAGATCGTACTTCGCAAAGACGTATATACACGTCCAGAAAATTAATACTTTGACTGAGCGAGACGTTTATATACGTCAGGGCACATAAGAGGCTAAAGTCGTATTGTAGCTTTGGCGTCAAAGAATAGTATTATTGAATTCAATACATTGTTATTGTTTGGAGGGGGGCGTGATGAAAATGATGATTGAATAGTGGGTCACGTATATTGAAAGTTTGAGAAGCACTGAGACACCTGTATATTATTGTGTGTCGACCGGATCGCAAGAATGATCATTAAGGGCCACATGCCACCCGTGGGCGGTGAGATTGACACCCCTCCTCTAGATTGATTAAATGGGCACTTACAGTATACAAATTCGTAAATTATTTAAAATTTTACGTATTGTATATTGGGACTGAAAAGTTTATTCATCATTTGTTAAGTCATATTTAGATGGAATAGCAGCGGAAGTTATTTGTAGCATCATGCTGTAGCCTAATCTAAAATATGTCTTCAACATATATTTTATACTTATAGTTGCCAGATGTCTCCATTGTTCTGGCTTTTAAATGCTCTACTTAAGTTAAGACCGCACTCTAGTCAAGTTGATCCAAAAATATCAACCGTAGTGAATTATCCTTGTGAATAATGCTGTCATTTCGCTTCCTGTCCTTAAAAGTACACTTAAGACGACCGGTTTCAGCAAAGAAAACTTCGAAGCGTCGATGATTAAAAAAAAAAATCATAATCGGGCTCTGACAAAGAACTTCATTTACAGTTGAAGAGAAATCGAAGCATTCGTTCTTTTCACCCAGTAAATTTATATGCTGGAAGAGGTTGGTGATTTTTTTCTTGTCCGCTCAAAAGAACAGAGGATCTTTTTCGGACGCGCAAGAGATCTGGGACAAAAGATCGTTTGATAATGTGAAGTGCGGGCTTGTGAGAGGTTTATTCGAACAATATATGTACTTCAAGAAGATGAACTGAAAAAAATGCCCGCTGACACGGATGTAATTTCGCTTGACAAGAGAACAATTATTTTGTATTTGAATTATATTCCGGCTGTATATAATAAATTATTCGATGAACGTCTTTGTAACTGAGCATTTAATTGGACGAATAACTTATCATAAATATCACTGCGTATTAATTGATTTCTTGATCTGTGTGTATATATAGGATATCGCTATTGTGATTTTGGTCATAATAAGTTCTCTGTACTAGAAAAATTTTAGCTTGTAAAAAATGACAAAAAGGGAATGGTTTTAAAATGTAACTTTATGTTTTGATAAAATTTACAGTAGATAGTAAATAAGTAAAAACCTTTCCAATTAAATACTATTTCTTCATTTGCTTTTTGTCCTATTTTAATCATGATTTATATGTATTACAATATTTTTAATTTTGATAGAATAGATAGAAATTTTTTTTATTTCATTAACTTTTTTATTCATTTGCTTAACACCGAATTGTTTTTTAAGTTTTAGAAATTATTTTTTAAGTTATAAAAATTATTATTGCCAGCTAAAGCGTAGTTGGTTTGGTGTTGGCCTTGTAAGCTTAAGTCGGTGGATTTTCTTGATGCAAAAAATCGACAATGTCCATGTCGTGTGATCATGCGGCATGTTAAAGATCCCTAGAGTGCCTGTATGGCTTGAGTGCGCTCAGCAAAATTAAATTCCTAGTACAATTTCACATCGTCAGAGCTCAGGAAGGAAACTGCGTGTCAAAATTACATTGCGACAATACGTATTCACTTATATAGTGTTCCACAAAAAAATGACGCGAGCTCCCGGAGAATGTACTAGGTCTGCAATGGTAATTACCAAATCCACAGCTCCTTTTGAAAGGACGAAATTATTATCTATCTCACGTTTTAACATGGTTCACAAAAATAACATTTTAGAACGTGCGACATAGCCATCCTGTGATGACCATGTCGTGCCGGTTCCGCGTAAGCTAGAGGTGTGGGATTATCAAAATGATGAGACATAATAATTCTTAATACAACTTTTATTAAGAATAACTTATATTACTTAAATTCTAATTTGACAATTTTAATTAAAGTGAGAGTCAAGCCCAAATTAAATCACGTATTCAAGTCAGATCACGCAACTAGATCCTTTATCCCAATTATCATTAATGATCCTATTCATCTAATTACTTATATCCAATATTACCTTTTTGCAGATCTCCTTCCTTTACCTAAAGAGATATATATCTTTCGCTTTATATATGAAGATTCCAACTTCTTTATATAGGATTTCTATTCCTTCTAAAGCTATCGGACCGTTAACTCTTGATCTGCAAGATTTCACACTAAGCTTTGTCACGCTATCGATCAGAATGATTCCACACTACTATCTCTGAGCCTGCCGCGCTATATCTAGGCTTGCCACGCTATATCTTTGGCTTGCCACGCTATATCTTTATCATCAAAGCTTCTATCCTTTTATAGTAAATCTCATTTGCATAATATCTTTGTTTATCTTCTTGGTATTGGTTGGAAAAGTTTTGCCATTAATCGTGGCCGTCAAAGAACATAGGAGTTATGTTAACAGAAAGACGCGAGAGACGTCACAAACGTACAGCACACCTAAGGATTAGAGTATTTTGAATTCAGACCCATTGTATCTGAAAATACACTATTGGTATAAAAAAAAAGTGCATGCGTTAGGATTCGAATGATTTTAACTCGAAAATTAATAAGTAAAAAAAAATCATTATTGTGAAAGAAGATATTTTTTCTTTAAAAAAATAATTGTTTTATCTCTAGAGAGTGACATTCCCATACTAATCCCCCCACACACACACACTGGTTTACAGAATTAAGAGAATGTTTCTTTTTGGTTGATTATCTCTAGAAATACTGGGGGATGATTTTTTCCAATGAAATCTTGCACATTCATAAGTTGTATAGATCATCGTTGCATAAAAGTTCAGAGGGAAGGTTGCAAGATGAAACCAAAAAATTGCATATTTAACTTTCTGAACGTGAATTACTGCTGAACATTAGACTTGAGTCCTAGAAGTTTTGAGGATGTAGTAGGCAAATGAGCATTGCCCTTCTAAGAACACCCTAAAGAGATTTTAAAGAATATTCAGGTCTGAAGATCTGACATTCATTGTCCTTAAATTTGACTTCAGCCATGTGGGGATAATCGTTGCTTTCTCTGAAAAAGAAATAGACTAATTGCACCACTGAAAAGGCAAACGCAAGACTCCAAAATTTCATCCCTTTACCCGTGACTGACGTTGTCGAGACGTGAGTTTGAGTCTTGAGTCACGGAAGACCCACCATGTTGAGGAGCTGAGGCAAGTTAAATCTGTAAAGTCTCAAAGTTTTCAAGTTGTCCTGGTGTGGAAGTTTGGTGAGGGGAGTGCCAGTCCACGTGCCGTCATCATTACTTGACTGAGATACAAAATTACGAGGTCCATCGCAAACAGCCTTTGTGTTGCTTCACAAAATGTGACGTAAATTAAAAACAATTAATTCAGCCGTAAGTTGAGCACAACGCTGTGTTGCATAAAAGTCTCAAGCAATCTGCGCTTCAGACTGCATTGTATTAAGTTCTCTGATGATTCTACACTTCATTTCATTATCAAAACCTTGGTGTTTACTTGTTTCAACTGTTTACGTTTCTATTTCACTGAATGATGCAAACCAGGGGTGTCCAACCCAAATGACCTTGCGGACCACTTCGGAAAAACATTATAATCTCGCGCGCGCACATAAAAATATGTACCTTTATATCAGATTTGGAAACAAAAAAACATTTATTGAGTTAAAATTTAAAACAGAATGAATTATTATTATTGTTTTCATTATTTTCCATGTATACAGACATAGATAATATAATAATGTTTATATAATATAATAATGCAATCAAATAATGTTTAAAATATTACAGTTGCCATTTTCTTGAAAATTACGGTGCTCCTTTTGAATTGATCTTTCGTTACTCATTGTTGAAATTTGACAGTGCTGTCATTCGCAAGCGATTAAGTGTACATTGCCCTTTATTCTAACCGTCCTGAATATATTTTTTTTTAAACTTTAAAAACATCTCTGACTGCCTCTTGCTTTTTGGGCACTCCAAACAGAAAAGGAGGAGGAGAAATGAAAGTCGCACACACAGAGAATCATGCACCATCCAAAGTAAAGGATATGCATACTGCAATTCTGAATTTATTAAAAAAGTAATTTATTATAGAAAAATCAAATGTATAATTGTTTGATAAAATATAAATCTATTTTAATCTAAAGGACTTTTCTATTATCAAAAAGGATTTATGTTAAAACAAGAACAGGTAACAGGCAAATACATTGTAGATTTATACATATATATATATAAATTTCCCCTCAAATAAATTTCAAAACGAAAAAACTTTAAAAACCTGATATTTAAAATTTTTTTTAAAGGAGTCGGTGGGCCGCAACTTATGTACTGGCGGGTCGCGTATTGGACACCCCTAATTGCAAACAAAACAAAAATTCTCGTAGGTCATCATGTGCGAATGAGTGAAACATGGAAATTGGAGCATATGCTAACAAAATATTTTCCTCAAAATGCGTTGCCATTCTCACGTGAATGTAATGGCGAGAGGAAATTGGTATCTTTGGAAGTATTAGTTTTGCCTCCCCCACAATTCAGAACTTTATGATAAATTTGACTCAATACATAAATTCTTTCAATTTTGAGCATCAGTGTGCATGGTTTGATGGAAATGACATTAACTACTCCTTTCAAATCTAGGCACTCAAATAACTAATTAATAACACAAATTTTAAACATTTGAATGATGATAAGAAGGCCCAGTGGTAGCGTATCTCGCTTCCACACCATGAGTTCGGGTTCTATTTCCGGGCTGGGTAATGTCGACTCAGCCTTTCGTCCATACTGCAGTGGGTCAATAAATGAGTACCAAGCTTGCTTGAGGACTTGAGGCTGTTTTCGCCATATGCACAAGGGCGTAAACTTAATGCGGAGCACATTTTCGGATTGAAAAAATATCTCAATTTTTTAAAAAATCTGTGAAATTGTAACTCATGCATTTGTTTATAATATAGTGTTTTTAAAATTTCAAAATATTTCATAGATAATTAGTTTTTCCTTTTAACATGTAAAGAAATAGCTCATTTAGCACTATGGTATAGGAGAAAAAATGCGGAACACATTTTATAAAAGAAAATATGTGTCAAAACTGGGATAAAAATGAGCAGTATGATAAAATGAGTGATTCTCTACAGGATAGTGAAGCCATAATATTATATTAATGTTTGAGTACTTTTATATCTGATAAAATATTCCGGATTATGGTCCTATTCTTTAACATTAGTCGAACACAGCCTTAAACACTGGGGTATCGCTTCAGACTGACCACTTGATTGGGACATCTGCTCATGCACCTCAGCGCCCAATGATCACGTGTACTGGAAGGGACACAGTAGACCCTGGCCCTCATGGGGTATTGCGCCAGTGAATTTGAGTTTGTGATGATAAGATTGTTTTCAGTGGCGTAATGAAGAATATTAGAGCCCCCTGCAAAGTCAGGTTTTGGGCCCCAAGTCCAAATACGTACTTGGCGTCTGTCAGGCTTTGAGTCCTCTAGAATCCTGCTCCTCTCCATGATGTGAGGGTGAACGTTACGTCACTGATTATTTTATTGATGTCAGGTGACGAGATTGAATCATTTTATCCTCGCACTTACTTTTCACACCTGTGCCAGAGTGAGAACTTCAAGCCGGACTGATTGCGTACTCATCAGCTTTTCTACTCGGTATGTCTTTAACAAAAAAATCAAAACTCGAACACGCGGCTTTCGAAACATCATCGGTCATGAACTTTGTGATACCCCACGCGGTATCATCTCCTCACCATTCAAGCGACCTATGTTTGAGGAAATGAAAGATGGACCACTAATCTCTGCCATAATAAAATTAGTTTATTATGATCTTCATTTGTATTCAATAAAACAACACTAGACTAGGAGGCTTATGATCAGGAGTGATGCGACGTAAACCATAATTATGACAAATAGCGCAAAAAACCACTGTACCTATATTTATAGCTGATTTCCTAACTTATTAGAATCCTCTCTAGTCTTAAAGCTTAATCAAACTGTCTTACCGCTATTTCCTCGGCGAACAGCTACAGTCCTTATATCTTCGATTTATTCTTCAATCCAACTTGATCCGGCTAAAGGAATACTTTTCTGGTCTCGGACCCCCTTATTAATCAGCTTCACTGGCACTATCAGACCGACTCATAGAACTCAGAATACACTGAGACTCTTCTCCTAGAACTTCACCTAGAGCTTTACCTCACTTCACTTAGCTTTACTTAGTGCTAAGCGCTACTTAGTGCCCGACGCGAATACTAACGTTCCAATATATACAATTCCTAATCTGCATAACAACGCTCTCTTCTTGGGTTGGTTGGAAGGAATTGCCATTCTGGCCCCAAAGATATCTCAATAAAATTATTAGAAGAAGTACCGATAAAGCCCCGTCACAACTTGATGCTATGGCCACTTGGCAACTGTGATTATTCGTGAAGGGACATGAGTATTGTGTGATGAAGAGCCTAAATTTAAAATATAGTTTAGTGAGAAATAGTGTACTGTTGGTTGAATGAACGATTTTTCATTTACGTGGAACCATCCCAAGAGTAAGTTCTTGGGATGCTCCAAGCTAATAAGAAAATACATCTTATTCTCTTAATTTCTGTTTTACTTTCTATGTTAAGTTTGATCTAAAATTTAACAAAAACTGTAAAGGCATAGCCACTTCTACTTTTGCCTTCCAGCCTCAATTTTCTTTACATCTCTCAGACTCTCTGAACAGGTTTTTGTATATACTTTCTGAATAGCGGTACATATTTTGCTATAATTACTTATATTCTCTGATCCAGGCATAATACAGTGAAAATCGTTTAACACGAAACTGAGGAAACTGAAATATGTTTTCGTGTTAAAGAATATTGCAAAACATATTGTAACGTCGTGAGTAGTTAGCACACAAGAAAATTTGTCACAGCCTCATTTTAAAATTAAAACAGTATTTAATAGCTTCATATGTTACTAAAAAGTCCAATAAATATGCCAAGCCGGGAGGACCGTCTATTTCTCGGGAGTTCAATCCTTATTCCGAAAGGCACTCGATAATCCCTTGCTTTTCCGGGCTCCTCTCCAGTTTACTCCATGGCTCTCTATCTGTCTCACTCCAGGGCTCTATCTCCCTGTTTCCATCCAGGGCTCTCTCCAAGTTTTTTCCTCTCCGTCCCTCCCTCAAAATCAACCCCTTTTAAACACCTAGGGAGTCCACAACACGCCCCTCGTCTCTCCTCATTGGCAGGCCAAAAAAAAAAGGTCTGCTCCTCGTCCCCGGCCACATTCGTCTCCCCATTTGTGCGGCAAACACAAACACATTCCTCGTCTGTCTGGAATCTAAGGGTGCCATATCTCATCCAACTTCTGAAACTCCCATTCATCATACAACCACCTGGGCCTTAGCCCCATTCTCTCGTCACCGACTTTCATACAGGCTTCGCCTATACGTCAACCTATTGTCACCGGCACTCTTTAGTTATTGTAAATTCCAGACTCGATATCTGCGTTTGTCCGAGGCCAGACAATAAACAATGACCCCATGGCCACGTGCTCTTGTCACCTAACGTCTGTTTGAAGCCATAAAACTTCGCTTGAATAGATGGGTGAGGTTCACCCCAATCGAAGACGTCACAATATATTCAACAAAATTAAGTTTATTAGAGTACATTTTTTTACATATATATGTATATACGCTTGTATTTAATAAAAATTAATGAAATAAAATTAATGTAATTTAATACAAAATTTTCTGGAGTTTTTTGAAAAACAAAACATTTATTGAGTTTTTGGAAAATAATCTGGTATTTTCTTTGTATTGTCTTTTTTTTTAGCATCAAACTGACAACGAATTGTTCGATATCGTCTATTTTTTATTCATTTCACCATTAGGATGTGCGTCTAAATAACTGCGCATACTTTTCATAATGTTCCTCATTTTGGATAACGTGAGAACAGAAGTTGCATTACTCATTTTATTTTCGTCGACGGAATCTACATAAATGACATTTTTGGAGCTTTCATCAAACTCCAAAATGTATTTGTCTGCCATAATTGAGGCTGCACGTACATTGTCATCATCACCGTAGAATTGCGCAACCATATGAATTCATACGAATATTTGAAATTTTTCTATTCAAAAATGTGTTTCGAATTTGAATCTTACGTCAAGTCAAGACAACCTGATCAGAATCCACGATTCTTTGGTAATGAAACTCGCACTTCTGTCATAAGATTGTGCTTTAATAAAGATGAATATATGCATTTTGTCTTAGATTTCTAATGTTACATAACGTAATTCTTTCTTTTTCAATTCCTACACTATTAGCTCACACCTTATATATTTATTTATTTATCTTGATGGAATTTTCAATCGTTAATAAAAATACATTTTAAAGCACTCAATTGAGCTGAAATTTTATATACATGATTATTTTGGATGACAATACTGTAATTTATTTATAATTAATACAAATTTTAATTGATTAAAACTAATTATTTAAAGAATTACAAATACAACCACGTTGGCATCATTTTTGGCGACTTGTGTCAAAACTTGAAAAGATTTTTCTCTCACTTTTATAAGCGCTCATTTGAGCTGAAATTTTCTATACACTATTGTTTTGGGTAAAAATACAATAATTTAATTGTAATTAATTAAAATTAATTGACTGATACTGATTATTTAAAAAATTACAGATATAGCCACGTTGGTTTCACTTTTAGCGAGTTGGTCAAAACCTTAAGATTTTTTCCTCACGTTTTAAAGCATTCAGTTGACCTGAAATTTTATACACAAGATTGTTTTGGATGACAATACGATACTTTAATGATAATTAATAAAAATTAATTACCACCTAATGTTGTGATTCTGTCCTATGTATATACATATTTATAGTAATTGTAACTATTTAATAAAAAGTAGCTAAAATAAAATTTTTCTTGTTGATCTAAGGAGGAATTGACTAAAAAAAATTTTTTTTTATATTACTTGTTTAGTCTTAACCCTTACAGGGCCATAAGGTTGCTAAGAGTAAATATTAGTATGTCACTTTTTGGTTTATTTAGAGGCAAAAGAAACAGAAATCGTAGGAAAAATAAATAAGAATGTGTAGTATTTTTAGACATTAGTGTAGTCTTATGAGACATTGTTTTCACTTGTTCAAATATACTTTATTATTGCACAAAATTGCACCTACCGAATACCAGAAAACATGTGGGAAAACACAGTGATATGTTATTGCACGACACAATAAATTGAAATAAGTAGTAAGAATAAGAATACAGTAATAGAACTTATGCGATAGGTAGGACTGAGTGATAACCACGAAGTCGAATTCGCGCAAGTCGGGGTATAATTTCGCATATCCTTACTAATATTATAAACGTGAAAGTTTGTATAGATGTTTGGTACTCTTTCACGCAAAGACAACTGAATGGATTTTAATGAAACTTTACAATAATATAACTTATACATCAGAATAACACATAGGCTATAATTTATAAAGATATTGTGTGACGTGTCCAAAATATAACGATAATTGTCAAGAAAGTAGGAAAAAATTCGGCCTTCTGCAAAAATGCCTGCGACAGCATATATCTATCTTTTGTGCGTGAAGCAAAACTTTGCATTTTGTTTTGTCTATGCCAGGCATAAGGAATTGCGAAGGCTCAAACAGGCGGGGTGTGTGAGGCTGATTACAATTTTAACATAAAATATATACAACAAAAAGTAATATTAAGGTATTACACTTCCAGATATAAATTATTTATACTATTTTAAGCGTTCATTACACAAAATTTGTAACAATGTGCTACTTTTGCTGAGCAGAGATCAGCTTTGGAAGATGCTTTCAAAAATCGACCCACAAGATCGTTATGGAGAGTTAATGATAAAAAAAAAAATCTTTTTTATCAGCTATTAGATCTACAGACTTAAAATTTAACAAACAGGATATTTTTGTTTAGCTGAGATATGCAAAAAGCTTTTTTTAAATTTACAATTCACGTAAAATTAACTCATTAAAAACTTCTTTATCCTTCAATCTGTATTGTTAAATTTTTCAATTCACCCCTGCGAAGAACAGATATAACAGCTAGTAAATACATGAAATTATTTTCAGTTGTTGGCTAGAGAAGAAAGAAAATAGTAACTTAGGGAAAAAAAATATTTAGTAAAATTTTAGGTAACAAAAATGCAAAATAGCAAACCAAAGTTATTTTGATATAGAAGGTTGCATCAAATCTAACAAGTAGTCCAGCTCAAAGATTTTTTTTCCTCCCGCAAAATTTCCTCGTGGCATGCTAATAATTTTATTCCTTGTTTTGTTGAAAAAATACGCTCTATGGTGGAGTATGTATTTTCTAATAAAAATAAAAAATTGTAACCCTTTTTCAATTAAACGGAGGCCTTCTGTCAAATTGCCAACCGTCATTCGATCTTCTAATTGAACTGGGTCTTAAGACTCAAGTTCTTCAATGCCTTACTCTTGCTCATGCGTTTCTATGAGTTCAGGAATTGTCAGCTCCTGATTGTGGAAATCAGCAGTTCTTAAACGCCAACACTATCCACTTCTAAACTTATTTGCTTTGCAAGATCAACAACTCCTTCGATTAAATTACCAATTTCATCAGGCTCTGGCACTGATTCGGCCTGAGCGGGAAAATGTTTTCCTTAATTGTGGAAGGGTTAAAACAATATTCATATGTATAATTAAAGAATATTTAAACATAATATAAACAAATTTATTGGGTAATTTCTTTCTTTAATCATTTTCAATAACTATTTGAAAGAGAAAAGTAAAGCGAATAATAGCCATATTACACAGCTTAATATTATTAAAAAAAATCTTCAAAAAAAATTCAGCATTTTTTTTTAGTGAAACATTTAAATTCCATTTTTTTTATTACTTCTGTAAAAATTAATAAGTAAGGGAATATGACTGAAGACTTAATCTTCTTTTTATGCGTATAAAACCTGTTTCCCGCTGAATAGTGAGAAGGAAATGGTAACATCGAGTCCAAATGGAATACATCTTTTTCTAGATATTCAAGTTCGAGTTCACATCTTGAGAAAAAAGCATTTAACCGTATCTTTGACCGAAACGCGGAAGTCGGGAAATAAGTTTTGGGAGAGAAAATATAGAAAAATGCTTATTGTTTAGTGGAGCGATATTGCGTGTAACATTCGCACGACAGAAGTAATTTTCCTTTTTGCTATGCCGAAAATGCTTGTAAGCTATTTGTTAGGCGATTTTGGAAATGGTGGCGTTTTAGAAATGATACATTATGAGGCTAAAATTGAAAAAAAAAAAAAAACACTAAAGGATAATGAAGAAAGAAAAATATTTAACGATTGTCATGAAATATGAGAAGCAATTATGTAAAAAAAAAAATCTTCTTCATCTTAAACGATCGGCAATATCTAATAGCTTTTAATTTAGAGAGTTAAATCACTCTGTGTATCTAAATTAATTTTCACATGAGAAAGATGAGTTTCATTTTTCAAAGGATGTGTTATTTTTCAATAGGTTTGTTTTGCGATGTTAATTCAAAAATAGTGAATTAAATTAATATCAAATTAAGTAAAATAGTTCTCATAGACTTAGCATAGAAAAAATTACAAGAAAAATGCAGAAATTCGAAACAGAAGTTTAAAAACATGTGTTAGCAACACCAAAAATTTATCAAAAATAGATGTATTCAAAAGATTATACATTAGTGAAATTAATAAACAATGGGATATACTTTAAAAATACATTTGGACTACAAAATAACCACCATTTTGAAATTAGAAGTAAGGCTGTAAAGTGCTTCTCTCAAATATCAAGATATTTACTAGATTGTTTTGTATTGTAAAATATTTAGTTCTATATAAAGTTCTATTCTTTATTTTATATTAATTTTGGACTACTTAAATTGTACTGTAGTAATAGACAGTTTAGATAGATAATTTTCTATCTATTATATCGTCTGCTTTAATTGAATAATTCATGTAATTTTAATTTGCTGATATATAATTATCTGTTGTTAAAGTTATGTTGCTTAAGTTGGCTTCTTTTGTTATTATTCTAAATATATTAGTTCAGTCGGAGAAAAAGAACTGTAATGCGTAATCGACACTGGTTGAATCTAATAAGTATTTAATTTTTGTAAATTTTCGAGATGTCATTCATGTGGAAATCTCTTTGATCATTTGAGTGATTATATGAGTAAAATACGTCTGTGAAATTAACTTTGGCTACTGTTATTCACATTATATTACAATAAAATGCTCTCAAAGAATAATGAAAGAAAACTTCTGTATCTTTATTTCTTACTCCAATTTTAAAAAATTAATACTTCAGACGTTTCTTAAAAAATTTTGAGTTTTAAGAAAAATTACATTTTTCCTCGGTTTTCTGAAAACATTTTTGTTTATTTTTATGATTCGTAATATTTTTGTATCTATTCTAATATGTCACAAGTAGGTTTTCTTCCAGATATTAAACAAAAAATTAATATAATATTTTTAAAATAGAAAGAAAAATACGTGATTAATTAGAAACGCCTACATTATTCTTCCTCTTTTGGATTCAAATAAATAATGAAGTTCAGATTTGTGGAAAAAGTATGAACGCCATAGGAGTAACATTTCTTTCACGAATACAAAAATTAACATTAAAATCACATTCACGAGAGAATTCGTAATAGCAGACTGATAGAAGCTATAAAATAAAATCTGATTTAACGATATGCGTTATGTAAAACATTCATTTTCCCACAGCATCAAGTATCAAGTAATCAGTTTTAATTAGTGATAGTAGTGCTGACGACAGTGAGTGAAACTGGAACGATTGAGAGGCACTTGAATATTTTGTCGAGATGATCAGATTTAATTATGCTTGTTCAGCTTTTAAATTTCAACGGCTCTTACAAGTTTGTTACAATCGATTATTCGGTTAAGAATCTTAATATGATGTAAATGTTAAAAAAATAATGAGCTAAATAGAGCGAAGATCTATATTTTAAATAATTCAAATTTTTCTGTGATTATTTTTGGTACGATTATTAAAAATTCGTAGAACATTCTTATGTACTAGAGATGACGTAAAAAAAAATTATTTCTTTATTGATTATTTTACTTTGTTTTTTATTCCTGTTAAAAAGTTATATATATACCGAAAATTTAGATCAAACATTTTTGTTTTTTTGTTTTTTTTGGTTTAAATAATGCACAAGCTTAAATAATAACCATGCTGAGTAATTCTATTTATCAAGAATGAAAGATTTTTTGAACTTTACAATTACGTATTTAATTAGGTTTAAAAAGCGAAATGAGACACATTCAATTACAAATTTTTTTTTCTGATATTATCTCATCGATTTCACGCTCAAAAAAACTGCATGCATTGTTCACTTAATTAGGTGAGTTAGGATACTTCACTTCACGTCTTACTTCATTTCAAATTAGGCAATATGTATCTTTTTGTTTCGTATTAAATTATCATTTATCTGTGTGTTTTAAAAAATATAACAAAATCTTCTTTGAAATAAACACTTTCCTAAAAGTATTTCATTATACTGTTTGTCTTTTATAACAGTAGAATGAAATACTCTTAGGAAAGTTTTAAATATTTTATAACGTATTCTATATAAAAAATGGAATTGCAATATACATAATTGCTTGTTTATGCCTGAAAAAATAAAGGTCATTGGTCATATAAGCGTGTACGGAGAATGACAGCGTACATCTCCCTCAAATAATTTTTTTTAAAATTCATTTGCATAAAAAAATAGAAAAAGGATCGAAATTATGTGTATTTACAATGCTAAACAGAAAATAATCGTATAGCATATTCTTTTAATTATATAATGTGTTTTTAATCGAACATATATATATATATATGCAAAATTAAATTTGACTGAGAATCACATGTCAGTTACATTACGATTGGTAATTACATTTTATCATGAGAATTGTCGAAAGAATTTCTTGAAATTTTAAAATCATTTATCCAATTATTTGAACTGTATTACAGCAGCAATTTAGCTGATAAAATTAAAAAGTCACGTATCAGAAATTTCGAATACAATGGAATAAATTAATGTGACGTCACAGTCACACGATAAATGCAACACACGTTTCCAGTCAATCAGTTCATACGCTTCGCTGTTGCCAACTTTCCTTTCTTGCAGAAACTTTCTTTTAAAAACAAAAGTTTGTTAAAAATAATAATGCCCATAGGTACAGAAAATGAACTTCATTAAAAAGTATTCATAAAGTAAAAGAATTTATTTTTTTAATTTGGAAAAACCCTTTGAACAATCTTAATATTTAAACATTTTTCCACAATTATCAAATTCGAAATTTTATTTAAATTTTACAAGCAGAACAAAAAGTACAAGTCATTAGACTTGTAATTTTTGTTCTGCTCTTGTCAATCAAGAGCAACAAGTCTAATGTCAATGAAGACCGTCATGAATTTGTTTCATTATGATTTGCTTTCACTTAATCGTACTCTGCCTTTTATTGAAACAACGCATTTGTGTTTAAAGAATGACTTTGTTCTCTTTCAAACCTTTTGCTGTAAGAATTGAAAATGGCGTCATTTTACTAAAGCTTCCTTTTTATCAATCACATGTTTTTGATTTTTGACTGATATTGATTTTATGATTGTTTTTTAGTTCAAACCAGTTTTTAATTGAATTTCATTAAATTTTTAAAAATGCAAAGAAAAAATTTAATGACGTATGTTTTTTTTCTTAACTAATTTTATCAATTAAAGTAAATAACTAAATAATTATTAATAATTAAACCACAGATATTGAGATTTTTGACTAATTTGTTTTCCCAAGATAGTAAAAAATTTTTAAAGACGCATAATTTTAAAGGAAATTTCTTATATTTCCAGAAGTTCAATATTAACAATAATACTGTAATTTCGTAATTTTGATCTTTTCTCAATATCAGCATGACATTGTTTTATTTTCTGCACTAAATCTGAAGAGCAATTTAAACTAAATCTTTTAATTGAAACACACCTGTACTGTTTTTTATAGCTCTCACATTTTCCAAACTCTTTATTTCAATAAAATCTAAATTAGATCAAGTGATTTGAATAATGTCTCTGCAATATGAAAAAAAGTGCAAATAGAAAAGAAGCATACATAAGTAACTTTCCTGAGTAAATAATACAATTATATCACAGACATAACGATCTTTTTAAATAAAATGAAATCAAATCAACCAGTGCAAATGAATCCTATTTTCATCCTGTTAATTACATTCTATTCAGCGTGTATTCATACACTTGTATTTTAATAGAAACCAAGATGTGTAATCAAAATATGTTATAATTAAACCTTCTAAATTAAAAAGTTACTAATTAAAAAAATAAAAATAGAGCACCACATGAATTCCCAGGAATTGAATAGGTTAAGTTCTAAAAATCATTAAATGCAGAGAACAAGAAACTAATAAACTGATTGAATTTAAAAAAAAAAGAGAAAACATTAAATGGAGACAAAGAACGTAACAAAAGAATCAACAAGTACTCTCTTAGTTAATCCTAAGAAGTGATAGGGAGGGAAAGAAAGAACTGTGAAATTGCATCCATGATTCGAAGCCACACATTACTCACAATAAAACTCTTCTTCTCTTAAAAACCCTATCCAGAATTCTAATTCGCCGTATCGCTGTTGCCAGTCGCGAGTTCAAAAGAACTTCATTCCGTTTACGATTTTGGCGGCACTCCTTTGGCAGCATTTAACCTCGGTAAAACGGTGTTCTCTTAAAAAGGCAGTTCATCAACCTCCATTAAAATCCTGGAATGAATTCGTGGACGGGCTAAAGTTTTTGGTTCCACCCACAATTTGAGTTGTAGCTCGACTGCTGAAAGCCATCGTTGCTCATCAAGGAAAACTTGCAAACGATATAGTTTTTTTTTCTTTCTCTAACTGGAAATGAATCGATTTGTAAAAATGTTAAGAGCGATCAATTAATATTGAGCTCGATTGATAAATATATAATAATAAAAGTTCTGTGAGTGAAGCTGTTTATTTTTACATGATTAAAGTAATCTTTCTTCTCATTAAAAAAAAAGAATGTATATATAGAAGAACAATTTGCATATGAAAAGAGACTTATCTTATACAAATAATTAAGGGCTCTTTTTATTTTCAAGTGACTTCATAATTAGGCGGTTTGGTTGTAGACATCCGGGTACATAATATTACTAAATATTCCACTCTCTCTGATTAAAGATAATAGTAATGATTTAGCATCTGAATTTTGTTTCAGAATAGATATCGCATTTATGAAAAGAGTTGAAAAATCAAAGTTTAAGGAATAAAAAGATACAAAAATATACAAAATATCAAGAATTTGACTTTTTGCTTAGAGCAGTTTAATTATTTTGCCATCCTCCACCCCTCAGCAAAAATTCTAACATCATGTTGCACATATGAAGCAATTATACATTTTACTCTGCTTGTGATTATTCAAACTCAGCTTTTCTTTCTCTGAAAAAAAAATGCGTAATTTTATATTTACAGCCATTGTAATTTTTTAAAAAATATATATATGCTACACCGTTTTTGAAGTTGCCCCCGGGTGCCCTTCTCCTTGATTATCAGCGTGATCTAGAGTGTAGGAATAAATGAAGAACTAGGAGCTGTCATGATCTTAATTTGACTTTATTAAGATCTTAAAACTTAAACATCTAACAGATTAGATAATAATAATATATGTGAGAGAATCTACGATGACAAAACACACACAATATATATATATATATATATATATATATATATATTACCGAAATATCGTAACCCGGACCACTATCGATAACTAACTCGCCTAAACTCAATTCCAATACTATCACAGATCCAATATAAAATAGTCACTCCTTCCTTAATTTGGGTCGACCGATCCAATTCTACCGAAAGTTGGTATTTACTGGAGTGCAATGGGAAGCATGCACCTTGACCGAATGGCTCTATGTCACGGGAAATTTCCCCTGTTGGCTGTCACTTCCACAATTGAATCACATACTACATAACATTCCCCCCAAAATTTCCACACCCGCTTTAACTTCTGGGAAAATTTAAAAGCTTCCCTAATTTGCATCTTTCCTTCACGCTTCACTTCTTTGGGTTTGGGTTGGGAAAAAAGTGCCATTAATTCTGGCCCCAAAGAACCCAAAGGACATGTTAATGAAAAGACGCGTGAGCCCGTCACACGTTTTTTAGGTATATTTGCCGTATAACGCGCACTTTCTTTTTTACGAAGAATTCTGAAATGTACGTGCGCAAGGCTCTTATGCTTTAAAGTTATTTATTCGAGGTATTATCTCAAACTTGAGAAAAAAATAGTGTACTTTTAGCGATGCAATCCTTTTTAAGTTCATAAAGAATGCCATTTTTTTTAAAGGAACAGTATTTCGATGTGTGTAGGAGTTTTAATTTTTTTCTTTGCTCATATTTTCTTTTTTTTTAAGCTCTCATTTTTATATCTGGCGTATAACGCGTGCCCTATATTCCGGGTTAAAAGTGCGCGTTATACGCCGGATTTTACGGTAGCTTATTTTTCTATAATTTTGACAATTAATTTCTGATAAGAAAACTTTAAAAAGTAATTATCTAATAATGTTGAAAAAATCACGTATCATTAGTCAGTGCTATTCTCTTTAAATCGGTTCATTTTAAAGTAGGAGAAAATTTGTTAACATTCAACAAGGAAAATATGCATACATGTCACGCGTTTTGGAAGTTAAAACGTGACACTTTTCTTTTGAAGATTGAAACTAAAATTAAAATGCCAAATGGTTATAAATAAGTAAATGATACATTAATGTCAAATTTTTAATAGGCTTTAGTATTTAAAACTCGTCTGCACATACACTGTATCTCAAATTTCTTATTTACTTTGCCTGCGACACAACTGTTTACAAGCGATTCTGCGACAGAAAAAAAGGGGCCGCAAGTGGAAAAGAAATGGGGAAAATATAAACTACTAAAATATTAATGTTTTAAACCCAAAAAGACAAAAAATAGTGTAATCAGAAAATTTATATGAAAAAGAGGGTTTGTTTTACAAGACTGTTATTGATTCTGTAGCGGTATCATCTACATAAGCCACTAACAGCCTCCTGACAGAGGCGATCACTTTTGTCTAGTTGTATGTTACGTGCTTACGAATCCATAGGTCGCTGGTTCTGTCCACCGGATATGCGCCACATCATTGGTGATTCTTGACCCTGAACTGAGAAAAATTGGCAATCTTCTGATCTGTCGTGGCACCATCTACCTGTGCAAGAAAAAGCAACCAAAAAGTCATCAGACCCACTTGACGCAGCAACCAAAGTCGTCAGACCCACTTGACGTAACAGCAACAACACACGCTCACAATATCAAAAAATCTTGTTCGTTCGCCTACCCACTGACTCATTGCTGGAGGAGTGTGTAGCGGTATCACATCCACATAAGCCAGTAACCACTTACGGACAGAAGTGATTACTTTTGTCTAGTTGTATGTTACGTGCTTACGAATCCATAGGTTGCGAGTTCTGTCCTCCGGTTTCTAAGTGAAGAAATGCTGTTAAGGGATTTGTACATACATATATTGGTTTTAAAAGTAGTTAAATGAAAGTTTTAAAAAAAATTTAAGGAACCGTGAAATTTTTGAAATATTCCTCATTTTTAGAATACTTTTTTCTCAGAGGGATTTAAAATATAAATGGAATTTTTTAAATATCAAGAATTAGAGAAAAAAATGCTTTTATGACAAAAAACTGACAAGGCAATTTTTCTTGAAATTGCCTGTGGGAACACTGAAATGCCTTCAGAGGACCACGAGTTGAAGACCCTTAGTCTTACCTATAACATAGAATTTGAGATTCTACGATCAGAATTATACTATTCCAAAGAAAAATATCATTTAACGACAAATGAGTATTAACTTTTAACTCTGCAATACAAAGCCGTAATGTCATAGAAATTTTCCAAACTGTGGTGTTCTTATTAGATCCATGCGACCTTTATTAATTAAATTAGAGGTTCTCATGGACTTGACAGCAAAGAGGTTTCTTTTGGTAGACAACTAACGTTTATTTACAATTATAATTTCTAAACTAAAAACAATTTTCTACAAAAACCGCTCCATAATACATTCCGCTCGCTCGCTTCGTTACATCTCGTCTCTTTTCATGTCAATTCAGTTCAATTTCTTTCGACAGTTCTCAGTCCTTTTTTGATCAACATTTCGCTTCACATAGCGGGCGCTAGAGGGTGCAACACAAACAGTACGGATTGGAAACCGCCCAGGACCCAAATTCATTTGAGCTAATCCAAAAAGAAAAGTCATACGTTAGTATATTCTAAGAGAAATTGCTCATAAATTACTGACGTTAAAGTTATCATTGTTACAAAATTTTACAATGCAAAAATTTATGTTACATTCTTTTAGAATAAATCATAATGAAAATGTTCGAATTTATCTATTAGTTTTATAGTAGTCTTTAATTCAGATTATATAGTTTTACTCGTATTATAGAATACACAATATTGTTTATGAAGCAACAGATAAAATCATAACTATATAGACCAGACATAGTGATTAATATGCACAAGTTGTGGCATAAAATAAAATTTCAAACAATCATGATTCACACATCGAATATACCTACTCTTAGATCAAGATTTAAGATTAAAAAAATACACAAAAATAATACTTATTCTTAAAATTAATAAAACATTCTAAGAGATACGTACTGTGTACGTATTTCTCATGCATTACAGATATATAAATAATAACTTCTGCAATTTTTCTCTTCAAATATTCTTGTTTGTTCACCACAAATAGTTCTTCGGTTAAATCGCATTTTGAGGATATTGACTGATAAATAATTCCTTCTTTCATCCATCACATTGTTTTTAAATGTTTATTTGCTACATTGAACTTCCTGGAGAAGAAATGTAGCTTGCATTTTGTATAATCTATTTATTTTAATTTTTTTATTACTGTAAAATCCGGCGTATAACGCGCTCTTTTTACTCAAAAAGTATGATCGACACAAGGGTGCGCGCTATACGTCTGGTGTAAAAACGATAGCTTTAAAAATAACAAAAAGAAGAGCATAAATTTTTTACTTCGACATGTATCTCGCAATACTGTTTATTTAAGAGAAATGATATACATACCTCATGAGCTAAAAGAGTTGTAGTTCTAGAAGAAAGCTATTTTGTGTCAAAAGTCTGTGATGATACGTCAAATAAATCACTTCAAAACATAAGAGCAATGTATACTAATATTTCAGATCTCTTCGTAAAAAAAAAGGGTGTGCGTTGTACTCGAATATACCTAAAAATTAAAAAAATAAGCTTGAAAGTATAGGTGCACATTATATGCTGGAGAGCGTTGCACGCTGGATTTTACAGTAATTATTTTTATTCACTTTTTAGCAACAAAGGGAATTTTTTTTACTCTACCGAATTTTAGGCTGCAGTCTACAAAGACTATGTCTAAATTACCGAGGGATTTAAGTTCTCGAACTCAAGGCTCATAGCTATGTGCCCCTTTTTCATCTCTAATATTAGGTTACGAAAAATAAATAAAGCTTTGAAAAACAAGACAAGTTTTAGAACCACATCCCATAAGTCACTTTATAATTACTCTTCTGTACTAATAAGGCAACAACTAAATTGACTATCTGCTTATGTTCCCCACGTCACATTTTAATGACAAACAGCTTCTGTGAAAATTTAACAGAAGTAAGCATATACACGTAACTAAAAGTTGATTTTTCTACCTGTGTCTTTGTAATAAGAATTCAGGAAGACCAAAACTGATTTCTTCTATTTCATTTTTAGAAAAAGTCATAAAAAATTATAAATGTATTGTTTTAAGCAAAAAGCACAGGATATTTTGTTTTTCAATTAATGGGCTTAATGGGCTAAATTCATGTGACGTCATAGTCGCATGATAATGATAACCACGTGCTTCTGGCCAATCAATTAAAAAACTCATGTGACGTCACAGTCGCAAGATACAAGCAATCATGTGTTTCCAGCTAATCAGTTCATGAACTTTGTTGTTGCTAACTTTTGTTGTTGAAGAAACTTTCTCTCAAAAAGAACATGTTTTTCATCCATAATAACGCCCATAGGTATACAAATATATTTTATTTAAAAGTATATGCATAAAAATAATTTTTAAATCATTTCGAAAAAAAAGTATAACATTTTAACATCTTTACCCAATTATGAAATTTAAAATTTTACCTAGGTTTTACAAAGTACAGTAAGTGAATGTGTTTATCACGTGACCGTCATGAATTGAGTCCATTGTTAACGATATTGTATAATCTCTGAAACTTCACGAATGTAAAGTGCACGAGTAGGAATTGATAAAGCTCCCTGACCGTTATGCTGCTGAGGCGGCTTCAAGTATAATCGACAAGAACTAATTTCTGTATGTTTGTGAAATTTATCGTTTGCAACTTTAAAAAGACTTTGAACAATTCAGAAAATTAGATGGATATAGATACTGGCGAATGTGAAAAGGAAAATATATCTTTGGGCTTATTCAAGCTGTTATCTATTTTAAATCATATCGTTGTACAATTGAACATCTTTCAAACTTGCATGAATCATGAATCGATACAAAAAGATCTTTCTCACATGATGATATATTTTCACCAGTTTCTTGAATGATCAGTTAATGGTAGGTTTTTACTGTTACAGGTGAATAATACACAGCAGGTGCTACTAAAATAACGCAAGGAACTTGGATAAATACCATAACAATATATTGAAGGGGAAAAAATACGTTACAATACTTTTTGGCGAAGTAAGTGATATGATAATATTTTTTCAACAATCCTTTACATTTTACTTTCTAAATCCAAATTTTCAATAATTTTAAAAGAGTTCAAAAATTTTTTAGTAAAAATGTGCATTCTTTTTATTTACGCGTGAGATGTCTAGTCTCTATATATAAATATATAACTACAACACAAATCTCGATTCCAAAACAACACTCTTCATCATGGGAACTGTAAAGAAAATAGCAGTTTTTTTTTTCATGCTCGAGATTTAGAAATAACAAGCCCTGTGTGAACGAAACTGCTTAACGTAAAAACATTAATAACGATTCGTTGTAATGGATACACGCACACCAACTCTGGGAAAGTTCCAGTACTGTGGTGAACTCACAAATTCTTCGCTATACATTTTATCGAAAGACATAAAAACGGGGCGATTCAGACAGAGGGAAAGCCAAGAGAAATGATAATAATAATAAAAAGTGCTGATGTGTTTCAACAGCTGCTGGCGTTGCCGTTTTTTCGAGACGAAACGTTTTGCATTCCAACAGGAGTTGGCTCGTAAATCACGACCCACAGATATAAAATTTCACTTTGTGTAAGCATCGTTTTCGACCAGCCTTTTTGACAAGGATCTATCCACGCGCTGTTTAGTTCGTACACAAACGTTTTATACTGCACACAGTAATAATCGTTTGATATCGATCGTAAAGTGACCAGTTTTTTTACAATGAAAAGGAGGACGAAAAATTTAAGAAAATATTACAACGTAAATATATGAAACATTTTATTAATTCAAACAAAAATACGCTAATTATGCTTACATCCCTATTAATTATTTACCAAAACGAGTATTTTCTCATTGAATGAAATTTTTAGTTTGTCAATATATTATTTTCTAATATATCGGAAATTTCGGAGCAAAAAATATCCTTCATCTTAACTGTAAGTACTGCAGCTAAAATATCAACATTCTAAATCTTGATTTCTCACTTGTTCAAAAATTACCAACTGAAAAGACTCTCTACTGGTGCATTAATTCCAGAACAGCACAACGTAAATTAAAAAAGAATAACTGAATTTTCATATGGAATGTGTTAATTCTTGAAATGGTTAAGTATTTCAACCCATCTTATCAATTTCAGCATATTGATGTTCCAATTGTTTCAATTTTATTATAATTTAAATATACATTCAGTCTTCTCTAATTTCTTCAAACAGACCATTGTCAATGATTGTAATATCAGGCATTTCTTTTGATAAAAAATAAACGCAGTTTTTTATATCTGCCCAATTTACTTGATGAAGTCAAAAAACACCATTGAAAAGTGTTATTTCCTGTAATATTTGTTTCAGACTATTCCTCCACGTATTGGAAATATGTTTGGTTCGTCTCAGAATACAGAGATTAACAGATCAGTTTTAAAATATTGAAAAGGAGGACACTTTTTGAGGAAGGACAGGACCTATAAAAGGAGGACTGTCCTCCCTAAAGGAGAACGGTTGGTCACCTTAGTATTAGAGAACAGAACTTAAAGGGAAAAAAAACCGCGAATTTTTTTTTGTTTTGGATTGTATTATTAATTCCAATTAATTCGTTCTCAAGCAGAGCTTTGTCTTGTTATGTAAACAAGAAAAAGTTTGTTCTCCATTCATAGTGTATTTTCTGAGCACGAACTCGTGGCCGGCGTGTCAAGAGTTCGAACTCTCGTGTCACTGTAGACCGGCCGCAAAGAGGGCTGATGAATGTTAAATCTGTCGAAGCTCCAGTCCTCCAATTGACGTGGTGAGGTAGTTAGGAGAGAGGGAGGGGTGTCATCTCACACACACATGTGTCTTCCTCGTCACTTGACGATGGTTAAAATTACGGGGTCCAACAGTAATAGCACTCTTGTCGCTTTATAGTGCAACGTTTATAAAAATATATTGTTATAAAATAACGAACAAATGCGATTATTAAGTAAAATTAGCTTTCGATATATCCCATAGCGTAGTACGGTGAGTGAATGTTAACGTCGAACTATTCGGCTACTCGAGGTCTTTTAGTGACAGACCCCGTAATTTTGAATCATGATCAAGTGACGAGGACGACACCTGAGCTGGTATATCCCCACTCCTAACTTCCACACCACACCAATGGGAGGAAATTTGAGCCTCGACAGATTTAACTTTTTGAACTGACACCCCCTTTTCTAGTGAATATTTCGTTACTCCAGAGAAATAAGAACGTACATAATACATAGTGAAAACAAGAATTAATTTTAAAATAATATTCTATTATTAATAGAACATATCTTTTTATTTAATTTTTTTTCTAAACTCCCCCCTTCCCCCAATTTTTTTACTTGCGATTCTGAAATAGCTATTGCCACAAATATATTTAAATGCGTAATATTATATATTTTAGTTTTAGATAGGGTATTGTTGGAATTGAAACACTATTAAATTTCTTATTTATCTAAAAGAGTAAAGTAAAAGTTTTAGCTTATACCTGTTATAAAGATGCTTTTGAAAGAAGGTTTTGAGATGATATGAAGTAATTCACAATAAACTATTGCTTTTCAAAATAAAAATAAAAAATGACAGTTTTAGCCTTTAAAGAATCACACGTTAAATTCCTGGTTCACATATTTAATTATATTTTTTGGATAATATACGTAATGCAGTGCAGTGGACGAAACATTTTTCCTACTGCTCACAGACAAAGACAACACGTACACTTTAGAAATTAGAATTTACTATATCATTCAATTTAATGTAGGTCTGAATGTAATGTAAGTTTTTTCATCTTTTTCCCGAACTACCGAAATATGTGAATTTTTGTACACGTGATAGAAGTGATTTAAATACATACAATCGGCATCAGGTAACCAGTATTAAAATTTACTTTTGTTAGTATATAATCAGCGTGTCATTTTTAGTCTTTTTTAGACTATATTTGGTTAATCTGTCGTGGCCTCTCCGTGCCATCTCAACGCCCCCTAATTTTCTCTGGGTCTCTTTCTGCCCCCCTTAAAGCCTCAAACACCCCCAAGGGGGGCGTTATCACCCACGTTTAGAACCTATGTGCTACAGGGACACAACGAGCGCTTTTCCTTTTTATATATGTGGTGTTGGACTATTATTATTTTTGCTTGTTACTATTTATTCATTAATTAAGTTTAACTAATGAGTTAATATTTGAAAAAACTGTATTAACATCAAGTGCCATCCACTACAAGTTTAAAAAAATGTATTTGAACTTGAATGGATAAATAGAAAGTATTTTATTAAAGATTGAAAATTTGAACAAGATATATATATATATATGATACTGGCAAAGTATGAAATCCGTCATTCTATAGAATACCTAGGCATTGAAAAAAAAGTGTTTTCTTAATTGAAATTACTTACTAGAAGTTAATAACTGATAAAAACAAAATGCCAAAATGACTGATCTGACTAAGAAGGAACCCATAGACTATTGGTTGCTGAATAGCTTTGATGTGATGTTTGTGAAAAATAAAAAAAAGTTGTTGTTGTAGCCACCTGCCTGACGAAGTCAGATCGAGGCATACGAAATTCATCGCGGATAAGGGCTAGAATTTTTACGCCTGTCGTTCCCTTAGCTTTGAGTACCAAGCAGGTGACAGTACGATTGTGCTCGGTTCCACCCAATTTAGGGGGAGAAAACCCTGAGGGGTGGCCGGGGGCCTCCCCTCTCTTACTCTTCCACCAACCAACGAGGGGACTGCGGCTCGACGACTATTTAGAGTACCACCATGCCGCAAAGGCACTATACATTTACAAACATCCATGTCTTCTCCGGGATTCGAACCCAGTCCCTACGGCCCCACTGTCAGCGTGGCTAACCACTATACCGGTTGAGCGTAAAAAAAAAATTTAACTTAATCTGTTAAAGAAGGCGTCAATACCATACTGCCAGAGGCTGATTAAGGTAGTCAGAGGCCCCTGGCGGTAAAAGGTTTGAGGCCTATGGGTTCAAGAGTCGAAAAACTAAAATAGTGAAATAATTCGCTGACCTTAAATTCTCAAAATAAAATTTATTGCTGATAAAGCTCAATGGCTGAAAAAGTTAAAGAGCTTACAATTTTTCATGTTAACTTTAGTTCTTGATTCTTTTACAAATTCATCAATTATTTTTGCCGTATCTATTTTATACAAAACATCTTGTTCTATATACAGGGTGATTCACTACCACACCGACAAACTTATAGGGGTGCAGAGACGACTCGGAATCACATAGGAAGGCAGAGTCGCACATGCCGTAGTTGAGAGTCATGGTGCAAAGAAGCAGAGAAAAAGAACAGAAACAATAACACATTAAATGTCAGAAAACATTTTATTGAAGAGTTGTACTACAACAGTTGTTCGAAATTCGGACCAGAATTCGTCTGGCAGGCCCGACAGTGGCACTGCATGGAATTCTTATATTCTGAATGATTCCTCCGGGAAGTCTTGCGGTAGATGACACTGAATGTAAGGTTTCGTGAAAACAGATCCTACTGGAAGTCATCATTTGCCTCCATTTCCCGAGGTATTAGAATTATTCAAACGAAGAACTGGCGGGCATGGTGACTATATGAAAACGAAGAATCCATTATCAACTGCTCATTGAGTTTGAACGAAGCAGTGTTATAAAGATAAGAAACGGTACATTTTCTTTCTGAGATAATTGAAGAAAGACTTAGCAGGAAGCTATCCACTGTTCATAATTGGCAGCAGTGGATCTGGGAAAGCGCAACCTCAGAAAAACTATGGTCCAACCACGCACGGATCACCACTGACAGAGAAGACCGCCGTATTCAGCACATGGCTGGGGAACATGGTAATACATCTACAGCGGAAATTGCAGCTTTTTTTCTTTTTTTTTTGGCGCAAGAGTGAGACAGTGAATTGCAGCAAATCCATTGTTTGAGAAATAGCTCCCAGCCAGACGCCCTGTAACGTCCATACCCTTAGTTCAAAATCACTGACATCTGAGACTTCAATGATGTCACACTAGAGATCATTGAAGAACTTAGAGGCAATGTGTTGTGTTTTACAATCAAAGCTGTTTCTGTCTTGGTGTCAGTGATGCAGTACGTAACGGCGTAACGTAACAATATTACTGCCCTCCTGAAAAGCCAAGTTTTGGGCCTCAAGCGTCAGTTAGGCTATTCCCCCCTCTTCCACAAATGCAAGGATTATGCTGTACATTACACCACTGCAGTGATAATTGTATATTGTTTAGAAGAAAACCAGGTCACAGCGACTTCAAATAACCTTTCTGCTGCCTAGACATCCTGGGCCTGCACCTAGAGTTATAATCTAGCAAGAGCAATTTTTTTTTGACTGTCGAACTTGATTTTCTAGAGATTTATTCACACAACATGATTGCAAACTTGTACGTCCATCTGGTGATTCAAACTGTTGCATTGCCATTTATAAACATCATTCAACGAGTGTTAACAAGGATAACACGCACCCTCATACACCCAATCAAACCCGAGCCATGAGTTTAAATGTTACTTGGGTGCCATAAGATTTTTCTCCAGTTCGAAGGACACCCCAAAAACAAGCGTATTGTCCCAAACAGAATTAAGCACCAACAGTTTTAATGTACCATCATTTCAGATTTTAAATGGTTTTTTTCATGCTTACATTAACCTTTGATCTTGAAACTTTAATCAATTAAATATGTTACCTATAGATAAATGTATTGCGAAGTTTCATTCGAATACAATAATTTTTTCTTAGTGATGGGATTTTTTTCCCCATCAGTGTAAGATGTATCTGAGAATAAATAATCAAGGCTGTGAACTAAAAATGAACTTGTTTGACTTGAATATTATTCGGTTGTTCGAAATAAATTTTATGCAAAAAAAACTCACTCGAAAGTTTTGTATAGATTGTAACAATAAAATTCGGAAAGATGGTTAGGGCGCAGGGGACCAAACCGGGGAAATCATTGAGGTTGCAATATCGGTTCAAGATTTTTTTGTCACACATTGAATTTGTAACTGGAATCCATCAAGCGTGGGACCCCTACTAGCGTTGGGGGCCCCTGGCGGCCTCCTGGTCCACCAGCCGCTAATCCCCCTCTGCAGTATGATATCGGCCAAGGAGAAAATTTTTTCATTTTATTTATTGGGATGTATTTCTCTCGTTTTTGTAAGACTTTCCATGGAAATCACTTTATATTAATTTTTTGATGCAACGGAATTTTATTCTGCAGGCATGTTTAAGTACAATTAAATTATTAAATCCGAACTATTTAAAATATAAATAATCAACTTCCCACCCTCAACGGGCAGTGGTAAAATTATCAAACGTTAATGGTTGAAAAAAAATTAAACAGATTCGCACGGATTCTGAGAACATGAGAGAATTCCTTCTCTGTGAAAGAATTTTCAACCAAATGTAAACATTTCACACCTTATGAAAGTGAACTGTACATCCGTCTTTGTGAATCTTTCCAAAAAAAAAAAAAAAATTATTTAAAAAATGGTATTGTTTGGGAAACCCGGATTTTTTTTCCGAATTAATTGGACTTTCAATGAGAGGAAAGGTTGTATCGACTTGAACTTTTGAAGGAATTTTAAAAACAAGAAACGCAACTTACTTTTTGGCCCCAAAACCCGGGATAAAGATATTCCCCCCGGTTTTCTACAGTTGCAATTGCTCAGTCCAATGAAGGGGAAGGGTTTGCAAATTTTAAAAAAAAGCCAAAAATTAAAAATTTTAAGGGGGAAAAAGTAATGAAATTCCAAATCCCTCCCCCACCCTGAAAACAAATGGTTAAATTTTTTTTTGTTTTTTTAAGATTTTTTTTTTTTATAAGAAAGACAAATTTTTTTATAAAATTCATTTTCCCTTTTACGTATTTTGAATAATTTTTTAATGACATCATTATTTTATCAGAATAACATTTGTATTTTTAGGAATGTACGCCATTGAGATAATAGCCTTATCATGACCTTTTTTCATACTTTGCTTTAATAGCTTTGGTCATTCTATAGAATGCCTAGGCAAAGTATGTAATGAATCTAATATTTCATACTTTGCCTAAAAAGATCCGGCATTCTATAAAATGCCGGCATTTTATACTTTGCCGGTAACATATATATATATATATATATATGAAAGATTTCTTATAATATGCTGGTGATTAGTAAATATAACTGTAGTACGTGGTAAAACGGATGAAATTATTGTAGTATTGACGAGGCAGTTTTGAAAGTTAATCCAATTTATTCAACATTTAACGCAGAGCGTTTCCACATCACAAGATGCAGACATAATGACACAAAACACACAAAGAACAAACACACAACGCGTTGCAGCCGGCTACATGATTACAAACAGAAGAGGGCGGGATTTCCAGAGTCTCGCTATTTATATCCAGCAGGAAATCACATGATTTGGCTGGTGGATGGATATAGCTCCAACATTCCCCGTTAGGTGGGTAGCTAATTAAAATAATTAAACGGTTGTCCCGAAGGACTGGACCATAGTTAAATCAAAAGCTATTCAAGATTAAATTACTGGGAATTATTACATATATATAGGGAATAATAGTAAGCTAATAGTAATAATCGAAACTAATAGTAAGAATCGAAATATCTAAAATAACCGTTCAAAAATTTTAATAACTTCCAAAGAAATTATCGAAAATGCGACTAAGAAAATACCTTGCATAAAAATAACAAGCAGAGAATGAAAAAAAAAAAGGAAAATAAATGTGCAAGAAAATTCAGAATGTGTATCCTTAAGAGATGACGAAACGAATTCCGGGTTGAATATGAATTCCCGAAAACACCAGAGGACTTAGGCCATCCAAAACGCCAAATCTACTGGTACACAAAACCAGTAATGATGCATTTATTACAATATCACTCACACAAAGACGAAAAGACTGGAATAACTACCCCCAAAAAATAAAATATGGTTATGACTGCCTGTTTGTTATTCTTTCCCATGTTATACAATCCTCCAGCGGCATTATTCGAACGCGGAGCATTTAAGGTTCATTCTGCGATGTTTAATTCCTAGTGGGTAATTTTGCTGCGGGTGTGGCTATACGAATACGTGACCGCAAGTTTAGGGAAGAGATTTTATTTCCTCCTCTCCTCTCCCTGCGTCTTCCTAATTCTTTCTTCAACCGGAAAAATGGAAGAGGTCAAGTTTGCCGAGAGTCCTATTTATGAGTGATGTATGACTCTCATTACAGACGTGATGAAAGGATTGCGGTCCGAATTCCATTTCGAAGTATCGATAATCCGAAAAGATTCAAATTTCAAAAGGACATCTTTAATTATTGAGGAGTAAAGTCGTATCGCATTTTGAGAAATATTGGAAAAAAAAAAAAAGAGTGTATTCCTTGTGATTACATTTCTTTTCGAATCGAATTTCCTTCTGTCCTTCGAAATTATCATTCCAAAAAGGTCCGGAAGTTCTTATCCGGTCCGCAGATAGAATTTTAATTTGCCGGTCCGAAGCAAATTAAAAGAAGAAAATATATTTATATATTAATCCATCTCTTTTTCTCTACTTTGTTTAAATATTTTTTTTTCTTTTTTTCAAAGAACTGATGATCTTTTTACTTTCTCTATTTTCTAAAACTTTGTCTTTGCTGAGGAGTTAGCTAAGAACGACTTGTCTCATTTTCCGTGGTTAAATTCCATGCCCTCAGTAAATGAAGAGAAGCTTATGTAGATAGCTTGAAAAAACTGCATTTTCCGCAGCATCGAGTGCAGATTTCAAGATTTCAGAATTGGATATTTTACCATGCTCTTTCAACTTAAATTGTGAAGCAGTGAGGTCAGTTTTTGGCTAATTAATTGATTTTACCCAAAAATATCTCGCAGTTTTTTCAAATATGCCGAAGTTTTTTTACAAATCATTATCAAAGTATGTTTTAAAATTTAATATCCCCCCCCCGAAAACGGTGCATGTTTTTATCTTATTATGTGAATGGTGGCGACAAAAGGGGATTATCGCCCCCCAACCCCTTTATTTTTTCCGACTGATTATAATTTTTAAGTATATAGTAGAAAATTTTAAATTTAAGTATTATTTTTTAAAATTTAATTTTTTAAAAAATTTTAATTTTTTAACTTTTTTTTTTACTTTTTTTTGCCCCCCGAAAATGACAAAATCAAAAGGAATGATACAAGAATATGGATTTTCGACTTGCCCTCCCTTTCGGGTGCGCTACCTATGTGAAAAAGGGTTTTTTCAACTTTTTGAAACTTTTAAAGAATTATTTTGAAGAAAACAACACATGCTTTCCCCAGAATGGTACTCTTCGAACCTTGATAAAAGGAAGGTTTAAAATGAAATTACAATTTCTTCATCTCAATAACATATTTAAATTGTTTTAGTATATTTGTTTTTTTAAAAATTTTAAAAATTTATTTTGGCCCGCCAAACCTCCCCCGATTTTGCCCGGGCCAAAAGTTTGAAAACCCGAAATATGGGTTCAAAACTTCACTTTAGCCAATTCATGTTGCTGCATAAAAAAAAAAAAAAAAAACCTACGCCGCCTTGGGTTTTTTTAAAAAAATTTTTAAAATATCATTTTTTAAAAAAATTAAAAAAACCTACTTGAAAGAATGTTACGCAATTTTTTTTACCACCCCAAAAAGTTCGGTAATGATTTTTAAAATTTTTGATTTTTTTTTTCACGAGTACAAAATTTATTTTTTTTTCTTTCAAACCAACAAACCCCTTTTTCCGCAAATGATATTTAATGTTTTGCTTTTCCGACTGTTTCTGCTTTAGGGAAATAAAAGAAGAAATTGTTTTGAAAAAAAATGTTTTTTTGTAAATTATATTATCTCATTCCACTATTATGCTGGTATCTGATATTTGCAAGAGAAATTATATTTTTTGTAAAAACCACCACCCATTTGCTACCACTGCCCAAAAGCCCCTGTTGAGTGAGCAATCTCCATTGAGTGAGAAAAAAATTATTTGAAAATTGGATTCTTTAAACCATTAAAAAGATATTAAAAGGAAACCCGTAGGCGTAGGTACGAGCATTTTTTTTTCTTTATAAGATTTTCCAATTTCGGAAGGGGAGCATCCCGTTAATGATAGGGGGGTCCCCAAGGTAAAAGAGCCCCAACATAGAAGAAAAAAAAGAAATTTTTTTGGGGCCCCCAAAAAATTTTGAAAGGGGCCCCCCCCAGGGAAAGCCAGTGCCGGGGGGTAAAATAGTAAAAGGAAAGCAAAAAGCCACAAAAAAATGATTTTGTTTGTGTGTGTCCGCCCCAAACAGTCAGAAAACTAAATACGAAGAAAAAGTCTTCCTGTTTTTCTTTTGGGGTCAAAGTATATTTGGAGCACAGTTGTTTTGTTTTTTCAATTCCTACTATTAACTCACACCCCCTTTTATATTTATTTTCTTGGGGGGAATTTTCGCGAATAAAAAAAATTTTAAAGCGCCATTGAGCTGAAATTTAAAAAATGATTATTTTGAGACAATAAATAATTTAATTATAATTTAAAAAAAATTAATTGATTTAAACAATTATTTAAAAATTACAAATAAACAACCCCGTTGGATCATTTTTTCGACTTAGCAACCCTTTTTGGGGCTTGTGCAAAAAATTTAAAAAGGGTTTTTTTTACGTTTTAAAAATTCAGTTGAACTGAAATTTTATAGACACGATTGTTTTGGGTGACATAGATACTTTAATAAAAAATAAAAATTAATTACCACTTAAGGTTGTGATTCTGTCCTATGTTTTCATATTTAATTGATTTTAAATTTTAATAAAAAAATAGCAAAATAAAATTTTTTTTTTTGTTATCTAATAGGAATTGACAAAAAAAATTTTTTATATTTCTTTTTTGAAAAGAAAAAAAAGTAAAATGAAGAAAAATTTCTGACATTGACTTGTAGATTGTGATAAGAATTTCCACATGCAACCTCACTCCTGATTTTAAAAAAAATTGTAGAAAAGTGGGATGGGGTACATTTGTTTCATTAAACTGATTCTAAAATTAAATGTTCTTGCAGTTATAGATGATATAAAATTAGAACAATAAATAAACTTAATAAAACTGTCGTCACTTTATTTAATCTATATTTATTGATTTTTATGGAACAATTTACACTTTTTCTAAAACGAAAATTTAACTAATGAATGCTATCATTTCAAAAAGGTACAGTTCTCCGGTATCCTCCACTTCCACAATGTGGCCCTCCAGTCGAAGTAATTGCTACGGGCGTAAATGAATCTTTTACTTTTTTGCGAAAAATTATATAACAATAAGGTAACCAATCGTCCCCCTTTAGGGATGACAGTCCTCCTTTTATAGGTTCTGTCCTTCACCGAAAAGTGTCCTCCTTTTCTCAATACTTTAAAACTGATCTGTTAATCCCTGTATTCAGAGATGAATCAAACATGTTTCCAAAATGTCGAAGAATGGTCTGAAACAAATATCACAGGAAATAACAATTTTCAATGGTATTTTTTGACTTTGTCGCAAGTAAGTTGGGCAGATATTGGAAATTATGTTGAGTTTTTATCGAAAGAAATGCCTGATATTAAAATCGATGACAATTGTCCTTTTGAAGTAAAAAGAAGACTGAATGTATATTTAAATTCTAATAAATTAGAACAACTGGAAAAACAACATGCTGAAATTGATAAAAGATGGGTGAAAATACTTAAACCATTTCAAAAATGAACACATTCCATATGAAAATGTAATTATTCTTGTTGAATTGTGCTGTGGAATTAATGCACCGGTTGAAAGCGTTTTTTCAGTTGGTAATGGATTTTTGTGAAGTGACTATTGAGGAATCAAAATTGAATGTTAATATTTTAACTACAGTGCTTACTGTAAAATTCAGTATGAAGGATATTTTTTGCCCGAACTTTCCGAAATATTAAAAAATGATATGTTGACAAAAAAAAATTATTCAATGTAAAAATATTCTTTTAAGATAATAATTAAAAGGAATGTAAGAGCGTAATCAGCGTACTTTTGTTTGAATTAATAGAACGTTTCTTATATTTAAGTTGTAATTTTTTCTTGAATTTTTCGTCCTCCTTTTTATTGTAAAAAAAATGGTCACCTTAATAACAAGAAATTTCGAATCCATGAAGTTTTATTCGAAATGTATTTTAAATCATTCAGAATGCGAAATGTTTATAGTTTCAGAAATACGCAAATTAACGAATGCAAATCAATCCCGAATGTCATGATACATCAGCATTCAAATAACAGACGAAAATTAACAAATTGAGAAGTTAAAATTCTATGAAGGAGTCGATAAACTCTTGAAAAGGAGACATCAAATAACAGAAATGAAGAAAAGAAGAAGAAGAAAAAAAATCGATGACTCAAATGCTTCACCTTTTCGCCTGAAAAACTTGACCTTTTCGATTTGCATCGCAAAGCAACTGAGACGTCTTTTTGAAATGTGGACCGACTTTCAACGGTTTCGTTTTCCCCGACGGATGATTTCCCCCTTAATCTCTATTGCTTTTCAACGAACATGTCTTCGAAATTTTTCTGTTAAATTCTTGCGAGTGCTTGATTCAAACCACCGCATATTATTAAGATTATTTATTTTGAGTAGAATATCGAAAATATCATGCGTAGAGTTGAATTAGGCAGTTTTCATACAAGTTATTTTTTGGATTTGGTATATGAGATAAACCGACTATGTCTGGAACTGTGATATTGAAAAAGCGTACAAATGAATGATTTTTTTTCCTCGTATTTTGCGTCACTTGAATTAGAATACACATATAAAACTTTCTTAGAAAGATTAATAAAAAAAAATTATTTCAAAGCATTTTTTTTTGGCAAAAAATAACGATTTTAACTTTACACGCAGGGTATCTCATGCCCAAGGGTGTTTACATTCTGTTTTTATCGTAAAATGTGCATACAAAGGTGAAAAAGGAAATAAAGTAGGAAATACAACATGTTTATTACACATTTAACACGTAAATTTAGTTTTTCTGTTCTTTTTATTAGGGCATTCAGTATATTGTTTATACGCTCCTTTAGTCTTCGTCGCGGTAAGGGGGGCTATGTTTTCACTGGATCTTAATATTTTTTTAATTTCGAAGAAGCATTGCTTGCTGGTTTTTACATTCTTCTGGTAATCGAAATCCAAAACACTTCAGAAATCAGCGTCTTCTTCAATGTTTAGTAAATGGTTTCTGACTACTTAACAAAATAATTTGAGCTTTTATTGTCGAGACGTTCAACAACATAGAAAATATTGTCATAGGCTAATGATTAGATTTTCTAACCATTGAATGCAATGTGGTCATTTTATCAAGGATGATAATTACTCTGTCAGTTAAATTATCTGGATAGATTTCAGTAGAGGAATCATATATAATTACTATTATACTCTTCATAATTCGATTCTTCCTTATCATCCCCGCAAAGAGACTTTTTTCATCCGAAAATACTGTTATACTATATCTACTAAATTCTGTATCTATTAAGGTATCCGACTACGTACGGAACCGTGATTTTGCAAAAGCGTATAAATGGATAATATTTATGATATTTAGTGTCACTTAGATTAGAAAATGTTTATAAAATGGTTTTAAGAATAGCATTACAATAAAAATTATTTAGTAATATTTTGACAAAATGAACATAGAATGACCCATTTTCAAAATGTCTCTTTAGTGAAAAATGCTACTATTATAATAATATTTTGCCTGTATATAGCTTAGACCTCTGTACAGAGGCTCAACTAGAATTTTTGAAATATAGAACTTAGAAGTGGTTTTTTTCATGTTTTACGACAACAGAGGGGATAAATTTTAAGAGAAAAAACGCCGATAATTATTTCAATGGGTTATAACTCTGAAAATAATGTGAATTTTTCAAAATCATAGTTCAGCCTCTGTACAGAGGTCTGAGCTATATACAGGCCAAAATATTATTATAATAGAAGCATTTTTCACAAAAGGAGAACATTTTGAAAAAATGTTATTCTAAGTTAATTTTTTGCCAAAATACTGTATTTAAATAATTTTTTTTTTTGTCAAAATGTCCTTAAAACAATTTTGTACATGTATTCTAATCTAAGTGACACTAAATATCATGAAAATTATCCATTTATGCGCTTTTTTAAAATCACGGTTTCAAACGTAGTCGGATATCTTAAATTATTTAGATATCACATTTCTTTATCATAACTACAATAATGCACCATTGCATAAGAAAGATTTTTAAGCGGGCTCATGCATTTAAAACTGTAACGGCAATTCACGCGCAGAGTATGACATACCCGAAGAGGCGGGGTATCCAGAAATACACATTAAGATTTCGCCAACAAGCTAAGGCCCCTCAAAGGATATTACCTTAAAGTCAGCTACACGAGAAACTATTCGTTTTCCGAAAAAGGTTTAGATAAAGTCTTGAAAAAAGTTAGGCTGTGGGCATGACATACCCTGCGCATGAAGTGTCGGGTTAAGATCGAAAAGACGTATACCATACACTTTTGGATATGCCCTATACGCTTTAATTTTTCCACTTGAACATCGTATGGATTCGCGCTCGTCAGAAATTTATGCAAGGGGTAATTCAGGTGCTCCTTTCAAAGCTCATTTGATGCCCATCAGGAAGTATCTTCATTTAGAAAATAAATAAAAATACTTCTAATTATCACATTTCCTCATATCATATATCATTTTAAACAGAAATATTTGAACTTTTAGAAAATACTAAAAAGTGAAAATCGATAATTTTTTCAAAAATTCATATGTTGAACCCCTTAAAATTTAACGTTGAATCTCTAGATAAGTTGTTTCCTTTCCTTAATTGGCAAACTTGATTTATCCATTCATGCCAATTTTTCCTCCGGAAAATTTTATTTTACGAGTATTAAGTGTTTTTTGAAAATGTTCTGTTATAGGCGGTTCCCCTTTTTTTATATAAATGGAAAAAGGTGCTTTATTATATAATTTTTAACACTGTCGCCTAAATCCAATTCATTCCATTCAATTTTGCAAAACATTGCACTGACGAGCATAAAATTATTTTACGGAGCCCTGAACCTTAAACAACACAAGATTTACAATCTAGATAGTACATAAAAAGAAGAAGAAAAGAACAAAACGCGCGTTTTAATATTTCTTTATTAAAATTATAATAAAACTTGCAGGAAATTATCAACAAAAGAGGCTGTCCGGTGCCGAATTTATTTTTTAAGTCCTCCCTTGTTGGACCCTCGTTGAGAAACACAGCTTCAAAGATACTTGTGTTCATACAAATTCCATAGAGAACGTGAATCTATTTTGCACACAAACTTGTATTTACAGTTTCCCTTCTCGAGTTTTATTTTTGACTCGTGGAACCCGTGGGTATACTTCTTTGAACCCCAGGGCTCCGTGGAAAACAGTTTAAAGACCACTGATGTAAAGCAAATGTTTGTGACATGAAGAGAACATTTCACAACATAGTTTTGGTACAAATAACTACAATATTTAAAAAATTCCCCACAGGCAACTACCAGGTGTGTTTGTTAATGTTCTCAAACCCCCCCTTTAAGTCCCCTGTTTACTTTTTATGCTACGATTTTCCCCGTATTTTCCGGAAAACCAACTTGCTATAATATGAATAAAATAGGAATTGACAACGTGTAAATACTGCCGATCTTTTTTAAAAATCATTTAACAATCAAATAAACATCAAATGTAACTCTTACATTCAAATTAAAGGGTAAAAAAACACACTGAAGATTTCAGCTTGAATAACACAGATAGTGAAAAATTCTTTTTCCATTTCTAAAAAGCATTTGGAATAAAATAGTTTACATATTTTAAATTAAGTATAGAGATTCTATATATAATAAATATTAATTCACAGGTTCCATTTGTCTCAGACATTCAAATGAATTTCTTGAAAACAGGGCTAAATCTGTAATGACAATCGTTAATTTTTCTTCTCTTAATAAATAACAATACTTTTTCTTTCACGATAAAGAGTGAAAATGTAATTTGATTTGCTTTGATTTAATCTCACATCCACTTAAAATGCAAATGTTAAAGTCAAAAGTCATAATCATTACCTTCCTTGACTTTTACCCCTTTCCCTGATAACCATTAGCTGAGTAACTGATACAAATAAATTATAAACTGTTTTTCTCCTTTTCCTGTGCGCCTATCTCTTCATCCTTATCGTATTTGTCTTAAAAACAGCACTTTGGAATGGCATAATTTTTAAGGTAAAAAGTCAGCAAAATCGTTAGCGACTCCAAAAGCTATTAAGTTTCAACACTAAATAATTTTAAAATTTTTAAAATAAGTAATGGAGATTATAAAAGGTCAAAGTGATTTGTATATAAAAGTTAATAAGACCGTTTTCTATTTTAATTACATGTACATAAACACAAGCCACATTTTGTGAAAGTTTTCATAAAATATAAATACTAAGTACAAAATTCTTCCAGTCTATTCATCTTCAAATGAAAATACTGCTAAACGAACAAATATTCCAATCAAAAGCAGAATGATCACCAAAGGAATTATAAGTATTCCAAGCAGAGAACTATGTTAAACCTCCTCAAATGTGCAATTTTTCAGATATTTTGGGCCCCTAAAACTAGTTTCCAATCGAAAAGAAAAGGGAATATTCAGTTTTAAAAGAATTCAGGACCTATAATTGTTTCTAATCCTTACAAATAAAACGCGATACCTTTGCACCTAAGTAAATCTTAAATAATGTAACAACTGCGTAAAATTATTACTAATGTTATGAGATTCCGCATGGCTGTTTTGGCTCGAGGACCACATAGTACCAGAGAGTTGCACCTTTTAAAATGATTAGCATTCCTTAGTTTAACATTACATCTAACAATTGGTATAAATTGTAGCAGAAAAATAAATAAATATAAGTTAAACAAAATAGTGGCAGTTTTATTCAATTTATTTGATTGTGCTAATTGTGCGTATCATCTACAGCTGCAAGCATACTTAATTTTAGAATAAATTTAATGAGACAAATTAACCTTACCACACTTTTCTACAAATTTTTTGGAATCAGAAATGAGATTTGCTTGTTGAAATTCACATCGCAGCCTGCAAGTTAATGCTAAGCCAACTTACATCTATATTTACTCTTGTTGATCTTCATGGAAGAAAAACTTTGCCCACAAATATATCGTCGGTCTAATTATCAGACTGCGTAACTCCATATGGGATGCTAATTTGATACAGTAGGGCTAGGTGCCAAGTTATTGTTTATGTTCGCCAAAATAGGCGATAATATTACAATATGGTTTACTTTGATATTTTTATCGTGCGATAATGTGGTTGCCATGGGGATAACGTATATACTAGTGTTTTTTTTTTTTTTTTCGTCGGATCTCTGCTCAGCAAAAGAAACAAATTGTTACAAATTTTGTGTAATGAACGCTTAAAATAGTATAAATAATTTATATCTGGAAGTGTAATACATTAATATTACTTTCTGTTGTATTTATTTTAGGTTAAAATCTTTCCACCACCTCTCCCTTCGAAATCTAGTTTTATTATGAAATAAAAAAGGAATGATTACACTGATCGAGGAATAAATAAAAAGCGGAGCGCGCACTGAGGCATCGCGTAGACAAAACAAAAGGATTAAGGAATCGCGCCAAAAAGCGCTTGGCGCGTTTCACTCCTATATCAAATCAGTAACACCGGTGGAGTTACGCAGTCTGATAATTAGGCTGATGATATGTCGACTGAAAAATAAAGAGAAAATCTTCTCTATATTTGATTTTCTGACTGCCTTGGCATGTGGGGCGCTATTTGCCCATCCCTGCACTAAAATTTTTATCTGTTGTTGATCATCGATTAACTTTATTTTATTGACTAATTGAAAATGAATACGACAAAAATAACAGAATTTTTTTCCGTGATATATGAATTTATATAAATGTTTACTCTGGATTCATCAATATTACTTTATTCAAATGCCATCTCAAGATTCAGGGTCGATCCTAGCAGGTGTGCAGCGCGTTACGCGCGGGCGGCAGCAGACCGCATAAAGTTCTATCAATCAAGCAAAAATTATTACAGATTTCTCAAAATAAAACTTGCGATAAGTCGAATAAATACGTTAAATTTTAAATGGTTATAGAAAAATCAAAATAATTCTCGATTTCCCGATAGAACAGAACAGTTTAAGAAAAATAGAATGTAATGCACAGTGGGTTGGGGTCCATAGTTCAATAATGTCTACTATTAAGGCTGTGTTCGGCTAATGTTAAAGAATAGGGACCAAATTCGGAATATTTTTTCAGATATAAAAGTACTCAAAAGTTAATATTATATTTTGGTTTCACTATCCCGTAGGGAATCACTTATTTTATCATACTACTCATTTTTATCCAAATCGACACATTTTTTCTTTTATAAAACGTGTTTGGCAATCTTTTTCCTATACCGTAATGCTAAATGAGCTATCCCTTTACATGTTAAAAGGAAAAACCATTATTTATGAAATATTTTTAAATTTTAAAAACCCTACATTATAAACAAATGCATGATTTACAATGTCACAAATTTTTATAAAAATTGAGGCATTTTTTCTGTCCGAAAATGTGCTCCGCGTCAAGTTCAAGCTCTCGTACATTGGCGAAAACAGCCTTAAAACACATCCCATTAGGTAGCAAAATTTGTGGCAAAGCCGGCAATACTATGAGAAAAAGGTTTTTTTTTTTGCTTATCAGTGGTACTGGCGGCGCAATTGGTTCAACTGTTGCGATACGAAAATGTCTGATGTGGTTAATATTACCTAAGACACGGGAGTAGTTTAAACTCATTATGCATTGGGGGAAATTAAAAGTTTTTCAATTGAATGTTAGTCTTACAATTTAGAAAAAAATAGTGGAAAGAAGTGATTTTTGTGTCTATTTGCCGTTTTATTAAAGTTTTGATTTTTATTCTTATACAGGTAGGTGAATTCATAACATCAATGTTCAGTATTAGTCAAAATATGAAAAATCTGTAGAGGGGTGGCACATTAGGCCTTTGCACGCGGGCGGCCGACATCCTAGAATCAGTCTTGTCAAGACTCTCAAATTAGAAGATGCTTTGCGGCCGAATGTCATAGTTAATTCAGCCAAAACGTTTGAGTAGTATAATAGTGTATAATAGCTGCACGTCTTTTGAGCCCCCAAGTGAAAGGTACTCAAGTGTGAAGGGTAATAGAGTGAGTATCAACTTAAGTGATGTTCTGCTTTCAAATACAAAATTGTAAAGCTACCTTTGGCTTTTGCGTAGCTCTAGCGCGATGGTAGTTTAAATAAAAACAAATTTAATTAGCAATAATTGATGAGAGCCAAACCAAGATTAAAAACAACGCGTTCTAAATTATAGTAGTATTTGTTATAGAGAAAAATCGAAACAAGCTGCAACTCACTAATGCAATTAAAATAAGCAATTTCTATTAAATTTCTTCAATCGGAAGAATCTTCTCGATTTTCCTGTTTATCAATTACATAGAAACCGTAAATCAAAAAAGAGGGAAGACCTCTCAGATGAAGCAAGAATAACCAGTCGGAACCGTTATCCTCACGAATTCAAATTGAATAATCGATTTACCGCATTACCCCTATTGTTATTCTAATACTGCGATTTGGAGTCACGTTTCTTGTTGCGGTATAGGTTGGGAAACTGTCAAAAGTGACGGATTTGAGACCTCTTGTCTTGCAATTAAGCTGCAATCATACTTTTCTGTCGAAATTTATGTCGATTTTTATGTGAAATTGTGATTACGTATGTAAATTTCATTTGCAGTTCCGTAGTATCTAAGCACCAACTATACTTAAAAAAAATTAAATAAAAATGATTGGTCAATGTTTGTAGTTCTAAGGCTAAGAATGTGTAAGGTTATGCGAAATACAAATCAAGCGGATTATTAAATACAGCTAAAAATCTCGCATAACGTAACGCGTGTTCATAAGTTTTGTCTATAATCACACAATTAAATAGAACCTTTTTTTACTTCGTGGAATCTGACGCTGCCGTGTCTAGATAAATTGTTTTTTAATTGATTTATCAAAGGATCTGCTATGCTTAAAATTCTATGATATTCTTTGTAAAAAATTTTCTCATCTTTTTTCAATTATTTTCATGTGTTCATGGAAAAATAGTCCTTTTTATGGAAAATGCTTTTCAATGTTGTGATAAGGAAGTACAGAATTCTCTTGTTCTAAGAACTTAACTAAGATTTTTTTTCTGTAATTTTGCTTGTATTTTAAAATTTCTAATAAACCGCAACCATACACAGTAATTGTAACAGGAATGAACTACTTTTAATGGTCACATCATTTAATATTATTTGATAAATACAAAATTGAAATATCTCGATACATTTTTGTGATGTTGAGTCAACACAAAAAAAATGTTATATTTTTAGATTTGGAATGTAAAAATAAAGTCAATTTTTTTCTTGCATAAAAGAAAAAAATTGATTTCTTTTTAACGCAATTTATATTTTTTATATGCCAGAATCTACTATTTCTTTTACTTTCACTTAGTTATATTTAGAGTGAGTGAATATTAACGTCGCACTCTGTTCAGCTACTAGAGGGCTTTGGGTGACGTACCTCGTTATTTCGAATCATGTTCAGGTGACAATTACGACACGTGAGCTGGTACCTTCCTCTCCTATCTACCACACCACGTCAACGGGAGGACGTTTGAATTCTCGACAGATTTAACGGGCCTCGCTCCCCTACACGGCGGGTCTTCAGCGGTACCAGGCTGGAACTCATGATACGCCGGCCACCAGTCCGTTACCTTGACCACTATGCTACCGCGTCCTCTGTTATTGATTTTTTGTTCAAGAAACCCAGTGAGGTTAAAAGAAGGATTTTAAGATTAAACCAATTTCACTAACTGCAAATTGCTTACATTTTATTTTAATATTAACTACTCTACATCTTTTGAAGTAAAAGCAGTGGCGTAACGTACACCCCACAACCCCCACACCGAGGGGTGGGCCAGGTATCTAGGGGGCTCAAAGCCTGATGTTATGGTTTTGCAATTCATTGTAAGAGGCCCAAAATTTGACTTTGCAGGGGTCCCTAATATTCTCTAATACGCCACTGAGTAAAAGGAATTCAAAAACTCTTTTCAAGGTGTACTTAGTGTGGATGTAAGTGCAAATACGTAAAATATTACATTCACATATAGAGTTTCAACTTTTTTTACAAATTTTTAAATATTTCGTACAAAAGCAATGATAAAAAGTATTTTTCTCAATGTGATCGAAAATCTAAGTTGCCACTCAGTGTAATCAAATAAGTAGTCAAAAAACTAGGTAATCTCACTGACCGAGTAACAATATTTGATTAAAACCTTGTACTCGTAAAAAACATAAATAATAATAATGCGTTTTTAGAGATAAGCTCTTTGAATGCAATTACTTCAAATGTATTTCATGATTTTTACAAGATAAAAGATCTAAAGAAGATTTGTTTGTTGATTTTATATTAGTAAAATTGTTTTTAAAGTTGTGGTTTAATATTATTTATTTTCTGTGTGGCGTAAGATGTCCCAAAAATTGAGATTTTAAATTTCATTCCATAATTCTGCGACTTCAGCGCCATCTCTTGACAAAAAATCTGACTAGGCAACTAGAATATATTTCTTGCTGAAAACTTAGAAATACTTTTTAGACGACTTTTGTGATGTCTAGCCATTTGAAGAATGTTGAAATTTGATTCATGATTTTCTTTCTTTTTAAATTTTGCCTGAACATTATACAATTTATTTCAAGAACTAATCATATTTCCGAGTAATCAAGAAAAAGAGATAACGTGTTATATTTTAAAGAAATCATTTTATTCACACACGCTAAAATATACCAAAATTTTAAATGCTATCTAATAAATGCAAAATTTTAAAAATAATTTTTTTTTTGTGTAAAAGAGTAATTAGTCTCAAATTATTCTATAATATTTTGTTTTTATTACAGGAGAACTTAAGTCCCTAAATATTGATTCCTTCTAGTTGTATGCTATTATTTTCCTCAATTTTTATATTTGATTTTTTAAGAAGCGTTTGTGGAAGAATTTCTATAATTCTCCAGTATTTTAAAATATGAATTCTTTTCTAATCTGAAAAAGGTGGAGATTTTCAAACAGCCCAAATATGGAGCAATGATTTTTAAAAAAATGTTTACTGCTTTCAATGGCGTAACATACAACACCGCAACCCCTGCATCGCTGGGGGGCAGGATTTTTAGGGGGCCCAAACCCTGACTGACGCCAAGTTCGTATTCAACCAATTAATTAAATATTAAAAGCAAAACCTGACTTTGCAGGGAGGCCCTAGTATTCTCCGTTACGCCATAGTTGTTCTTTTTCCACTAACGTTAATACCCAAATCAATAAATTCTTTATAAAAATGCACAGTATTATCAAAAAATTCTTCAATCAATATGATATATAAAATTATGAATGAAATTTATATTTTATTATTAAGTATTACAAGGAGCACAATTTTTTCCGTTTCAAAAAGTGAATAACCATTTCCCAAAGTAAATTTTGTTTGGGGTATGAAACATGTTATACAACGATCCAAATACAACTTAAAAAATTCTTCCCTAGAGAGTGCAAATAACATTTCAGATGTAAAAATTAATAAAATTTTATTATTTTCACAGTAAAGCTTGAAAGAGATTTTTTCCCCTTTTGTAATAATGTATTATATATTTATTAACATTTTTTTTGGAAAATAATAGAATTAATTCTTTTAATTATCCATATTTTTCTGAATCTTGGAGTTGTTAATCCAAACAATTATTAATGACATTAATAAAAATTGAAAATTTCTCCTTAAATTTGAAAATCTTTTTAAACTTTTATGGCATGGGGATTACTGAAAGCCTTTCTTGTGAAATACCCAATTTTAATTTATAATGATGATTATGATTATGATTGTAATTATCTGCTATCAATTTGCTTAATAGTTTTATAGTGGGCCTTTACATATGCAACATATATTTTAAATGATTTAATACTTTGTTTAATCAAAATAATGCAAAATATTTAAATGATCGTTTGTGTTAGAATAGATTATTCATACGAAAAAAAAAAAAAATTCTGCTTAGAATTGGAAGGAAAATTAACTTCTACAGAGAAAAGTAATAATATGAATAATATTAGGTGGGCATTAAATTTTAATTTTCCACCTTTTTAGTAATTTATTCTGAAAATAGTAATAATTTTCATGTATGCAAAAATAGGTTGGAAGACACTTAGTGCCGACTTTTTTTTAAAGCAAAATACAGTCAGACCTCTATTTAACGAAGTCGCTAAATCCCGAAAATAAGTTCGTTGTGGGCAAAATTCATTAAATTGAGATTCATATTTTGATATACTTTAAAACCACAGAAAACAAATTTTAAGTTCATAAAAACACTATACATTATTTTAAAAAGTAATTATTCACATATTTTTGTAAATTAATATTTATTTATATAAAAAAAGAATGTGTCACGGAAAAAAACATTGTCCAGGAATACACTGTATATTCAACATTAAAAAGTAATTTTATATTAAAATTAATAGAAATTTAATGACATTTCTAATTTTAAGCCTACAAGTAATTTTAAGCATACATTATTTTATACCCAGTAATTTTAAGCGTACATTAACCACATGCATCTTTAAATTTAATTACTGATAAAATCTGTTAATTTTATTTGAAAATTACGGTAATTTTATTGCTGCAGGCGAATTAGGCATCTCGTAAAACCAGTGAAAGACCACTGATTACCATAAAATGTGTTAGAATAGAGACATTTCCAAAAATATATTTAAAATAGGAAGGGGAAATAGAAATGTCCTTCGCTATTTGGAGGTTATTTTACGAAGAAAATCGTAAAATGTTCTCGGTTCCAGGAAAAAGTTACCAAAATAGGGATTCGTAAAATGGAGGTCCGACCACTTTTTGCAAATATTAAGGAAAAAATATCATATCTCACTAAACAGACATCTATCCAGGGGCGTAGCTACCGCCGTATCAATAATACGGAGCTCCCAAGCTACAGGGGCCCCAACATGTGTAACTACAATACTACTAACAAGGCTTTCATTTCTAAAAAAGGGCCCCGAAGGAGTTTTGCTACGGGCCCATTCAGAATTAGCTACGCCAGTCAGTAGTGCACACAGGAATTTTTCAAGGGGGTCAGGGGTTGAAAAGTTCACCATTCTTGTATCATGCTATTTTTGATTTTGTCGATTTTCGGGAACAAAACACAGTAAAAACTAATTATGAATAAATAATCTAGCATTAATTACAAAATTAATCATTAATAACAAATATTTAATTAAACTTTACGTATTATATACTTAGAATTATAACCAATCGGAAAAAAATCTAGGGCTTTGGGTCCGGACCCCAGGATCCCTCCCCTGTGTGCGCCACTGATGCCAGTGCATCTATCATACCATTTCACATTTCAATCCATCCTCAGTATCAGCTGCACAAACCATAAATTCCCTTCACAGCCCCTCATAGTATTTTCATCAAAAAGGTCAAACCCCCAATTACTTCAGATTCCCACTCTAGTCTTCAAACATTCTTACCTTACCGAAAAGAGCAAACCCCTTTCGAATAGAGCTGACCACGTGCCGACACACAATACCTTTCACTTCCCTTCTCTGATCTTTGATCCTAGCTTTCAAGCGATTCCTGTTTACCAACAATAACAAAACAGGTGGATCGGGGGAAGTGAAAAACAGGTGTACGCCTCACACGTGGGTCAACCTGAGGCTGGGCGGTTCGCTGGCGTGTTGTTGGAATCAGAAACATCAAAGAATGCAATGCCCTTGTTAACAAGGTGGTTATTGTTGAAGTGTGATTTTCTTCTTCTTTCAAAATTCAATTTAACTATGTTCGTGCAGCAGTTGGTAAGGTAAACACGGTCATATTCTTTTAGATGGTCCCATCTAGGAAATGCTCACAAAATGTAGTTCTAGTTGAATGCTTATACATAAAAATAATTTTTTTAGTGAATCTATTTTATATGGATTTAATTGTTTAATGGCATAAAGGTTCAATATAAGCTTTGCTAAAAAAAATTACAATAATAAATAACTTATGAGAAGGAATAAAACGATAAAACAATTTTATTATATTTTAGTGTGTAAATTTTTTTTTATGGTGAGGCAAAGTTAGATGACATCATTTTCTCAAACCCCAACTCAAGCAAAGTACGCTATTTTGAACTAAACCCTAAAAGGGTTATGCCCGATTTTTGACTGTGATTAATAGCGCGACTTCGTAAGATCCTGTTAGAGGAAAAAATCTCTGTAAAATAGTGAAATTTGTGGTCTCTGTACCTAATGATGTGATGGAGGGGGGAGTTTTTTCTTCCACATTTTCAAAAACATGCCAGTCATCACTTAACCAAGTGATACACATCTTTTAATATTTTTTCCCAGAACTATTTTTCAGTAAGCATATTTATATTATTTATTTACAAATTTGATAATTTTTTCATAGTAAGTACAAAAGATGGAATGTATTTTTTTCTCTCAAATGAGTGAGTGAGTGAATATTAACGTCGCACTGCTCAGATACACGAGGGCTTTTGGCAACTGACAACATAATTTTGAACCATGGTCAAGTGACGTGGACGACACCTGAGCTGACACCCCCTCTCCTAACAACCACACCACACCAACGGGAGGATGTTTGAGCTCTCGACAGATTTAAAGTGCATCGCTTCCCTACACGGTGGGTCTTTAGTGGTACTGGGCTCGAACTCGTGACAAGGCCAGCCACGATCCGATTCCTTGACCTCTTGGCTACCGCGGCCTTTTTTTTCTCAAAACACATTAAACTACTGAATAAAGCATATTTATAGCATTATTTTGTTCTTTGTAATTGAAAAAAAGCTCATAATTTTTAATAAGTACTCTCCGTTTTATTTTTTATTCCCATATCTATTATCATGTTAAATCGGTCGAGCTTCGAAGTCCTTCCTTGTAGTGTGATGTGGAAGTTTAGGGAGGGTGTTGCCACATACAACTCCGGTGTCGTCCACGTCACTTGCCCAGGGCTCATATTTAAGTGGTCCGTCACCAACTGCCCTCGTGTTACTTTCTCGTGTGACGTTAATGTAATTCGCACTCACTCCCATATCTATTGTAAAAACATTTTTATTATTCATCACAAAGAAATTTTCATGTCCTCCCCTCCCCCTCTTGGTTCTGAGGCCTATAAAATTGAAAAACTTTAAGGTATCTGACTACGTTCGGAACCGTGATTTTGCAAAAGAATATAAATGGATAATATTTATGATATTTAGTGTCACTTCGATTAGGAAATGTATATAAAATTGTTTTAAGAATAGTATTACAATAAAAAACTATTTAAGTACAATATTTTGACAAAAAATGAACATAGAATGACCCATTTTCAAAATATTCTCCTTTTGTGAACAATGCTTCTATTATAATAATATTTTGCCCGTATAATAATATTTTGCTCTGACCTCTGTACAGAGGCTCAACTAGAATTTTTGAATTATACAACTTAGAAGTGGGTTTATCCATGTTTCACGACAACAGAGGGGAGAAATTTTAAGGAAAAAACGCCGATAATTATATTTCAATGGGTTGTAACTGAAAATAATGTGAATTTTTCAAAAATCATAGTTGAGCCTCTATACAGAGTCTGAGATATGTACAGGCAAGATATTATTATAATAGAAGCATTTTTCACAAAAAGAGAACATTTTGAAAAAAAGTTATTCTTAGTTAATTTTTTGCCAAAATATTGTATTTAAATCATTTTTTATTGTCAAAATGTCCTTAAAACAATTTTATACATGTGTTCAAATCTAAGTGACACTAAATATCATGAAAATTATTCATTTATGCACTTTTTTAAAATCACGGTTCCGAACGTAGTCGGATTCCTTAAAATAGCATAATGCTTAAGAAATTAAGCATTATGCTATTTTAAGCATATGAAGGGAAAAAAGGGAAATTCAAAGATTTTTGATTTTTCTGTATTGCACTAAGTGACATTAATAGACAACACTAAGAGAAGTGGCCAGAAAATAAAGCAAATTTCAGTATAGGTATGACGATCTCTGAGATCGATTAATCGAAAAATCAATTTCTCGGACCAAAAATCAATTTTTTAAATCGATATGTAGCACTGAATCGATTCAGTGCATCGATATTTCATTCTAGAAAATTGACATTGGATTTTTTCTGTTTTGGTAAAAACCATAAAATTATTTACGATTAGTTGAATGTACTAACTTTAAAACCCGTAATATAACGGTGTTGGCGGTTAAAGGGTTAATTACTCAAAACCTCGTGAGATTCCTGTGTGATTAGTTTGCTTTGCCTCTCTTTAATAAATAAATAACAAAAGTCACGTTTGTAATCTTTGAATTTTTGTATTTGTTGATATTGCGTTATTTGCTTATGACTTGATTGACTGACTGTCGTAATATACTGTGATTAGCGAAATAAATATTTATTTTTATGTAGTGTTTGTTACGAAATAATAAGTAATTGAGGGTTATTTTTTACTTTGATGCTATTATTTTGAGTTTGTTCTGTTAGTTAGTATTGTTAAATTTAACCATGTATATAAGTCACACACACACATTTAAATTAGTTTACACACGAATATTACTAATGAGCATTGAAATAACTATGTGGACTTATGAGATTACTGATGCGAATATGGAATACTGATAAGAGATCGTTCTTTCTTGTTTTCGTGTATCTTGTCGTGGTATCTTTCTTGTTTTTCATAAAATGGATTTATATTTACATTGTAAATGCAGACTTAAAAAAAAATCGATTTTTAAGAAATCGATCTTCTAGGCATCGATTTTTTTGTGAATCGAATTAAAAATCAATCTTTTTCGGAAAGAATCGCCAAACCTAGGTATGACCCCGACATGATGATAGGTTTCATCTGGATACATCTGTGGAATGCCCAACCATGCAACAACGTGGCTTCATGGATTGTGACATCATCGATTATGATAGCAGGCCATCTTTAGCTTATATTAAGCTAATTCATGACTTCCCAGCGTTACATGGAAAATAGGCTGCTTTCGGTGATTTTCTATTTCTTTCGGTGGAGGCACAATGCCCTTTACCAGCAGAATTTTGCAGGACCACATACTGCACGTACTATGTACTGTGAAAGATATACAGATGCTTCCCTGGCCACCATTCTCCCCTAATCTCTCCCCCAATCGAATATGGTGGGACATGATTGGATGCTGCTTGCATGCCTTGCCATCGATGCTTTCAGGAGACGAGTTGTGGCAAATGGAATAGAAACCCTCAGAATCCTTCGCACTCTCATTACCTCTGTATCTTAAAGTGTTGCTTCGTGTATCACTGTCTACGGTGATTACACAAACTACTCAGCAGGGACGTTTTAAGATATGGGACAATTGGGTCCAGCTTAGGGCCTCGACCTTAATAATGCTCGACTCGGCCCCAGTAAGATAATGATCCAAATGATTTTAATCGTCAAATGCTATTCCCCGACATATTCTCAGAAAAACTGAGAATTTCGAACTATATTCCAACTTGCAAGATTGTTTCATGTCATGTCCTATTATCATACACCACAGTGGCTCACACAAAGGGGGTCCACAAATATGAACCCCCTCCCACATAGCTCTTGATTTTTTTCTTTTGACTGATGATAATCCTATGTATATAGTACGTAAAATTTAATTAAGGCTGTTTTCGGCACTATACACAAGAGCGTGAACTTTACGTGGAGCACATTTTTGGACATAAGAAATACTTCAATTTTCATAAAAATTTATGACCTTGTAACTCATGCATTTGTTAATAATATAGTGTTTTTAAAATTTCGAAATATTTCATAAATTATTTGTTTTTTCTTTTAACATGTAAAAGGAAAGCTCGTTTAGCATTATGGTATAGAAGAAAAAATGCGAAACACATTTCATAAAAGAAAAAAATGTGCCAACTCGGTTAAAATGAGTAGTATAATGAAATAAGTGATTCTCTACAGGATAGTGAGGCCAGAATATGATATTAATGTTTGAGTACTTTTATATCTGAAAAAATATTCCGAATTTGGGTCCTATTCTTTAACTTTAGCCGAAAGCAGCCTTAAGTATTTATCAATAATAATTTATTTTATTAATTAATGCTAGTTTTTAATTCAATAATTTATTTTCCTCTGTTTTTTGTTCCCAAATCGACAAAATCAAAAGAATATGTTTGACGGCGTATTGAGGTATGATACCAGATTGGGGTGGACTTTAGACCTTGGAGCCCTCCCCTTGTAAAAGTTTTATTTGCGCTAATGATATACCATATTTAATCGAAAAGAAGCAGTTGATCAAGTTGGTTTGTGCATAGGTTTGTGAGATTGTGAGTCATGCACATTTATTTGTTACGGGTTACCCGTTTGTACAAGTATTTGACTACGCATGCCACAGCAATCTTGTATAAGCTATGGCGTGCCAAACCAATCCACCAATAGGATTCAGGATGCCACACTGTAGGAAATATTTGAAACAATTCGATTCCCTTGACAAGAGAGAGAGAGTTAGGAAAAGAGGTCAAGAATATATATATATAGATTTAAAGTTATGTTATCTATTAATTTTGCATTTAAAGATATTTTTAATAACATAAAAGTAAATAACATGAAATATAATTACCGTAAAATCCGGCGTATAACACGCACCTATACTTTCAAGCTGATTTTTTTAATTTTTCGATATATTCGCCGTATAACGCGCACCCCCTTTTTTACGAAGAAACCTGAAATATTTGTGTACATTGCTTTTATGTTCCAGTAATTTATTCGAGGTATTACCCAGACTTTTGAAAAAATAGTATACTTCTAGAATTGCAACTTGTAGTAACAGGTGTTGATGGATGAAGGAAGGCAGATGAGCTTGAAAATGTTATTACTCTTTTGACGAGAACTTTGTTGGGAATAGTGTATTTAGTTCTATTTGTCAAAGAAATAATTTATGTCTATTTTTTAAGTTCAGATTAGTAGTCTTTTATCCTGTTGTATCTGGCAATGAAAAAAAATATCATATAATGGATTTAATGAGTTGCCTTAGAACTATAGAACCAGCTAGGGAAATAGCAATGTAAAAACGGAGTGAGCGCGAATAAAGATGTTACTATTTTCTCCTACTGAAATGAACGTAAATTTATTTCATTTTTAATATATTTTAATCATCGTGCTATAATTAACACCATAAACTTTTAGTTCATAAGGCAAGTCGTTTCTTTTCAATAAACAGTGTTTTGATACATGTAGAAGTAAATTTTTTTAGGCACATCTCTTTTGTTATTTTTAAAGCTATCGTTTTCATACCTGGCGTATAACGCGCACCCTTAAGTTTCAATCTTATTTTTTGTATTCAAAGTGCGTGTTATATGCCGGATTTTAGGGTATTCCTTTATCATAAATAAAAAATTGATTGAATTATCTATTATGTATTTTGTATCTTAAAGAATACTTTTTAAAACAAGAAATAAAAACAATATACTTCAATAGAAAATTAATATTTCAGTACGAATCTTGTTTCTGCACCGCTCTACTACGTAACGCAATATTAGGGGTATAATTTTTTTTATCCGTCAGTTTGACACTATTCTGAACATTGAGTAGTTGAACTATTTCCTTGCGGACTCAAAATATTTTTAAGTGATTTTTCATGAATTTTTCACATAGATATACTATAAAACCAAAAGTGGAAAGCAGAGTATATGCAATTGTTCTTCAATCAATCAAATCTATCTGGAAATGACATCCAATAATCTAAAATAGCTCTCGATTTATCGTTAGTTATCTCTTTCAGAGTTTTTACAAAATTCCGTAAATTTTGCTTTCCGTAATTCTAAAGATGTTCGTCCAATAGGCTCCATTTTAATATTATCTACTTTCATCTATTCAAAAATTGGCAAATTTGGAGATAAGTGTAGACCAGTGAGATTCCCAAAGTGGTCTATATAGATCCCCAGGGGTCCATGACGACCTCCAAGGGGTCCACGACAGCAAGAAAAGAATTTGGGGGTCTATGAAATGTAAATGGGGTCTACAACATTTTTTCTCATTAAGGTATCCGACTACGTTCGGAACCGTGATTTTATAAAATTGTTTTAAGGACATTTGGACAAAAAAAAATTATTTAAATACAATATTTTGGCAAAAAAATTAACTTATAATAACCTTTTGCAAAATGTTCTCCTTTTATAAAAAATACTTCTAAAATAATAATATTTTGTGTGTGTGTATGGTGCTTATATAAAGTAAAGACTTCTCCAGAGAGTCTGAACTAGGATTTTTGAAAAATTCATATTGTTCTCAGTTACAAATAATTGAAATAATCATCGGCATTTTTTTCTTAAAATTTCTCCCCTCTGTTGTCGTAAAACATGGATAAATCCACTTCTAAGTTATATATTAGAAAATTTATTGAGCCTCTGCACAGAGATCTGAGCTATAAAGGCAAAATTTATTATAAAAAGCATTTTTTTACAAAGGAGAATATTTGGAAAATGGGTTATTTTGGGTTTATTTTTGTCAAAATATTGTACTTAAATAATTTTTTTATTATAATAATATTCTTAAGACAATTTTACATACATTTTCTAATCTAAGTGACACTAAATATCATAAAAATTATCCATTTAGACGCGTTTGCAAAATCACGGTTCCGAATGTAGTCGGATACCTTAAACCAAATCGTGACTTTAAAAGAAAATTTAATTAAATGGAAACCAGATTTTACCTTTTTAACAGATTTATGAACTAAATTTAAGGCTGATTTACAGTTATAGGACAGTATAAATTTTATTAAAACGCTCATCATTTTAGCATTTTTGCCAGAATTTTAGCTAAAGCAGTATAATATTGGACGTCGCGAATATTTCCTAGTTCCTCAATTGGTCACAGACAATCTGCCAGGAAAAATGACGTTTTAACCTACGTTCAACATTTAAATTTCCGTTATTCAGATTTTGTAACTAGGTTTGAGAGTGCATTTACTTGGTAATTACCACAGAAGGCAATTAATTTCCCGTGGTCACATTGAAAAAAAAATCATATTACAAGAGGAACTGATTGAATAGGAAATAACGGAGAACTTTAAAGTAAAAGAAACAGATGTCAGCAATTTTGGCTTTAAAAAAACACAACCAGTTATTTATCTCAAATTATGGGTATTGTGAAATTTTTTTGCTTTTCCTAGTGAGGGAGTTTCTGCGTGCTTTTGGCTGGACACTACTCACAGGGGAAATTTGGGGTTAAATTTTTTAAAAATTTGATGACAAATGTTAAAAATTTTTTATTTAAGCCGATTCTCCCCATCTTTATAAAAAATTTGGTTATTAATCAGTTATTTTATGTATCATTTTTTTTTATTTTAAATTATTAACAAACTGTGTTTTAAGTTTTTGGGAAATGTAACTTCCTACAGTTAGAAAATTTAAAACTTTTTGTTTATCCGATATTGAACCCTGATTTTAAAAAAACGATAAATGTTAATTTTTTGATATTTTGTGTCATTAGATGAATACATGTTTCAATTGTTTTTAAAAACTTATCAAAAAAAAAAAAACAATATTTTGGGGTTAATTAGAAAAACTTTTTTTTTCCAGTCCCCTTTTAAAAAAGCTTCTATTTATTAATATTTTGGTTGTATATAGCTCAGACCTTGTACAAAACTCAACTAGAATTTTTTAAAGCATAACTTGAAATGGTTTATCCATGTTTTACACAACAAAAGGGAGAAATTTTAAAAAAATACCCGATAATTATTTCAAATGGTTGTAACTCTGAAAATAATTGAATTTTTTTAAAATCATGGGTTTAGCCTCTGTAATTTCTACAGGCAAAATATTAATACAATGAAGCTTTTTAAAAAGAACATTTTTAAAAGTTATTCAAGTTTTTTTGCCAAAAAATTGATTTAAATAATTTTTTTTTATCATAATGTCCTTAAAACAATTTTATACATGTATTCTAATCTGTACACTAAAATCACGAAAAATTATCCATTTATGCGCTTTTAAAATCATGGTTCCGAACGTAGGAATACCTTAAAGTGCTCTGTACCAGCTGTCATAAAACACATTTAAATTCGATAAATTTCCCAAAATTTCAAATTTTGTAAGCCCCCCCAAACCCAAAAAAAAGGGGGTTATGAAAAAAAGTTTGGGAACCTCTGGTGTAGACAGTGCCGGTTTTTAAACTCATTTCGAGCCCTGGGCTCTGAAAATTTACAGGCCCCCTTCGTATTGTCAGATCGAAATTTATAACCAAAAATTCTGATCTAGTTCAACTTATCCGGCCCCCTGGGCGCCCGCCCCAAGCGGCCATTGGATAAATCGGCACTGAGTGTAGAGAGCCACTAAGAATTGTACCGCATGCCAAATGTGGCATGCATGCCATAGTTTGTCGACGTTAAAAGAGTCGCAGGCGGGGCTTACTTTTGTGTAGGGACCCAGGACCTCGAGAAATCGTAAAACAGTCCTGCTATGAAGCTGACGTTGTTCTCGCTTTATGTTACGAATTTCAAAATAAAACTTTTTTTTTATTCTCTCTTATATTCTATCTATCTATTTGCCGAGTTTCTTCCCTTTCTAACTACTTAGTGTTGCATTTTCAGTGTCATGTAGTGCATGTACCTCATTTAGTTATTATCTCATCCAAAGAGTATGCATAAATAAGTTTGGGCACGACAGTAAAAAGAAAGAAAAAAAGTCTTATTTTCTCATTTTGTACTTTTTTTTGTGTTCGAGTTATTTGTAATTTTCGTTACTATACTTTTATTCAAAGTATCAGTTTTGGAAGATGACATCATCATCCAATTTTCTAGCTCTAATTGTTGGCGGCTAATTTATTCAACTATGTAAGAGACATGTGAGCGTCACTATTAACATAAAATGATTGATAATAAGACCACCAAAGAAACAAGTTTAATTTCCCCAGAAGCTTCGGGACAGGTGAATGTATACTTATTTTATCCTTTATTTAATATGACATAACTAAATTAGGTCAGATTTTCAAACGCGATGGCTTTTTTTACTATATAGTCGGGCATTTATATTATTGATAATCAGACGACAATTAAATTTTTAAATATTTTTAATTCTCTGAGAGCATTACTCTTAAATTTGTGAATTAGTCAATGGGATGTGTTTCACACAAATTGTGACCGATATGTTAAAAACAAACTCAGTCTGAATTCATTTAAGAAATTCTGATTGTAAGAGTCTAAAATATTAACAAAGTTGATAAAATGAGCAAATTTTACTTATTTTTTATTGTAATTTTTAAACAGGAATTTACTTACTGAATTATTACAGCTGAAAAAAATTTGTCCTCATACCACTTGAAATTTTCTAATGTGCTGGCCTGAACTGTTGGTTTGAATTAATTATAGTCGAACTTTTAGCCTAAAGGTTATGTTTTGCAGTAGATGTTTTTAAAAATATACCCCCTCCCCCACAAGCGGTAAACTATACAATGTTGATCATGCATAAAGTAAGCAAAAGGAAGATAATGTACTACAGTGACATACGTTTAACTCGAAAACGCTTAAGATGAAATATCGGTTAACATGAAATAATACAACGATCCTGACAAATTACTTGTATTTTTATGCATTTTTTATCTTAACGCGAAACAAAAATCACTTAACACGAAAAGATTTCACTTCTGAGAATGAACAATATACGGAAAACACCAGCTGCGCAGGTAAGTTTTAACAGAGACGTGAAATGAAGGAGAGGTGGTTTCACATGTTTCGTAAAAAGGAAGCTAACTTGGCTTTGAAGTACACTCGAAATAGCCTGTGACATGAGCCAGTTTTGTTTATCTAAGCCACTTTCATCTTCCTCCCCAACAAACGAAACAAAAAAACATCTCATTTCTCATCAGTGGGTTTTTGAATTCGGTGACAAGTATATTGTATTGTAAGTAAAAGTCAGAGAGCTTGGTTTGCGTTTTTTTCTTTTTTAGAAGAATTTTTTTACGAGCACAATGGTAAAGAGCTCTGGGGAAAGAAAACTTCTAATTCGCTTTTAATGAAGATGGAGTTTCTTAAGGCTGTTGATCAAAAACAGAAGACAAGAACGGAAATATGTAAAAAAATTTGTATTAAATTTCACTAGGTTCTTGTAAATGTTTTTCTTCCGTTGATTTTTATTAAATACATTCATGCACACATATCCATGTAAATGAAATGTACTCTAATAAACTAGTGACGGGTTTTTACGCGACCTTCACACTAATCCTCTTGGGGAATCTTTGGGCTAGCATTCGCGTTTAATTCACAGCCATCCCTCTCAAGAAGAAATCCTAATAGCTAGAGTATATAAAGTCAGAGTTTTGTAATTGTAAATGGAGAAGGAACTGAAAATCTGTTGCGGCGTCTACGAAGGTGAGATAGAATTCATTTTCTTTAATTTAAATTAAGAACGGATACATACCACTATACTAAATTAGTAGATTGGGAATTTATAGTCACTGATTGATTAGGTTAAACTAAATTGATTATTTGCGATCGTTCACTTAGGGTTTATTGCTTTCTTTATATCACTCCTAGGGCTTCATTTGTGGTTACTTGTTGTTAATTAGTGTGCTTGAATAGTAATAAATAATAGCAATTATGGAAGTTTCTGGTCATTCTTTGTTTCCTCCCACACCCTTAGTTAGGAAGGACGGTGAACGAGCGACTTTAGGGGGAAGTCGCTCACAAACTTAATTTTGTTGAATATAATTTTTTGCGGTATCTTTTAACACGAAAAAGTATTTTAGATCCCTCAGTTTCGTATTAAACGATTTTCACTATACACATTGCCTCAAATAAGTTTTAAGACTCGTTAAGACCCCAGAGCGCCGGTTCTAATGGCACCATGAGTGTAAATGTGCATGTGTTATAACGTTCATGGTCTGCTGACACACTGCCAACAAGTTGTGTGTATTTAGTTTAGTATCTGAGAGAAGAGTGTTCATTGCAGCAGTGAATTTTTTTCATGTTGACTTTTAAGATGGAGAAAAGAGCTGTGATTAAATTTAATGCAAAACTTGTTAACCCTATATTGAACTACATTATGATTTACTGCAGTTTTTTTCATGCAATATTTTTTTTTGAATTATTACACTGAAAATTAAGGGGTATACATAAACAAAATTCTCAACTTTGAGAAATTTAATTCGTTAGAGCTAAGTAATTAATTAAAGATATTCACCTGTAAAATTAATTATATACACTGTTCACTTAAAATAAAGGGTCAAATCGTTTTCTAAGGTCTTCATTAACATACAAAAAAGTAAGACACTTACTTTTTGACATTAACTATTTTTTCGGGACAAAAATGATAAACTTCCCAATCCGCTGAAAACGCCGTCTGCTGAAAACGCAATTTCTGCTATAAAACTATTCGCCTTCCCCGCTAAAATACTCATCGTAGAACCCATGCTGCCATATATCTTGGTAGAGTGGATTTCAGAGAATATTCCTGCTAAGTATCGTCAAAATATTCGTAAAAATGGTTATTCTATGTAACTTTAAAGTGACTGGTACTTATAAGAACCGTCGGTAGATAAAAGTTCAAAGGAGCTTCGGAAAGATACCAACTTATGAAACAAGTTTATTGTGACTGTTTATTAAGTAGATCAAATGTTTTTTGTGGTGCAAATATTTTTGTGTGGAAAAGATACGGTAGAATATGATCAATGTAGTGGAAGAACAATTTCATCTAGGAAACCTGAAATTATTGAGAAAGTACGAAATTTCGTGGCAAACGATCGCTGTAAGTAACTGAAATTGATGGAAAACTTTTTAAGCATCAACAGAGAAACGATTCGATCCATCCTGCAAGATTTGCGCAAAACGAAAGGGCTTGCTAAATTTGTTCTTCACATTTTAACCCCTGAACAAAAAGCAAAGAGAAGTGCACATTGCAGAGACATCGCTTCAGCCTCTGAAAACGATCCAAACTTTTTGAAATCCATTGTAACAAATGATGAATTCTGGTGTTTCGAGTATGATTCTGAAAAAAAGCAACGAAGTTCGAAACGAAAGTCTCACAATTCACCGCAAGCCAACAAATCAAGGAAAGTTTCATTCTAAATCAAAACAATGCCCATTACATTATTCGATAGTAAAGGTATTATCCATAAAGAATTTGTTTCAACTGGACAAACAGTTACAGATCAGTACTAATCAGTTGTTTTTATGCGTTTGATGGCCAAAATTCGTCCAGAATATCGGATTGAAAGCAGTTGGTGTTTATTGTACGCCAATGACTTATTGTTCGTCGATTTTAAAAAAAAAAAAAAAATGTCTGTATGTTGAACCCTCCACCGTATTCACTTGATTTAGCACCCTGTTTCTACTACTCCTTATTCACAAAAATTAAAATAAAATTAAATTGGGTGTTATTTGAAAGATATTTCGACCATACAAGAAATTTCGACACATGCTTTTATGACCATTCCGCAAAGTGATTTACAACAAGCGTCCGATTCATTAATAAATCGCTATAACTAGTGCATTGAAACCGGGGGTGCCTATATTGAATAAAACAAAACTGGAATTAATTTCTTGTTTTCTTTTTACAGACCCAGTCTTATAAAACTTATTTGAGACACTGTGTATTTTAAAAGTAAGGTATACCTGTAATATGATTTCTTACATAAAGTAAGCTAGAAAACTTTTTTATACCCAATGATATTTTAAAGTATCCGACTACGTTCGGAACCGTGATTTTGCAAAAGCGTATAAATGGATATATTTATGGTATTTAGTGTCACTTAGATTAGAAATGATATAAAATTGTTTTAAGAATAGTATTTTAATAAAAATTATTTGATCAATGTTTTGACAAAAAGGCACATAAATGACCCATTTTCAAAATATTCTCCTTTTGTGAAAAATGCTTCTATTATAATAATATTTTGCCTGTATATAGCTCAGACCTTTGTACAGAGGCTCAACTAAAATTTTTGAAATATATAGCTTAGAAGTGGGTTTATCCATGTTTTATACGACAACAGAGGGGAGAATTTTAAGGAAAAAAACGCCGATAATTATTTTATTTGGTTGTAACTCTGAAAATAATGTGAATTTTTCAAAAATCGTAGTTGAGCCTCTGTACAGAGGTTTGAGCTATATACAGGCAAAATATTATTATAATAGAAGATTTTTTCACAAAAGGAACATTTTGAAAAAAGGTTATTCTAAGTTAATTTTTTGCCGAAATATTTTATTTAAATAATTTTTTTTTGTCAAAATGTGTCCTTAAAACAATTTTATACATGTGTTCTAATCTAAGTGACACTAAATATCATGAAAATTATCCATTTATGCTCCTTTTTAAAATCACGGTTCCGAGTGTAGTCGGATACCTTAAAATGCATCAGAAATTATTTATTGCGAACATTTACGTATACGAAGAAAACGCACTGAAATTTTGTTTTGGAAAATTTTAAAACTGAGCTTATCATAGAACGTAAACTTATTTTAAAAATTTCGCAACGAAATTCTTTATTGCTTTATAAATATTCATGGAAAAGCAAGATACTGTCTGCTATTTTTCTTGTTCGTTCCTTCTTTTTGGAGAAAAAGCAAAATCTACATTATATCCAATGCGTCATCTACGGAGATACCAAGTTCCGTTTTGCAAACCGCAGCAGACCCATTATGATTGCGCGATGGCGCAATTAGGAAAAATTCCTTTGACTTTTCTTTCATTTCATTTCATTTTATTTCATTTTCTGCCATTCCATTCGTCTTCTTTCGAATGCTCACTTCCTTTTAGTATTTGATTGATTGGCAAATCCAATTCCACTTCTCGTTTCCTTCTGTAGTCTAATAAACACGTCTTTTATTTGAATAGTCTGTGAACCCTTTTCAGAATTGGCATAAAGCTTCTTTAATAAAAATATACCTGTTTATATTCGTATTTCTAGAAAGATTTTGATTCAAATCGCATTGAACTTAGTGTAAGAAGTCTTTTGAATTGGAGTTCCAATAAATATTTTGATATCAATGTCTTTGAAGTTGGAGAAGAGTTTCAGTTCTGTCATTCATTTAAATCACCAAATTTTAATCACTAAAAGTACAAAAGTCTTTTTAATACTTTGATGTATTTAAATGTAAGTGAATAGAATTAAAACACATGGAATGATCCTGATTACTGTATGAACTGTTACATCTTGAAGTATCATTCGAAGTGAATGAAACCGGTTTCTTTTTAAAGGCGTGGTAAAAAATTACATTTTGCGAGAAATGAATTAAGGAAAAAAAGTAAGTGAAAATATCAATTTGAACATAATTCTTGAAGAGTATCGGAAAATCACAGGATTTCCCAAATATTCGCTAAAATTTCAATATAGGGAATTATCATCGCAGTTGATATATAAATGTTGTGGATAAGTTAATCATATTTACATATTAGCCGTTTTCTTTGAGGATGGTGTAAGTCCATTTTTGACTAAAGGCTAGTTTCTTATAATATTGAATGCAGTCTGCTATGATCTTTTTATCAATGAGAACAGTTCCTCAAATATCTTTCAACAATTTCATCATTTTATCAATATAAATTTAAGTAGTTTATGAAATTACAAATATAATTACTTTGAGTGTGGTAAATATCTCCATATAAGACAAAATGGACTTACACCACTTTCAAAGAAAACGGCTCACATATCCATTACGAAAAGCAATACAATCTTCTATAATGCTTTTAAAGTTAAAATAACCTTCTTTCAATGTTAAGTTAAAATATTTTTATGTTATATATCTCAATTTTGAATTGACTTCTTCAAATTTGAATTTTTTTTTCATGCTAATCTTAATTTTTTTGTTAAAATTTCTATTCCGAATATTTTTACCGAATTAATTTTTAAAAAATAATAATAATTGTTTTTTTGAGGTTAGCTGAGCTCAGGCGATAAATCGCCAAATGTTGTAATCAGTTCTGGAAGAAACATTGCCAAGTGAGTGAATTAATATTAACGTCGCACTGTTCAGCTACACGAGGGCTTTTGGCGACAGACCACGTAATTTTGAACCATGGTCAAGTGACGTGGACGACACCCTCTCTTAACTACCACACCACACCAACGGGAGGACGCGTTTGAGCTCTCGCCAGATTTAACGTGCATCGCTCCCCTACACGGCGGGTCTTTAGTGGTCCTGGGGTCGAGCTCGTGACCTGGCCAGACACGATCCGATACCTTGACCACTCGGCTACCGCTGCCGAAACATTGCAAATAACGCTTATTGTATAGCAATTCAATAAAATTATAACAAACAACAGAAGTTGCTTTTGTCTGTGTGTATTTTGTGTATTGTCGACAAAAGTGTTTTCTTGGCGAGATTTGCGCCATACTCACCGAAAAGTTCCGATCAGTTTTTGACTTTGTAATATTTCTACGTGTAATATGAATAACATTTATATTAAATTTTTCACCAGTGTGTTATGTGATGAAGCCAGCGGCGTAACGCAGTCCCGCATTGCGGGGCAAAGCTGACTAACGCCAAGTAAATAAGATCCAACTTGGGGCCCGAAACCTGACTTTGCAGGGGGACCCTAATATTCTTCGTTTCGCCACTGAATGAAGCTGAAAGGATTCTTGAATAGCTTAATGTTGAATATGTTTAAGAAAGAGTTTATTCTTGTTTGAAGAAAAAAAAAGGAAATAAACTATATCGTAAAGAAAAAGCGATATAATTACAAAAATAATAACAGTTTGGGAAGAAACGAAAGAAAAACGAAGCATTGGTTCAAATGCAAAATGTAGATAAGAATTCATCTTTACTGTTTTACAGCATGTAAAAATGAATTTCTGTAAATTCTATTATGGTCTATAATAGTTAATAAAACAATTGTCCAAAAATATACGAACGAAATTAAAATTCTTGAAATAATACAAAAAACAATAATCGAATTATGCCAAAAACAAATTCAAAATTCTTAAATATTTATTTCTTTTTTTTTTCCGTCTTATTTTCTCCAAACAATTGCTACCTTAAATTATTATTATTGGGATAAACGCTTCTCTTTTCTTTCTGTAGTGCCGAGTTCTAAATAACAAATAAAATCCATAACAAGCAAAATTATTTAATTTATAAGATTTTATGTTTTTAGCTCTTCCCAAATATTTTGTTACAGTAAAAATATCGTATTTAAATACAACGCGTTATATCTGCACAATGATAAAATGGAGGACTTCTGGTTTAACATAATCATAAAAATATATATTCATCCAGCATTCGAATTCTTCCAATCCTGTTCTCTAATCGGATTTATTCTCAACTTAAATCTTCATTTTTTTTTCTAAAAAAGTAATACGCGTGACAACATAATCCAAACGCACTACAAGGAGGAAAATGACATTTTAAAAAAAGAATGTAAAAGCAAAATATTAAATGTACTGATAACGGATGTTTATGTAACACCGTTACGGACCACCGAAGGATATATTTCTACAAAAAAATGTAAGGATGAATAATTAACCATTCATTAACAATTCCGTTCAGCTCCTCCCTTCCAAACCAACCCTCAGGCGTACATCCGCTTTACCATCGGATAGTAGTCCGTTGCCATGACAACCGGTAAGTTAGAATAAGGTCTGACGGGAGTTATGATTATCAGCTTCGAAAGATTTAGCGCGCTTTTTAGCCCATATCGTTCTATCTGGCTTCGAATCGAGTTGTTCTTTTTATCAGTGGCAGCCATCTTGAACAATTTTCTTCGCCGAGGGCAGACAAAAAGCGTTTAGCTTCTCTAATGCCTTCACCTAAAAAGATAGAACAGAAAGAAGAAATGAAAGATTTTATATTTTACAGCTATGATTTTTCTTTTCTTCAGGTTTCCCGGTAAAAAAAAATTCTCAAGCTACAATGGAAGTAAATCAAAGGTAAAATGCATTAGTTGCGATTGCATCGTAAAAGCTGCGAATAAGTCGTATTTTATTCCTCGTTTGCATATAATACACCCTTTTTGTTTCATGTTTCTTTATCACATATATAAAAGATGTAGGGTTCTGCATTAGTTTTCGTCAAGGTTGGCGAAAATAGATAAACAGTTTTAAAATACATAATAAGTTTCGTACTTAAACAATTTGAGATCTGTATCAACTCAATATCGTCAATGCCTTTATGGAATTTAATAGACGATAACAATTTAAAATGCAACTCGATAAAAAATAAGATGCACTTTTTGTTCTCTGAAAATTTTGTTATTTAATATTTATTGGAAATTATTTTGATTTCAATGACTTTTTCTCTTAAATGGGTGTGTTATGTTTTGATAGACATGAATATGATTATTGAAAGTAAATCTCTATTCACTTATTTTCATTTGATTAAACTCCCTTTTAGTATTTATTTGGTTTATATATACAGGGTGATAGTAATTAAAAGTTTCACTTTCAAAATGCTGTAAAAAGAAGAACCATGGCGCAGAATCGCTTCCAGATGTAACTAAATATACTCGAAGAAGGAAAAAAGGTATAGCAAAAGAAAAAATATTTATTGGCGTTTTCATGTTGTTTCTTATCCCGCTTGATCAACAGAAACATATAGACCAGTGATGGCGAACCTATGACCCGTGGGTCAGACACTGACCCACAATTGCTAGGCAAACCTGTTTGTTTTTTAGGTTTATTTAGATTTTCTAATTTGTGGATTATTTATATTCTATTTGTATTTTTCAAGCACTGCATTGACAAAAAAACAATTTAAATGCTGTCTATAACATTCATTTTTGATCATTACGGTTTTCCCAAAAAGCTACGTAAACGACAACAAGTGTATAAAAATTAAAAAGATTTGAAATAAAGAAAAAGTGTGTGTTTTAAAAATGTAAAATAAAGTGAAAAGTTTTTGTTCACATTTTGTTTTTGTTGAAAAATCGAAAAATTTTAGCAAATAAAACCCATTTTTAAAAACCCCTTTTTCGGAAGAAATGCACTTTTGTAAGGTTATATTCAGTTATTTTTGTAAAAGGGGGACTTCCAGTGCCGATCTATGCTTTTTTTCCCCCGGGCCCGGAAGTTAAGCCCCTTGCAACTGGGTATGGGGTTTATAACCAGAAAATCTGGTTAAATCCAGCTTACCCGGGCCCCTTTCCCAAAATGCTAATCCGGGAAAATTTAGGGATACTGTAGCTTTAAAAAAAAAGATCTGATTAAAAAGTGTAAAAAATGAGTTCCCAAATTGCCGCAAAAAATTTAAAAAGATCCAGTATTAGCATTGGAAAAAAAATATTTTTTCCCGAAAAATACATAATGGCTTAAATTATGCAGAGATGTATTCAATTGCTTTAGATGAGAGTAATAATGTAAATGTTGTTATGCACATTTTGCAGTTTTAGCTCGGTATATAAGTATGGAAATATAATGAACAAGTAATAAAAAAAAAAAAATTTAAGAGAATTCCTACTTAGATCAACAAAGAAAAAATTTATTTTAGCTACTTTTTATTAAATAATTACAATTAATATAAATATGTATATACATAGGCCCAAATTATAACATTAAGTGGTAATTAATTTTTTTAAGGGTATCATTAAAGTATCGTATTGCCCTTTAAAAACAATCGTGTTTATAAAATTTCATTTAAAAAAAATTTTTTAAAATTTTTTGACACAATTCCCCAAAATGGTCACTAAGCCCCTTTAAAATTGATGCCAAGGGGGCTGTTTTTTGAAATTTTTTCTAAGCAATTATTTTTAATCAATTAATTTTTTTTAAATTTAAATAATTAAATTATTGTATTGTCATCCAAAATAATCTTGTATATAAAATTTCAGCTAAATTTGGGAGCGTTTTTTAAAATATTTTTTTATTAACGATTAAAAAACCCCCACCAAAAGATAAATAAATAAATATATAGGGGGAGTTTTGAACTAATGGAAAGGAATTGAAAAAAAATCAATAAAACATTAAAAGGGAAATGTACCGGTGTTGATATTTTATAAATTTTTGATATTGTTTTTAAAAAAGAAATGGATATTGGGCTTTCAGTGAATGAATGAATATTTACGTCGCGCTGTTCAGCTACTGGGACTTTTTGGGAACGGAAACCCTTTCTATTTTTTAACCTTTGGGCCCCAAATGGCGAGGATGACACATGAACGGGCACCCCCTCCCAAACCCCCATATCACACCAACTGGGGATGTTTGAGCACTCGACAGATTTAACGGACATCCCTCACCCACTGGTGGGGTCTTTAAAGGGGGTACCCCCCCGATCATTTACACGCCGGCCCCGAGTCCGTTACCTTTACCCCGGGGTGGGCCCCTTTTTTAGACTTTCAGAAAATAGTTTCTGTAAAAAAAAAAAAGTTAAACCCAGTATGGCAGGGGGAAAAAAAATTGGTTTTTTCCCTTTTCTTAAGCAAAATACTTCATTTCTGAATGAATTTCCCCTTATCAATACACCAGCAAAATTTTGGGAAGCATGGTTTAAAAAAAATTTTTTCCCCGAAATGCGTTAAACTAATGAATAGAAATATGAACATAATATTAAAAAAAAATTTTTCTAAAAATAAAAAAGCAAAAGATTTCCCCTTTTAAAATTTTGTAATTAATTTTGTTTACATATATATACTAATAAATAATACTTCACATTTTGTAAAATATATTTAAAAAAATTTTTTTATTCCTTGTTCATTCAAACACTTGTTGCCATTTTTTCCCCAAAAACACTTGGGGGAATTTTTTAACCCCACTAAAAATTTTAAATCGTCAAAACCCACCCATTTTACCCGTTAAGCCAATTGAGTTTCACAAAATTTTTCGTTTTAAAAAAACTCGTTAAAATTTTTTTTAAAATTTAAATCTGGTGCAAATGGGCATTAATGACCCACGAGCTAGCACTAAAAAAAATGAACAAAAAATTTACCCCCGTCTCAAAAAGGGTTTGCCATCCCCCGATATGGGGGAAGTCCCCCTGAACCCGGCCCTTTTAAACGTTGGGAAAAACTGAAACAGGACTTGAGAGCAGCTGGCTCTTTTGGCAAAAACCCAAAACAAGTCAAGATTTGGGAAGGGCCCGGGGGTCACATTGCAATTCGGGCAAAAAAGGGGGAAAATTGAAAACCCGCCACATGCCGTTGAGCCCGAAAAAATGTCCACTGCGGGAAAACCCCGGAAGAGTGGGTTTTATCTCGCCTTCTGCCTGTCCCAAACAAAAAAGGGTTTTTGGACTGTGTGTTTCCCCTTCCCACCACCATGACCCCGGGGGCCCGCCTCCAAAAAGGGGAAATGAAAATCTTGTTTGACTTGTGTAGCAATTTCTGAAAAAATAAGGATCCCAAATTTTCGTAGAATCTTTATTGCCCTCCTGGGCCCAAAACCCTCTCCCCAAACGCATTCCGGTAGACATTCCCTGTGACGGTACCCACTTAAAAAAATCTTAAAATTCTTTTTATTGTTGCTTTTATGCGGTTTTTGGGGTAAGGACAAAATTTTAAAAACCCATTTTTTTCCCCCAAAATGTGGAAGATCTTTCCCCCTGTTGGCTGGACTTTTTCTTAACAAGTGTTTAAAATTTTTAAAGGACTTGGGAAATCATGTTTTTCCCTCAAAAAACCGAAACAATCATGCACATTGAACAGTACAATTGGTTTAATGTGCAATTCATGTCAAAGCCGTCGTAATTTGATTCAAATGTCACTTGTAGCCGAATCCACTTTCGTTATGCCGCATACAATGCTATCTATTGATACACTTCGGGAAATTTTTTTTATGCCTTCCCTTCCCCCCTTTTTAAAATTTTATTTTTGTTTTAAAAATTTTAAATCATTCTCTAACCTGTTTTTCTTTTTTTACAGCATTTTGAAAGTGTGGAACTTTAATTATAATCACTTGTATATAACTAAGTTACCTTTGTTAGCATCAGCAATAAGTTATTTATTTGGATTCAGTGTACTTGCTTAAGCATTTTTTTTTCTTAATTTCTAATCGGCTGCCGATTGGTGTTTTACTATTGCAGACCTAGTATATTCCCCGGAAACTGGTATCTTTTTTATTGCGGCACCATATAGGCGGATACCAATCACCGCAAGTCATTTTGACGCCCAGTTTCCTCCCCAACGGGAGGCATCTGAGCTCTTGACGAAGCGAACCTGTACTAGGATTAAATTTTGCCGAGAGCATCCAAGCCAGAATAGACACTCTAGGGATCTTTTACATGCCGCATAATCATACGACATGGCTGCTGATGATTTTCAGCATCATGAAAATCCACCGACTTTGGCCGGGGTTGAACCCCTTGGCTGCAGAAGGCCAGTGACAAACCAACCACGCCACCCAGTCGGCTACTTAAGCATATACTTTAAATTAATATTAGTAGTAGTTGAAATTGTTATTTCCATGAGAGAGTACACTGATGGAGTAGAACACAAAAAGGAATAAAAACTAAACAAATTATAAAACTTTCAGAAATAAGCAAAACACAAAAGCAGTTTTCCTCGTTAATTTTTTCCAACTGTATTATCCTTTTAACAGTAGAATAGTATATATTATATTTTACTGATTTAGGAACTACATCAGTTGCTCTGAAGTTTCATATTAAATAATTTTAATACAATTGCTTATTTATTTGGTAGCAATTTTTTTTTTTTATCGTTTACGTATATAGAAACTAATATTTTAAGAATCATATAACTATTTATAATTTTTTTTCTGAACAATATAATGTTTTTATGCATATTTAAGTGTATAACTTATTTTTAATTTAAATTTTAAATATATCTAGCTGAGACAGAGAAATATTATAAATCCGAAGTTACCCAGAAGTTGAAATTCCGTTATCGAATGTATACGTTATTATTTCCAGCAAAATTCTTAAAATTATTATGAAGTAGAGAGAATAAGTGTAAACGAAATAAATAGATTTCATTATTTATTATTTCTAAAAGTATTTACTGAATAAGGTCTTTAAAAGGCAGAATATGTGTGAATTACCTGTTTTAAAAAAATTTTTAATGAATTCTTAAAAAATTATTTTAGTAAAAAAAAATTTCTTTTGAAAAACTTTTAAAATTAATTTTAAAAATGATTTCTTTGCTTCGATAGAGATATAATAGAATTTCCAATTTTATTTTAATCTTCAATTTTTATGAAAATAAGTGATTTAATTGCAAAATGTTTATTAATAAACATTCTTTAAAATTTATATTACGACAGTATATATTTTTCTATAATGGGTATTTATCGCGCGTTCCAAACATTTGTTCTAATGACACTAAAGCTAATATGAAAAGAGACATTTCAATTAATTTCCTAGCAAATCATAGGAAAATAAAAATGTTATTATATATATTTTACCTTTTTTATAAACTATTAAATTTTAATAGCGAAATTTTTTTTTTCGAGGAAATTCGCTTAAATCGTTTGACAAATATTAATGTAATTGATTTCTTAATAAAGTTCAGCAATGCCAATCCTAAAATACTTATGAAAATTAACATTAAGTGGGAAATCGCATGCATTTACAAGTATTTGCAATAAATTGTGTTATTTAGTTTAATTTAAAATACATGATATAAAAATTCTATTCTAAACCATGAGATTCATTTGTCCTCATGGTTAAAGAAAACGATATTGAAAGTATCGATAAGAAAATAATTGTGATAATAAAAATAACGTTTTATGAGACGTGTTTAATAATAAGGAATGAAATTCTTAATTTTTTTTACCGCAAGAAAACATAAGATACATTCAAAATACTATCATTACTAATATTTAATTGACATTTGAATGCTTATTTCCCCCTTTGTTCATTAATCGAACAATCACCACAGAATTTTAGAAGATTAGTAAAAAAATATAACAATAAAAATATTTTTCTGGCTTTTCCTTTATTTTATATTATTTGAAAAGTTTTAGCATAATTCCTGAGATCAAGTCATTTTATGAACATCCATCTAAAGAAGCACATACTGGAAGTTACGGTTTGCAGTTACATATGAAGAATTTTCTGCTTTAGACAATAGTCTCCAGATGGAACGAAATTCGAGATAGTGACATATTTGCATAAATGTTTATATTTCAGCCGCGCCTTCTATTGTCTCGGATACACTGGCATCTTATTTATCACTCCTTTACGGAATTTTTCTAAGTTTGTGGGCTTTTCTAATCTTCATATCGCTTTTACCTGACGGAAAATAGCTAGGCTCGAATTTGCTAACTGGTTTGTTTAGATTCAAGGAATTTTTTTGTATCATATAACAGCCACACTGTTATATGAATAAAATGAAATTCAGTTGTGCATGCGTTTTGCGATGAAGCTCAACAATGAGAACTATTATTTTAAATGGAAATATAAGACATCGGCTTAAATATCACGGTGCCATTATTGAAACTTTTTTTGTGATTTTTATGTTGTTTTAATTGTTTTTGTTTATTCAGGCATTGACGAAAGAAGAAATACAAAATCATATTTCACACAAAAAATAAATTTTCTCCCTTGACTTTTTAATTCCTTTTTTGTCTTTTTAACATGCTTTTATTAGCTTCACCTGTATGTAACGGAATCTTTGAACTCGAATTTTACCCACTTTAAAAGGTCAGATTAATATCAAATTTTGCACACTAGTGAAGGACTGATGACAGTACAATAACTTCATAATTTTATTCCATTATTCTGATCAGGAACATCAGGATTAACGATTTCCCATTTCCAGATTTGCCAACTAATTCTAGATCACATTTTCAGATTTGGTGACTAAACCCTACAGTGAAAACGCTCATGGTTAATACAAATAATGACCTTTTTAGTGAAAAATATCATTGTGTGACTTAACACCTTCTTTCGCATTAAATATTTCCAAAACTCTTCAAGATTTCCTTCGGTTGGCTGTTCCAACATTTTGCAAACCTGGTCGTATTGACCCACTGATAGGATAAAAATGGATAGTCAAGATTCTAAGAAATGACGCAATTAAGATTAATTCATCAATGAATGATAGGTTAAGAAACTAAAAAAAACACGCTTTTATTGTAGATCTAATTAAAAAATGAAAAATATATATAAATTATAGTTTAAAAAAACTAAAAAACACGCTTTTATAGTGAATCGAACTAAAAAGTAAAAATTAACTCTTAATATAAGAATAAAATTATTAACGGCAAAAGCGTGGGGTGTGTGCTTTGTATTACATTTTTACACTAACTCAGCATTTCGGAATAGATCTAGTAAAAAATTATAACAATTGATATTGAGCACCCAACGCTTTTACCACAAAGATATTAATTTTCTTGTTAATTTATTTATTCTTATGTTAAGGATTATTTTTTACTTTTTAGTTCGATTCACTATAAAAGCGTGTTTCTTAGCTTTTTTAAACTCTAATTTATTAAAAGGAAGTACTTTCGATTTTTTTAATTAAAAAAGTAGGAATATAACAAAAATTTTATTACTGAAAATATTTTCTTCTATTTTGAAGATATATTTTTATAAATAGCGTTTTAGTTCTTATACACTTTCATACAAACATACTATGCTTAATAAAGTACTGCAATATTTTCTTTGAAAGATTAAAACAAATTATATTTATATTACTTTTAATAAAAATAAAATACTGTATGTAAACTTGTATCTTTTTAAAACACATATGCACACATCAAAAATATAAAGTTCAAAAATCAGTTCTGAATGTATAAAATACTGGACATTATCTCATATGATTTCTGCTTTTTAGTAAACACATTTTTAATAATTTGCGATGCACATATCCAGGAAATCCATGTTTCATAAGTGTAATTTTTTTATCTTGTATTTTGGTATTTTCTCAATATTAGATTATTTCATAATTTGTAGTGAAGACTTTTTTTCCATTCGAAATATTTAAATTTCAATTTAAATCTCATAACCTTTATTTTTTAGGTTTCTTTTCTATGAAAGCTAATATATTATTTTCATTGTCTCCTACTTATATTTACATTTTGAAGCATGCATTACAGCTTATTTTGAAAAGACTTCGTAAAAGAAAAAAATTGTAATCATTATTACTGAATTGAAAAGATATTTTAAAACTACAGGAGAATTATTTAGATATTATTATTATTATCTCTTACAGTTTCAGTGAATAATGTGAAAAGTAATATTTTAAAAATAGAAAAAACGTAAAAATTCATAATTTAAGGATTAATAGTTTTTTTTTAAAACTGAACGGAAGTGAGTAAAAATTGTCTCTTGAAAATGTTAAGCCGAAAACATTTAAAATCCAGCTATCTTTCATAATTAGCAGATTATATTTCGCCGAAAGATTTAGAATAATCTCTTTATTTATAAAACTGCATTAGTACATGAAAATCCATGAAGGATTACACTTTATCACTATCCACATATATCATTTGGCGAGAAAAGAAGGAAACAATATAAAAAGTTGAAGCAAATAACCTAAACACAAAACATCATTTTCATGAATACAGAATTTTTCTCTAATGTATAAAATTGTAATATTCTTATGTTTTGAAGTCATTTCTTCGAGGTATTACTCCAAGCTTTAGGGGAAAAAAATAGTATATTTCGAGAATTACAACATTTTAAGCTCATAAGGAATGTCTCATTTCTTTTAAATAAACAGTATTTTGATATACGTAGAAGTCTAATTTTTTCTACGCTCGTCTTTTTTTTTTTATTTTTAAAGCTCTCATTTTCATAACTGGCGTATAACGCGCACCTGTAAATTTCGATCTTATTTTTTGTGCTCAAAGTGCGCTTTATACGCCGAATTTTACGGTGCATAAAAGTATTTTTAAATCTTTAAAAATATATTTTGTTTGTGAAATATTTAAAAAATATTTCCAGATATATAGACTTTATTCATAGGACAACACCTTTTTTTGGCTTAACCAGTTTATTTTACAATATTCAAAGTAGTTTTGATAATAAACTCTTGAAATACTAATTTAATAATACTCAGAGAAATCTCATCGTAACTCTTATAATAAAAAAAATTTCAAATCGTCTTTCACGCTCTCCTCTTCTCTCGTATTATGACTGAAGATGATTCTTTACCTATATACTATTTTATTTACATTATGTACGGGGAACTATGTAAAAAAAACGTAAACATGGATCAAATTCTGCTTTTATTCTAATTCTTCCTCCGTTGCCAATTCCGCTAGCTCAATAACAAGTTACATAAATAGAAAAGACAACAGGAAGTGCGAAATATAACATGAGTGGCAACATCTCGTTTGCCAGTTGAAGTTGAGTGGAAGTGAGCTGCATGACAATGCCCATAAACCTTTTAATAAGAAAGAAATAGTTACTAGTAATAAATAAAATCTTTAAAAAGAGTATCGAAATACCAAACAAATTATGAACAATGATTAGTATTATGTAAAATAAAATTACTTGATACTTTTTTTTTTTTTGAAACAGGAGAAATCAAGGTTATCAAGAGAAGATGTATGCAAACTTTATTTTTAATGTCCCCTCTGACATGACTTACGACCTGTAGGAGACCTGTTAGTTGACCTGTTTTTGAAGCGATATCATTTTGAATGCATTACACTTTCTGATGAATTAGTCTTTGAAAGAAAAAGAGAATAATTTTAAATGAGACGCTGTCTGGTTGATAAATATGTATGAAAATTAGAAGGAGTTAGTCACTAGTAATAAGTACCTTTCGTTCCTTTTTTCGGAGTCCGTGGTTTATTTATTATCAGGGGTGTCCAACACGCGGGCCGCATGTGGCCCACCAGTACGTAAGTTGCAGCCCACCGACTCTTTTTTAAAAAATTTTAAATATCAGGTTTTTAAAGTTTTTTCATTTTGAAATTATTTAGGGAAATTTTATATATATAAAATCACAAAAAATGTGTTTACCTGTTACCTGTTCTTGTTTTAAAATAAATCCGATAAAGAAATGCCCTTTTAGATTAAAACAGATTTATATTTTATCAAACAGTTACATCTTTTTTTTTCATAATAAATTGTTTTTTTTTAAAAAATTTCCCGAACCCATTTCTACCCTTTTACTATGGTTTACATGATTTCTTTTAAACCCTTTTTTTCCCCTTCCCCCTTTTGTTTTTGGGTCCCCAAAAAAGCATAGGGTCAGAATTTTTTTTAAATTTTAAAAAAAAATATTAGGACGGTTAAGAAAGGGGCAAAATTTTTTCGTTTGCGCGAATGACAGCACTATCAAATTTCAACAATGGTAACGAAAGATCAATTCAATAGGAACACAAAATTTTAAAGAAAATGCCCGAGTAAAAGCATTATTTGATCATTGCATTATTATATATTATATAAACATTGTTATATTATCTATGTCTGTATACATGAAAAATAATGAAAATAATATTAATAATTCATTCTGTTTTAAAATTTCATTCACACACACACACACAATAAAGGTTTTTTTCCCTTCCAAATCTGATATAAAGGTACATAGTTTTATATGCGGCCCGAGAGATTGTAATGTTTTTCCGAAGTGGCCCACAAGGTCATTTGGTTGGACACCCTTGTTTTAGACCAATGATTCCCAGTCCAACATAACCCCCGGGGTCGACTATCTCGGGGGGTCCATGAAAAAAATAATTTGGGGGTCCATGAGGTTTTAAAAAGGGGCCTATAATAGTGGCTCTCGTTAAACTAGATCGTGACTTTAATCTATATAAAAAAAATTTATCTAGTGGAAACAAGATTTTACCAATTTAACTGATTTATTTACTAAATTTAGTGGGTTTTTGTGGTTACGGGGCAAAAAAATTTTATTAAGACAAGGACCATTGCAGCTTTAAATTTTCCCAAATTAAGTTAAAAAGTATAATTTTGGGACGGTTGCGAATTTTTCCCAATTTTTTCACTGACAATCTATCGGGACATTTTAACCCTATGTTAAAGTTTACATGCCTTCAGTTTTTGGGAAACAGGTTTAGTTGTTTTTTTTTATAGTAATACCACAAAACAATGAATTCATAGTCACATTGAAAAAGAATATCATATTACAAGAAGGGATCAGAATGAGCTCTAACGATTATCTTTAAATAAAGTTTAGAAACGGATGTCAGTAATTTCGGCTTTAAAAAGATATACCTGTTGTTTGCCGTGAATTAGGGAATATTATGGGGTTTTTTAACTCTTTTCCCTAGAGTGAGGGGGGGTTTCAGCGGTTTGCTAACTAAAAAAACAAAAAAAGAAGGGGGGCTGGACACTTACTAAAAAGGGTTGGGTTAAACCTGACTAGATTGTTTTAAAATTTCGAAAATTTGTTATTGAACCACCTGATTCATCCCTCTTATTAAAAACATTTGTTTGTTGTTCAATTATTTTATTTAACAGTTTTATGTATTAAATTATTTTTATTTTAATTTAATTCATTAACATGTGCTTAAGTTTTTAACGCTTTACTTCACTACACACAGTTAAAAATTTAATTCTTTTAAAATAAGTAGCAGTACCAGCTGTCAAAGACATTCAAGTTGATAAAATTTAAAAAAATTAATTTTAGGTAAGCGGGGCTCAAAAACTGAAAAAGATGGCAAGGGGTCTATGAGACAAAAAAGTTTGGGAACTTCTGTTTTAGACACAGTTATACTTTGTTAAAAATCATTCCATACCCATCAGACTTAGAATGTTTAAAAGAGAAGGGAAAAATATTATTAAAAAAAAAATTATTATTCAATGTGTATTGTAAATAGATATCTGTATCTGACTTTAAATATTGCATCACATATTGAACTAAAATAATAGAGGAATTCGTAATATTTCAGTCAGCAAATTTAAAATCGAATAATATTCAATAAAGAAGTTCTGAGTTCTCAAAATGGACAATTATTATAGACTATGAATCTTAAACTTTGTTGACTCATAAAACCCTTAGAACTAAAAAAGCCTTAGGGGCCCATTCCAAACATTTAAAGGGCCCCCAAGGGGCGTGATATCTGAGGGGGTGAGCATATTGAAAAGTCGAAACATAAGATTATTTAAGAAAATTATTAATTTTTATGGAAAGTAAACAAACAAGATACATTCCGACATAATAAAAAGTAAAATACACATTTACACTGATATAATACACTTATAAATGTATTAGTACGGCACCAATATTTCATAATTAATTTAACAATTTTAAGTTAAGAACAAGGTTAAAAATTGCCAGTGACCCCATGGGCTTGTCATATATAAAATTATATGCAAAAATTAATATTTATCTTGATAGTTTGTAAGTTTTATAATTAATCCCTCAACTGCCGGTTAAGAGTTACACAATTCCTTCCCAATGTCACCGTTTTCCACTTAGGCGTGAGTATGTGATATATTGGGGAGGGGGGAGGGAGAAAAGAAATAAATAAGCAAATCCTATGAAATAAGTAAATCCTTTGAAAGCACCATTGAAGTCCATTTATTGCACTTCAAAGCCTTCGGAATAATTCTATAGATAGGAGTGCACAGAAAAAATTTTCGGGAAAAACGTTTTATACGTCAAAAGGGCAATTATCATTTTGGTTGAGCGAGACGTTTATATACGTCGGTGGTACTTAAGAGATTGAATTGGGGCTTAGCTTTAGAGTCAAAGTATAGTGTTATTGAATTCAATACATTGTTATTGTATGGAAGGGGGGCGCGATGAAAATTGTGATTGAATATTGGGTCGCAAATAATGAAAGTTTGAGAAGCACTGCCTTAAACTAATATTTAGAGTAGATCGAAATGTGTGATAGATACCTTATGTAAAGACAATTTTTTTAAAAAAGTATTGTATACGTTATTAAAAATTTTTAATATAATTTTTTCATGAATAAAGCTTATTTATGATTAGTATCATCGTGCATGCATTATGTTTAACACTGGGATATGTGCTTTTCCCCCCCTCGAAGTCTCTCGAAATTATCTGCAGTCGCATTTCATATTCTACGTTTAATTTTCTTTTAAATTTTGTTTTTGAAGGCACGTTGAGAAATATTCATTTAAATACATTGTTCTGAATGGCATTTAAGTGTTTATAGCAGTGTGAGAAATCCTGTGCATATTTTTCATGAATTTTCAGCCTAAAATTTAGGTGCAGTTTTTGCTTAAATTTAGATTTTAACGTTGATAAGTTGTTTCCTCTCCTTTATTATAGGTGTTTTCTCCCACAAATGAAAAAAGAAAATGATAAAAAAACTATTTAGTTCTGCCAAACTGTACCAATGAGTATAAAATTATTTAATGGGGATAGTAAGCAATTGAATATAGTAAACCATTTTGCATACACATTTATGATTTTCTTTTAGATTTTGACTGAATCGTGGAACCCCAGGGTTCCGTAGAAAATAGTTTAAAAACCACTGTTATAGAATAAATAAATAAATAACACAAACTCTTTCATCCCTCTTCATTAAATTTATTTCACTTATGTAACTTTTAAAATGGAATAAATTTGATGTTAAAACTAGTTGTTATAAATATACAGTCGGACCTCTCTCTATATAACGAAGTCGCTAAATCCCCCCAAAAAGTTCGTTGTATGGAAAATTCGTTATATAGAATTTCATCTTTCAATTTTCTTTATAATCCCCATAAAACACATTTTAAATTCACAAACACTATACATTAATAAAAGTAATTATTCGCACCTTTTTGTAATTAATATATATTTATTTTATATATCTTACATATCAAAAAAAAAAAAAAGAAAAGAAAAAAAAAAACTGCAAGGAAAAAGTTTCTTGGCGCCTTCATCCCCTTCCTGAAGAATTCAACTGTTTTGTTTGAAGCTCAAGCACTTAAGTTTTAGCATTTTCGAGCTACAAGAAACGAAGTTACCAGTACGACCGATCAACACTACAAATGAACGGAGACTAGTTCAAGAACACGGGGACACAAGGTAACTCCACTGAGGATGAAAGGGGATATCGAAGATGTTTCTAGTGAACTGGTCAATGGGGATTAAAGGTTGCACTTCTTGGACGAAACTTCCAGAATTCTATTGCTTTCAGGGGGTTAAGCCCCTAATAAAACCAGTTTAAGATTTGTGACCACCATGAAATGTGTTAAAAGAGAGAATAACCTGAAATGTGCAGAAATACTTCAAAAATAGAGAGAAAAAAATTGAATCACAAGAAAAAAAGTTCGTTATATAGAACTGCACTTCTTTGTAGGGAGGTTATATTTTACGAAGAAAAAAATTACTTGGCCCCGGAAAAGGAAAAAAAAATGAACATTTACGCGTTTGTCATTTTTTATACAGAAAATAATAAATTTCTGCAGAAAAATTCAAAAAAAAAAAAAAAAGGGCCATGTGCACATTAGCTAAGATAAAAATTTGTGGTGTGTTTGTTGAGAATCAAAAGGTAGACAAAACAGGCTGCCCTGTGTATAAACTGATAATGTGTGAGAGTGTGAGTTGTCTAATATACATTGAAAATAATGTATTTTTTCCCTTCTGTGCGCATTTAAAACTTATGTTCTAAGATTCATGAATTTACAAATTTTTTTGTTAACATTACAGTATGTATAGAAACAACAATACAGTAAAAAAGATTATTTATCGGGGGGGAAAAAAACAACTAAAATTCATATTTGTTTTATTTTAACCTGATTATAGAAACAAGGATTTATTTCATTCGTTAGAATTGATTATAATATGCAGATACTGTTGTAATATTTTACTTTTATGTAAAGAATACTGGATTCTTAAAACGATAAAAATGATTTAAAACCCGACAAAAAAAATTACATTGTGAGGATAACATAATAAACAATGTAAATTTCATAAAAATCCCGGAACTTTTAAAAATTTCACATTGTTGCTTTGTCTATTTTCTCGTCTACAAAGATTTTTACATTTTACAGAAAATAGAAATCGCTTGTTTCTGCTAAGGTATCCGACGACCCTAAAATCGTGAATTTTTTCAAAAATTGACAGCTTTTTTTTATGATTTTATTTTATATACCGTCTTATGAGCTTTGTAAAAATACAAAGTTTTTATTTTCCATTCACTAGAACAAAAACTACAAGTGTTTTAGTAAAGCAGATGCCATAACTTTTAACGAGATGTCAAACTTGAAAATGCGTTTTACTCGAAATGTGTTTTTTTCGAAAAACTCAAACGGAGACAGCGATTGCTCAAAAAGTTTTAAGAATAATTAACTGAAATTTTTTGTGTATGTTCTGTATAATAGTAGAAGTGTTTTTACCTTCAGATTTATCAATCATTAATTTATTAAAATATTTACCGTCGCTTACGCGAATATAATCACTGTTTTTTTTTAAGTAATTTCAAATAATTACTAAGATAAAGTGCTCTAGTTTTTTTGTAAAAGTTAAAATATCTCTTATACTGAAAGTCATTTCAAAAAATAAAAATCAAAAAGTGTAAAATTCAATTTTTACATAAACTTTTTTGTACAAATGGGGCCCCCTTTTGTAATTTTTGTAAATGGTTACCCATTTTATTAATAATAATTTCTTTTTTCGTATTAATTTCAGCTTTTTTTTTCTTACAATGTACGAAATAAATCTAAAAACCACAAAAAATATTTCCATATCTCTATTTTTTTAAAAAAAGTTGTCTTGTAAGTAGACGGATACCTTTTAATTTAAGGTATCGACTACGTTCGGAACCGTGATTTTGAATGTGTTCAAACGAATATTTTTAAAAATATTTAGTGCCACGTAGATTAGAATACACGTATAAAATAATTGTAAGAATATAATTACACTAAAAAAGTATTTAAATGCAATATTTTGGAAAAAAATAAACTTAGAATTGCCTGTTTTCAAAACAGTCTCCTTTTACGAAAAAAGCTTCTAAAATAATTATATTTTGCCTATATATAGCCAAGACTTCTCCAGAGAGTCTGAACTAGGAATTTGGAAAAATTCACATTATTTTCAGAGTTACTACCAATTGAAATAATAATCGGTGTTTTTTTGTTTAACTTTTTTCCCTCTAATGTATTAAAATACAAATAAATTCAATTCTAAGTTGTATATTTCAAAAATCCTATATCAGACCCTGTACAGTGGTCTGAGCTATGTATAGGCAAAATATTTTTATCATGGAAGCATTTTTCGTAAAAGGAGAATGTTTTGAAAAGTATTGAATCTATGTTCATTTTTCGAAAAAATATCGCATTTAAATAATTTTTTATTTTTACAATATTCTTAAAACAATTTAATACGTGTATTCTGATCTAAGTGACACTAAATATTAAAAATAAATATTCGTTGGTACGCCTCTACAAAATCACGGTTTCGAACGTAGTCGGATACCTTAAAATAAGAAATTTTTATTCAAATTTATGAACGACAAAATTATAAATATCTCAACAATATGACTGCAAAAGCTTTAAAAAATCACTTAATGAATCATTTAAATCCCTTGTATTTTCTTAATTAAAAAAAATAACGTATTAGAGTTTCTTGCGGTTCACTTGTTTCACTACTCAATATGTTTATCCTAGTTATGAACAAATAGGTACTGCCGCTGCCATCTATCGGCAAGTTACAGTATTACATTAAGCATTTCCTATTTCCTCGAGCATCGCCCAAACTGCATAACTGCAAATAGAATGAAGCAGTACGTGAACCAGACCAGTTATTACGATTGATTGATTGTGTCAAAATTTACCTAAATTCCGTTCAAGATGATATCGCGCTCTTCCTTTCACACTAATGTACATTACAAATCATTTTCTGGAAGGGTAATTAGATGCTAAAGTGATAGAAAAGATCGATTTTACGGTTTTATTGGAAACAAGATTTTTATTTTTATATACTGCTTTTTTAGATAGTAATTGCAAGGAATTTCTGGAACCTGTGGCAACGAGAGGGACAAGATACGAAGAACAGAAGTTTTGGTTGTTATACAATTCGATGAGCCCGTTAGTTTTATTCTGGTATCTTTAATTGTGGTTTATCAGTAAGGGTTAACAATTTTAATATCAGTTCTGAGACTTTCATATGAATATAATCTAATTTTCTTAAAAAATCATTTACAGTTGAAAATACTAAACAAATTGATACGAATTTTTGATTTTGTTTTTCTCAACGAAAAGCAAGAACAGTAACAAATTTGCCTTTCTAAGTATTCCATGAGAGAAAAAAAGATTTATAAGTAACAGATTTTTTTTTCTTCGCTTTTGAGCTATTTTATGTACAAAACCGTTCTAATATATTACATTTATATGAAAAGCTTATTTGTAATAGTAAAAAACGCGCACACATTCAGTAATTTATGCGTGTATCTTATGTAATCTTTGATATATATTCTTACAGAAAGCATTTGAAGGATTGTAATTTTTCTTCAGAGTTTTATGTATCATTAATTATCGTTAGTATTAAAGAAAATGTGTACAATCGTACTGAGCTCTGATAACAGGCACTGACCCCCAAATGGGATAAATACATATAATATAAATAACTCCCATAACATCCGAAATATTTTTATATATCTGTTTTTAACTTGTTGAGTAATTGATGAATGAGAATTGTGCGAATTTTGTATCTGCTAATACATAATTTATTTATTTCTAATTTAAATCAATAATTCTTTTTTTGTGTGTGTGTGCATCAAAAGTTTCTCCTTAGAGTTATGTGTTAAAATTATCTTTTTACTGCAGTGCTTTTCAAGCTTTCAATGTTTGCGACACAATTTTCAATCCTAATTTTCATCGCCTACCCATACAATAACAATGAATTGAATGCAATAATAATGTACTTTGCGCTAAAGCTATAATACAACTTAATTCTAAACTGTACAAATTATCAAGATAAGCATTGTGAATTTTGTAAATGTTACTTTTATAAGTAGGATAAGTGTTATGTTTAATTCTAATTTTTAAATTGGAACAGATTGTAAAGTAATTTTTAATTAAATTCAATATTTATTTCCTCAATCATTTTCCGTCCATTCCAAATACGTATATCCGGTTTTTCTAAGGTGGCTGTTTTGAAGAGAAAATAAAGCCTTTGGGTAGCTGAATAGGTCGACGTTAATATTCATTCACTTCTTGGAAACAAATTATATAGATCACAGTTAAATATAGAAAAAGAAATTAGAATGTCGATTTCTAATATTAAACTTTCCTTTTAAAACCCCATGGTAGACCCTAGTAATTATTAAACTTGTTCTTAATTTCATATTGACAATTATCAAGTACATTGCACATTACAAATATATTTATAAGTGTAACCCCCCGTTATTTAGACTCTTCCATATTAACAGTAAAGAGACTTTCGCGCCCTCTAGCGAACAGAACAATCTTCAGTGATGGCCAAGTTTCGGAACTGTAAGGACGTATGAGCATGCGCTCCTATATTATATCAGTATAAATATCTATTTTTTATTTATTATGTTAGAATATATATTTTGTTTTGCTTCCTTTCAGTAAATTAATAATTTTGAATTATCTTTTATTTTCTACTTTTGATATGCTCGCCCCTCCACGTAGGGTTACCACGCCATCTGGGGGGGGCACTGTTTTATTGAGATATACAATAAAAATTCAACTTAATCGTAAAGATACTTCTACATCTCTTTTAACATGAAGAAGATAGTCTTAAAAGTTGTAGAACTGACATTTTTGAGTAGTAGATGCGTTGAAACTGTGTGGTAGGAAAAAGATGAACAAAATTGATTTAGAAAGTAGAAGCCCGTAAAATAATTTAATGAAAATGTATTGTTAATGAAAAGGAGTTCAGAAGATAGGTTAATAATATATGAGTGCTTTTGATAAGTGATATATTTTTCTACTTTTATCACTTGATTAGGTAGAGGATAAACCTCGAGAATTTTAAAAATTTATTATTCACTTTTAAATATTTTTAATTCACTTACTCTTAGGATTCATTTTTGAAGTATTCATATTAATATAACATTATGCTATTCTACTTCAAATATTTTCTTTTAATATATTTTCCAAATCTCTTATAACTTTTATATAATGTCTTTACCTCAAATATAATTATTTAAGGGGACACAGTACGATTCAATTGACCAAAATCGGTTAAAAAATCAAATTTAATTTTTTTAGCTTAAATTTTTCTTTATATACTTTCCTATAACCTCACAAAATTTGAAAGCTCTAAACTTAAAAAAAACGCAGAATTATAATAGCTTTCACGTTTGTTTTTATTCACATCCCTATGGCAAATCAAAACTTTAAAAAAACTGCCGTATCTCAGAAAGATAAAATAACTATTTTGTCTTCATTTAAAATGCTAAGGCTTTTTTTCTATTGTGCCTAATGCTTTGAAATTTTTTTTACCTATTCCCAAAGCCATGTAACAAAAGTTGGTATGCATTTTGAATCAAAGCAATATTTATTTTTTAAATAATTAAACTCAGAATTTATACATTTTTAAGAATTTTCAATAAACATTCATAAAAAGAAGTATTGTAAGAATACCAATCACGTTAACGCAAAACCCATACCAACTTTTATTATACATAGTTTGACGTACTTGTAAATAAAATTTCATGCGTGTACGTCAATTTTTGTAGGAGGAGTAGCATTTTAAAATCACTTAAAAAATTTCAAGTTTTTTCCTTAAAAAATTACATGGCTAGCTTTTTATGAAATTTTGAGTACAAAATATGTTTAACATAGTATACATACATAGGAGGCAACCAAAAAAATATTAAAAATCCTTAAATTAAAAATTTTTGCGTAAATCGTACCATGTTCCTACCTCAAATATTATTTAATCATCCTGCTTCAAATATTATTATTTAATGATGCTATTAAAATATTATTTAATGATGCTATTAAAATATTATTTAATGATGCTATTAAAAATATTATTATTTAATGATGCTATTAAAATATTATTATTTAATGATGCTATTAAAAATATTATTTAATGGTCCTACCTCAAATATTAATATTTAATGATCGAATTTAAAATATTATTATTTAATGATGCTATTTAAAATATTATTACTTAATGATTCTACCTCAAATATTATTTAATGTTCCTACCTCAAATATTATTATTTAATAATGCTATTTTTAAATATTATTTATTGATTGTACCTCAAATATTATTATTTAATATTCCTACCTCAAGCAGAGATATCCAAAGGACAGAAAAATTCAAGAGTTTCTGTTCTAAAAGCTTTGCAAGACAAATCTCAACAACATGAGGTCATTAATAGAAAATTATTATAAATAGAAAAACTATTAAATACTAGTATAAATAGAAACTATTACTATTACTATACCCGGAAATTATTATTATACAATCTCATCGCAAGACTTAGCGTAATTTTTCAGATCCCCGGTTTCAACACAAAAATAGACATGACAAATTTAAATGTGACGTCATTGATATCTAACAGAAATAACCTTTTGTTTGGCGGTTTTAAAAACCCTTTAAAATAGGTTCTAAAATTTCTCTTATCTGATTCCCATTTCAACATTTACATCAATACAATCATCACTGCACAAAAATAAGAACCAAACCAAAGAACCACAAGGAAATTTTATACTATAATAGGATGGAGCAGTCAAGAGTTCAGTGTGGAACAGCCCTTTTCCTTTTCACTGGCAATTCGAAACGCCGCTCTTATGCCCGTCAACTCTGAAGAAAAGAAGGACCTTTGTAAAGTGTTTGCCTCTTGCAGTGTGCGCACTCTGCCCTTGTGTGTGGTTCGAAATCTGCCATCCCCCTATCCCCCGGTTCTAGGGGTGTTGCTCAGGGACAAATAAAGCACACGAGAAGAAAAAAATAAAGCGGTGGGTTCAGAACCTGTGATTAGGAACTGTTTAGAACCGCCAATTACTCTGTCACTCTCAAGTGTTCCCTTGGTGTTTTTCTCTGGGCGAATATAATGGAAGAAAACAGGTCAGTGGATGTTCCTGGGAGATAATAAGAAAATATTCATTTTGCAAGGCTTTCTTGCTTAGTGGTTTTGTTGAAGCTAGAATAATTTGGAGGAGGGGTGTGTGCTTAGGGTCTGGGGATGTGGTGGTCTTCTGGGTTTTGTTATTATTTGGAAAGGATGATTTAATGCATATATAAAGGTGTGGCAGTCAGTGGTGGTTTTCAAATGAATTTAGAATGACATGAAGTTTATTTTGTTAGCAAGGGAAAATCTTAGAAACAATGGCGTAGCTAGCTTTGAGGGGGTTCTGTATCAAAATTCCTTCGGGGCCCTTTTTGAGATATGGGAGCCCTGTTGGTGAGACTGTAGTTACACATATTAAGCCCCCTGTATCTTGGGGCCCGTACCATTGATACGGCGGTAGCTACGCCCCTGCTTAGAAAACTCCATTTAAAGAATTTCATAAAATTTTCTACGTTATACATTTTTACAGCTTTGTTCGGAAAAGAATTCAACTCGTTAGGCTTAGAACATTTATATGTAAAATGCCAGTTTACAAAAATTACTTTAAAAAGACTATTGACGTCGCGTGTCCCATTGACTTTTTTTGTATTTATTTTATTTTGAATATTGTCAAAGATATAAATTTAAGTGATATTTTTTATATTGTCAACGCATAGAGCAGGGGCCGGCAGCCTTATGGCTTGTGGCGTGCCAAACCAATCTACTAATATGTTTCTGTGTGTCACACTGTAGGAAATATTTGAAATAATTCGATGCTAACGATAATACATGCAGCGTTAGAGAATAGAGGTCAAGAATACAGATTTAATTATATATTAATTATGCATATCACTTAGAGATATTTATATTAACAAGAAAAAAACATTATAAAGTATAACTATTGTAATCATCTTACTCCTGAAGTCACTTCATCATCTTGTCTACCTAAAGCTGTGGGAGGTAACGATGAATGACCAAGACTATCCATGATAAATCTAATTTATTATCATCAATTATAATATTCCAGAACAAGTAATCTATAAAAGGGAACCCTTGGAGTGAAATAAAGAAAGTATGAAAAAGCGCATTAAATCAGCTTAGTTTAGTTTTAATCAATCCTATCCTAATAATTCTGAATTCACTAATTTAGTCTAGTAGCCAAAATCCGTCCTTTAGTCAAGATGCGTAATTCTAATTCTTACCATAGTAACATTGCGTTCAGATGCTCCGCTCCTTTTGACCTACGATTATTAAACTCTAACTTTACATACACTAACTGATTTGCATCTCAGGGTTTCTTCTTGAGAGGGATGGCTGTGAAATAAACGCGAATGCTAGCCCAAAGATTCCCCAAGATGATTAGTTGTTGAAAGTCGCGTAAAGCCCCGTCACACTATTCCTTCAAAATAAGTAAAACATTAAAATTGTACATACATTATGTATCGCTTAAAAATAATTAGAATAAGAAATAAATAGAATGGGCGTCATAATGATATTGTAGCAATTGTTATCTTCCGATATAGTACCACATTAAAAAGTAATATCAGTTCCCATGAAATGTATTTGGTATGCAATGGTAATTACCAATTTGCAGCCCCGTTTGAAAGAAATAAACATTTAAATGCTTATAACTGTGTGAAGCAAGCCTACTGATTTACTATAGTACTCGAAAGAATTTTTTGTTCATCCATAGGTTTCTCTGCTTTTCAAATATTCTGTTATATTTTTTAATTGAAAAATTGTGATTCATTGTATACGTTTGTGCACTGTCCTTTAAATTCAGTTCATTTCCTTTTAAATTAATTCATTAGAAAATTGTTAGTTTTTCAAAACATTGCTCATCATCCTGTTTGAGATACAAATTGCTGTTAATTCTTAAAACCAATGCATTCATTTTAATTTTTTATGATATATGCTTTCAATATATTTACTTAATTTAGAACAGCAATTAGGTCTGCTAAATAAGATAAGCTTCTCAACCATATTTCATCACATAATTATAGTGCATTGTTATGACTTGATTCATTTGAAATTAATCTGAATTCCAAACGTAAAAGCAGGGTTATATATTTTCTGTATAATTCTGCTCGTAATAAAACAAATAATCTGAAATTTAATTCCTCTTTTGCTTTTCAAAAATCATTGTTTTTACATAATTTAAAACGTTTTTAATGCATTCTTTATTTATTTTACTACCGCGATACACCATTCAAAATAAAATGTTATGATTAAACTTTTATTTTTTCTTTCTTCATTCTTTTGTATGCTTATTCAAATTGAAAATGGGAAATTAGCTCTCATGTACAAACAACATACGATTCTAATAAAATATTAGCTGCTTTATTTTCTGTCTGTGTGAATTTTCCATTTCCTGGTCTCGCATAAAATTACTTTTCGTAGAATGGCTTTTTAAACCACCTAGGCTGAGAACTTGTCCAGTAGTTTCAGTTGAAATTAAAGAGGAAAACTGTTGATTGAATTGCATAGAAATTTTTACGTTGCTCAAACGTAGATTCTTCACATTTCTATTAACTACAAATCGCATCCTTTTTCGAATTAGGAGGATATTGGATGTGGACAATTTTATATTATTTTTTTATAGGACGGATAATTTTATTCTTTTTACAAATTCTATTTTCCTTTCTCAAAAACGCTTTATAAGCAAACAGTAAACAATTCAGCTGGATAAAATTACTAATTTAGCACAAGTGCTATCCCACTTTTATAATATAAATTTTAAAAAAGTCGAATTGCATATTTGTTGTCTTCTTACTTTATTAAGCAGAATATTTTTGCTGCGTAAACAAACAAAAGGACCTCAAACGATACTTTAAGCATCAACTGAACACAAAAAAATTAAGAAAGAAAGTTGCTGAATGTATTTATATTATATATATATATATATATAAATTTATTTAAAAGTATAAGAATGGAAGTTCGAAAATCTGGTGTTTGATTACCTTTATGTGGCACTCTTTTCCCGTCTTCCTCAGTAGTGCAGATTTATCCATTGGGCGTCCAGGGGTCCGAGGTCCGGAAGGGCCAATATAAGCTGGACATAACTGGATCTATGAGCACCTCCTTGGATCTGACAGTGCATAAATCTTCTGCGCTCAGGGCCCAAAATGAGCTTAAACCGGCACTGGGATCAATAACATGGGATTATAGAAATATTTAAGTTGCTTTTAAAATTGAAGGGAAAAAATGTACTTTTAAAATTTTACTCCAGACATTTCTTAAAGATTTTAGCGATATATATTTATTATAAATAAGTTAATACTTAATTGGTAAACAATTATTTGAAACTGATTTAAAATGAAAATGAAAAAAATGGTAAATTAGAAAACATTAACACTAAGATCTTGTTATCAAAGGTGGTAACTGCAGCGAATCCTTACTCTTTATTTACTGAAACATAATAAGAGCATATTTTTTATTAATAAAATGAGTGCAAAATAATCCATTAATTCATTCACAAACGATATCCGAAGACAAAGTAAAGCGATGTCGATGCAATAAAAACGTCAGCTTCTTAAGCGAAAACGGTGTCTGAAGGCAGGGTTAAGCTAAGTGGACACAATAAAAACGTCAGCTTCCTAAATGAAGACCATGTTTGTAGACAAGGTAAAGTTATGCATTAGCATCCTGAGGCAAGGTAAAGCTAAGTGTCAGCATCCTAAGCAAGGACGGTTTCCTAAGACAAGGTAAAGCTATATGTCAGCATCCTAAATGAAGACGGTGTCCAAAGACAGGGTAAAGGTATATGGATACAATAAAAACATGAGCTTCCCAAGCGAAGCTGGTTTCCTAAGACAGGGTAGAGCTATGCGTCTGTACCTTAAGTGAGGACGGTCTCCAAAGACAGAGTAAAGGTACATGGATATAATAAAAACGTGAGCTTCCCAAGCGAAGACGGTTTCCTAAGACAATCAGTTCACACACACGCAATCCGTACAATCAGATGTCATTTCAAATCTTCAAGGATTCCAGGGCATACTCGAAATATTAAAATCATAATTTAGACTATCTTTTTGTGATATATATTTTTTAATACTTCTAATAGAGCTTAGATATTTTGTATACTTATAAGAATGATACTTTAGTTACTCTCCACTTTCTACTTCAGCTCAAAAGTTTTTTTCTTTTTAGTTGCGCATGGATGTAAATTTTAGTATCTCGTAATACATATTTTCATTTAGAAACCATTTTTTTTTTAAATAACACATTACTTAAATATATAAAATATTTTACACACACATTTATAAAGCGATGCGCAAAACATAGTTAATGGTGAAAATAATTGGATAATTTCTTTGAAAAAAATTATAGGACAATTTTTAAAATTCTAATTGTTTGTACATGTTAAATTATTTTTAAAATATTGTGTACCATATAGAGAAAAAAAATTGGTTCATTATACACACAGGTACCTTTTATAGGAGTATAACAAATCTGGAAGCATATAGTGCTATTCAGTTTTGTGTATGTAATAAGGTACTAATTTAATTTTAGGTCGTACCCGTCAAATTGTTTCTAATTTTCGCCATGATGGGTGATAACATAACAATATGGTTATATTGATTTTTATCGTTTGGTAATATGTTTGCTGCAATTTTTACATATTCGATCTTTACTTTTTTGGTTTATTTTTTACTGTGGTAACCCTATCAAGTTTAAGCAATTCGATTTTTTAAAATCATTTGAACCATTTTTATATTGGATACTATTTTGTTGCAGTATTCTCTGTAATTTCCGTTGAATAATGGATATCTCAGAAATTACCAGTGAGTATAAGATTTCTTAAAAGAGTACGAGAGTTCTGTGTCAAATATTATTACGAATTAATAGGTTTACCAAATTCACTGTTCTGTCAATTTTTTTTTAAGGAACTGAATTTCTTTTTTTCGACCTTAGTTAAGATTTAGGGGAAAATGTGATAAATCTGGTAAAGACTTAACAACTGTTTCTCAAAAAAGTGATAAACTGGGTTGTCGAATTTTTTACTAAGGATCCTCCGGTATGAATTCCAACTGACGTAACGATAAATCTGTCAGGTATAATTCTTTTTTTAATGGTAACAAATTGCGGATTTTACTGTTTTCTTTTTAATAAATGATTTCCTAATTTTTTTCGCATCGTATGAAACAGTATGATTTAATTCTTTTTTCGGCCTCAAATTATTTATTTATTTTTAATTTTTTACTGCTTTCGCCCCTTTTAACTCCTTTTTCTTCTGTCAAAATTTGAAATTTCTCACATTCAGCTTTTATTATCCTGGTACTTGTACTCTTCAGCGCCGTTTTACATGGGAGAATTGTAAATAAATTTCTTCTTATTCCACATTTTAAATGGTTGTAACTCTACAGTTCTCAGTTGCTTCATCGTTTCAATATATTTTTTTTTTCTTCAAAACTACACTCGTCTTTTTAGTGCGAGGTGGCCATCTTGAATAAAATCTACAGTCCGTCTAAAACAAGGATACTCAACCTTTTTCCCGCCGGACCACATACATATGATAGGTATTTCACGTGGGCCCAACATCAGTATAATTTGAGAAAACACTATAAGACAGTGATACTCAACCTGCGGCCCGCATGTGGCCCGATAACCTTTTCTGAAGGGCCCGGCTACGGCCCAATGCACTTAGAAATTCAATCATTTAAAAACAATGTTCTAACAATTTATTGGGGAACTCTATCAGTGAAGCAATAAAATCTATCAATTTACTCTTTTAATAGTAGAATGTAAACAAGAGAGGCTTGGTCATGGAAATCGAAAGTACCCCATAGCTCAGTAAAAAATGTAGAAAAGTAAATATTTTGTGAGTGTGTTTGATAGAAGAGATAATAAAGTTTTAAAACAAAAGCCGCGAAAATGAGAGTTTTAATATTTTGATCAATTTTATTTCGTCGAATACTGTTTTGGTCTTACAGCAACGTTGCTCAACCTTTTTTTCAGCCGGGCCACATGCATATGACAACTATTTTTGGCCGCAACAAAGAAATTAATGGGGAGACTATGCGATCAAGGATATTTAAAAGGTAGAAATTGATTAAAATATTAATAATTTTGAATTTCATTTTAAAACTATATTAAACTCCATCAAACTCAAATCACAAAAAACAGGTTTTATGTATTTTTATGGGGTAATTTAGATTTCCTTTCATCTATTATCCCAAGTCCCCCACCCCAAAATACTTTGTTGCTGTTGGAACGATTTTTTTTAAAGAAAGCCGATTTAGCTCGTCTTAAAAGAGATCCTCAAAAAAAAAAAAAAAAAAAAAAGAGGAGGCATTGAAATATTTGTGCTTAGTGAGAGGCGAGCAAAATTATGTTTTTTAAATATAGCATTTTCACGACAAATTAAACAAGTTGTTGATCCATGTTTGTTTTTTTCTACAAAACTGTCAAGATACAAATTGTCTTGAAATAAAAATATATTCTTCAGATATTTTTCGCTTGGAAGGCATGCGCATTAATTACAATTTAGTTTCACACATAAAATGATCGCTATTCTCTACTGTTTATTCTTAACATTAACAGTTACATTTGCAAAAAGAACAAAAGTTATCCTGCAATTCCTAACATCACCACATCTATAGCAAAACTGATAGATGGAATTGCTTGATTGATAGAATTTCTCGTTAATTTTTTATACATTGTTTTTAAATTATTGAATTTATTAGTGCAATGGGCCATGGCCGGGCCACTCAGAAAGGTCCGGTGGTGCCACATGCGGCCCGCAGGTTGAGTATCGCTGACCTAGACGATAGCTACTAGCTTGCGACTATGACCACTTGGCTACAGCGAACACATCCTCGTGATTGTGGCTAAAAATTGCTGAGGTTACATAGCCTCTAATCGCTTTTATTTCAGAAACGTGATGCCGAAAATTAACCACATCCAAAATAATTTTAAAATAAAGCAATTACAATTGAATGCTTTAATTCTTTAATAAACTGTTCAGGAATTTAAAAAAAGTTTTCTGTTAATTCTTGTGGACTGTAAGTTTTTTGTGTGTATGTTGAAGTGAAATAGTGAGTATCGATGTGAATATATATATCGATATAAAGAAAATATATTCCTGAGAAAAATTGCGTAGAAAAAAAGGCAAAGAGAATGTGCACGTGTTTAGTCCGCTGAACTCTTCCGTTGCGCAGTGATGATTGTTTCTTCCTTTCAAGGAAAACAAATCAATGGAAATTTGAGTGATGGTTTTCCATCAATTTCTGACGTGAGGGAACTCTACTTGATTGCACATCACTAAACAGAACGAATGGAAAATAGTTTATGAATTCTGCGAAGGAAATTCAAGAAATATTGCCCCATACTTTTTTATCAATAAAAAAATTTTTTTTTTACAGTACAGTGAAATTTACGTTTAATACCTTTCTTCTGAAAGCTGAAATGATGTTCATATCAATATGGAACTAGGTGACAATTCTTTGAAATATCGATCATTTTAGAATTATTTTCTAATGTAAGTTCAGTTTGAAACTGTGTTTAGTAAGCTTTGATTTCCTATTATTTTTAGCATATTCTTCATTAATTTATTTTTTAGTGATCTCATAACAGTAATTAATTTATTCCTAAGTATTAAATCATTTGGTGAATAGTATTTTTTCATTCAATATTATTATATATTTTCATTCTAGTTATTTATTTTGCAATTTTTCATTCATTGTACTCAATCATTTTCTAAACATTAGCATATAATTAAGGTTTATTATTATAGTATAATTCATATGTTGCAGGAGAAGAAGATTTAAGTCAGCAGAAATGTTGTAGTTATTACATCATTTTATGAATATATCGTATCAATCAAGAATTAATCGTTCTTGCATATAAAACATGATAAAGGTATTTTTATGAAAAGAAATGATTAATTTGCGTGGTAGACCGGTTTTTATGAGGGAAAGTTGCATTACGTTCCCCCTTTCTTTTGAGTTCTGTAACTCCTCAAACATGGAAGGGTTTTCCCGGGTGGTAACAATAACGACAGATATAAACTGGCAGTGGAGTTTTCAAAAAATTAAAAAATCGTGTCATAAAGATTCATAAGAGGAACCAATGGCGTAACGTATTCCCCGCAACCCCCGCATTGCTAGGGGCCCAAAGCCTGACTGACGCCAAGTACGCATTTGAGCTTGAGGTCCAAAACCTGATTTTGCAGGGGGCCTTAATAGCCTCCGTTACGCCACTGAGAGGAACCCTGACTTTTGCTCTTGGTTTCCGCGGTGAATTAACTGCCATAAATGAAGGCTTTGACTCGGTTTTGTCACTTAATAATGGAAATGAAATTTGGAGTTCTATCCAATCAGGGACGTCATATAAAGATTTCTTTGGGGCTTTTAGCCCTTACAAAATTTTTGGGCCCCCGAGCCCCACACAAATGTAGGCCCACCTATGATACTTGAAAGTAGACATTACATAGAACACGTTGTTAAATTAACAAACAATAACCCAAAACAAATAAATTTGCATGATTTACAAACGCTCAAACCGGCTCGCCCGACTGCCACCTTTTGACCGAATGAGTAATAATGGTGTGTGGTGGTAGGCCTAAGCTTATACACGGACGACGGTCATCACATTGAGCCAGTTGACATGTCGTCCTAAATTCCCAGTTTTTCGGAGAATGCCACAGGAAATAACACTTGGCCGTTGAAATTTTTGAATCATGATCTTATTAAGGCTGAATCGAGAACGAGACGAAGCCCATTATGGCCAAGACCCTGGGACTTGGCCCAGTTGGCCCATGTCTGAAGACGTCCCTGTAGCCAATACTTGGCCAACTGGCACATAGTGGGGCCATATTGGAGTGAAAAAATTAAAACGACTCTCCACGTCTCTTCAGATTTCAACCAGTCCTTTCCTGCTTTTAAAGGGCACTTGAACATTCCCAAACGGTGTTGGGATATTCGAATCGTTTTTCCCAAAACTTCGTAAAGGGCAAACAAACCCCATTTGTCTGAAAAATATTGGTAGGCAATCTTGGGCCCTGACAGGGGCCCAAAGGAGGAAAAAATTTACGCTTCCAGTTTTCGATTTCTTCAAGGATGGTCCAGTTCCCTTGAACAAGTAAATTTCAAACTTGTTCCCAAAGTTCCTGAAAACGATAATTAAATTTTTCAATATGACTTTTTCAGGGGGCAAATTTTATTTACCTGCCGCTAGGGGATAGGAACTTATTTTCTGTTTTGGGTTTAAAATAAAAAATTATTATCGCTTTCTAATTATCAAAAAAATTTTATAAGTGATTCCAAGATTAAAGTGTTTCATAAAGGTACCCAAACCTTAAGAAAATATCCCAGAACCGAAAGGTATTAGATATAGTTCTTGAGGTTGGAATGTTCGGAATTTCCAAAATATTTTGGGTTTGATTCCTTGAATTACAACCTTATTTTGGTTTGATTTTGGGATATGCGGCACCGGTAGCAAAACCAGTGGCGTAGTTACAATGGCTGGTGTGCCTTTCACCCGGGGCCCTCACCTGACCATCAACAAGCCGAACTTGCGATAATTCTCCCCCTTTAAGATATAAATATAAAAGGTTTTTACAAACTGAATCAGGGCAACTCAGTTGAAGGTAATTTCAAAATTTGTACAATTTCCTAAATTCCTCTTTTCCTTTAAATTTTTTAAGGTTGAACTTTATGGTTGGGGAAAAAGGGTTTCCCCTTATTTTCAATTTTTAATTTTCTAATTGGGGTTTTTCAAAAATTCTTTGAAAAATATTCCATACCCCCTTTAAAAACCTCAAAGGAATTTTCTTCTTGACTTTTTTTTAAAAGAACCCCTATTTCATAATAGCTATTTTTTCCTTTTTTTAAATATTTGCAAACTTTTCTTATTGAAAGTTTTATTATTTTCTTTTCCTTTCTTTAATTTTTTTAAAAAATTTAATTTAAAATATTGTAATTATCTTTTTAAAAGCATTTTTGTAATTTTTTATTAGCTTTTAAAAGCTGTTTCCCGTTTTTATTCACAATCTTTTCCATTTTCAAAGATATGAATTTTTCCCCCATTTCGGCTTTCCCTGAAAAAAAAATAAATTTTGTTTCATTTTAAAGTTGAATTTTTAAGCTAAAAATTTTTCTTTTCTTTTAATTTAAATTTTAATTTTTATATTTTCTTATTCTTCCTATAAAATTATTATTTTATTAATTTAAAGTATTTTTCAAATTTAAACAAACAAAATTAATATTTAAGTATAAAAATTTAAGATTAGTAATTAACCGGAAGCAGCCCTAAAGGTACTCCAGGGTCATCCACTCAACGATATTTTTGTATCATTTCCTATCATCATGTGTCAAATCGAACCTGGGGGAATCACTAAAGCTCACATTAGAAAACCCCATCCAATCATGTAATGGGAAGCATTTTTCCCATGTTCTAGACACGATAAAGGGCTAAGTTAAAGAGTTTGTTTAAAAAATTTAAAATACTAATATTTTTTTACGGGGAAACCCCCAAAACCCAAAATAACCCTGGTTTTTTTTTAAAGGCCAACCCCCCCCACCAACCAAAACTAAAAAACTGATTATTTTTAAAAATTTTTGTCAACAAGGGTTGTAAAACGATATCTTTTCATTTAAATATCAGTAGAATGTTAAGATTGAAAGATTAAGATAAAATAAGAGAACAACTAGCAACTCCTTTTCATTTGAACTACTATTCTTTTCGGTTTATATTTTTTTTGTGCAGAGAGGGATTAATTCATGTTAAATCTTCAGCCAAAAGTCCCCACGCTGGGGTGGTTTGGAGAGGGGGGACCGGGTGTCGTTCTCGTTATTTGAACAGAAGTTCAATTGCCAATAGCCCTTGTGTTGCTTTTAAGTGAGACGTTAATAAACAATTGATCCTTTATATTTCTGCATTCTCTAGAAAACAGAAAAATCTTCGTTCATATTGTCCGAATATTTTAATTTTAAATGCAGATCAAGCAAATATATCATCATCCAGCACAGTGAGAAATCTACTATTTTAATACTAAAATCAAGTGAATTCATTGACCTCATAATGTTTCTCACATAAATAAGAATTCTATCGTCTGCTTCTTAAATCGACGCGACCAGCCATGATCTCTTTGTTCCATTCAAGCGAAAGTGCCAGCTGCGATAGAAAAAAAAAAATGAATTCTTTCGTCTGCGAATTAATCGGAATTCAGAATCAATAGCAAAAAAATATAATCAGAACTAGCCGTTATGACAGCTGAAAAACCAACACAGGATTTGTTCCCCCTTTACTGTGAAGTATTTATTTCTATTCTTAGTAAAGTATACTATGAATACGAATATGCAATAGTAAGCACGAAATGTTGACTCTTCGTCTTATATTGCCACTGTATAATAGATATTTTCAATGCCAGATTTTATTTTGATGCTTCGCGGGGTAAGGAAAAACGACGCTGAATTTTTTCTTTTCTTTTTTTGTTATGTCATCGCCCTCTTCCTGTTTACACTTCGACATCGAAGCGAATTTCTAAGATCAACAAAAGGTCATTGCTTTTGTGTTCGGAAAGAAATTCTTTGTTGACATAAAAAAATATTCGGGTAATACTGTATTTAGTAACCTGAATTGGATACACATAACTATACACCATGTTTTTCCGAGTAAAAAAATCTCTTTTGTCAAACAAAAATTAATTTGGCGATATTTTTTTATTCTTTTTGTTCAAAAGTATATTATCGAATGGTAAATTTGCTAATAAGATTATAATAAAATTTTTGCCTTTTCTCAAGTCATGATTTTGTTTTGCCATTTTTTTTTTCCGATGTAAAATAAATGTATCTTCTTTTTTAAAAAAAATAATTTGGCAATATGTTTTTGATTCTTTCTGTATAACAGTAAACCTAAATAAAATGTGTGTGATATATGATCATAAGTATACTTTGCTATTATATTTATAAAAAAGTTTTTGTGCCATTTTTGTTTTTGCCCGTTTTTCTTTCAAGGAAAAAAATATCTGCCTTCTTTTTTTAAAAGAATTAATTTGGCAATATGTTTTTGATTCTTTCTATTTAAAAGTAAATGCGAATAATGATATATTTTCATAAGTATACTTTGCTGATAAGAAAATAAAAAAGTTTTTGCCTTTTGAAGGACCACTCATTTTTACCATTTTTTTTTCGAGAAAAAAATATCTGTCTTTATTTTTTAAAATAAAATTAATTATGGCTATATGCTTTTGATTCCTTTTGTTTATAATACACGTAGATAATGAAACATTATCAAAAAAGTAATTTGCTGGTAAAATTATAAAAAAGTTTTTGCTCTAAAAACTTCAAGATATATTCGAAAATATGTGATATTTTATATAATTTATGGTTTATCTTTCCCTTTTTAAAAATTATAAATACTGAAAGATTTCTATTAATGTTCAGGCGTATTCTCAGTAAATGAAATATAATAAATGAATAGGAAAAAAAAATAATAAAATGAAAAATTAGTTAACGAGCATGTAAAAAGGGCCGTTTTGTGTTACTTTACTCTATAATTATTTTTATAGAAACTGAAACCACAGCATAAAAGTCGACGTCCCACGTAAAATTGTTATGTGCGTAGGATGTTTAACTCTAGTTCTTTTATTTCTTAAGAAAGTGTATAATTACTCAAAAGAACTGTTTAAATATTATGCATGATATTTTTACTTAGTTACAATACCTACATAAATTATAAACATTGTATGAAGCATAAAAGTCAATTACTTAAAATTCATCTAAATTTAGCTGAGTTCATTAGACTCTATACTCCATTCACTTCATGAAAAAAAGGTAAAAAAATGTGTAAAATAAACTATGGTAAGCACCAATATAAATTAGTGTTTTTCATTGAGCGACAAATTTTTAAATATTTTAAAGCCTATGCTAATAAAAATATTTTAAATACGAAAATAAATAAATAATGAATCTTTTGTTGTTAAGAAAAAGTACTTTGAAGATAAAAAAATTTGTATTTTTTGCCAAGGGATTTTTAAATGTTTAAAAGTTTTAAAAAAATTTTTTTTAATTTATAAATAAAAAAATTAAAAAATTTTTAAAATTTTTTCAAATTTTTTTCTTTTGATCCCTTGAATTTATTAATTTCTTCATAGTTAAAAGATTATTTTCATTTTATTGGCCCCCAAAAAAAATAAAAAAAGGGAAAAATTTTTTATTCAGTTATTTTTAAAGTAAAAAAAACAGAGTGGAAAAGGAAAAATTTTTGAGGTGAATTTTGAAACCCCATCCCCCCCGGGGTTTAGACCCAAAAGGGTAAATTTTAGGGAAAAAGTTTTTAATAAAAAGGGATATTTAAATATATTGATAAAAAAAAAATGTTTATTTTTTTTTAATTGAATTTTTAAATTATTTGTTTTTTTTTATTTTTTAAAAATAAAAAAAATGAAAGAATTTTAAATAAAATTTTGTTTTTAATTTTCATATTTTTTTTTAAAATGGTTTTAAAAATTTTTTCCCATTTTACATTATCAAGTTCGTTCCCCATTTGATTTTCAAACGAAAGTTTTCCCCCAAAAAAAAAAAAATTTTAGGAAATTTTTTTTACTTATTAATTAAATTTAATTGTTTTTTTTTTAAAAAAATTTTTAATTTTATTTAAAAAATTAATAAAGAATAATAATTTCTGTAATAAAGATAAAAAAAACTATTTTAAAAAATTTTTTTTTTAAAATTTTTATTTTGATCTTTTCTAGGTAAACCCACATTTTTATCAATGTACTTTAAGAAAACAGAAAAGAAAAAATTCTTTTTATTTGTGTATCAACAAAAATTTTTTTCCCCAAAAGTCCGTAGGAATTTTTAAAAAAAAAAAAATTTAAAAAAAAAAGGGTAAAAAAAGGGTCTCTAAAGTTTTTTACGTTTTTGACTGCGACTTAAAATGAAAAGTTCATTCTAAAAATCTATTGTAAAATGCTGAAAGAGAACGGTACTTGAAAAAAAAAAAATGATTTTTCATCTAAAAGAATTTAAAGAAAATTTTTAAACTCACCTTGACACCTTACACATTGTTTTTAAAAAATTTTGGCCCAAAAAATTTAAAAGCAAAATACAAAGAAGATATTTATTGTAGTAAAATATGGCATGAAAAAAAAAAAAAATCCGATTAAATTTTTAAGCAGTTTTTTGGGGGGGGGGGAGTTTCAGGGGGGGGAAATAAATAGAAACAGTGGCCCCCCCTGACAGCAAAAACCCCCACCCGGGTTTGGATGGAGGAACTGGGGTTTGGATGACAGAAATGAGCAGCTCATTCTATGCTACTTCAAGTCTATGCCCTACTTCACCAATCGTATTAGCCGGCGAGCGAATCACTCAGCAACTCAAGACCAGATGTTTTCAATGGGTGACAGATTTGGAGACCGTGCAGCCCGGGTAACCTGTGTATCAAGAAAGGTCAGAATACGACTTGTGCAACATGTGACCTTGCATTATCTTGTTGACAGAGGTGGCTTGTCAGGCTCGACGGTAGGGCACAACCACCGGATGTAAGCTTTCAGAAATGTACCGATCTGCGTTCAAATCACCGTCGATCTAAATTAGAGATGTATGTGTCGTTTACCCAATAATTGACCAAACAATCGCAGCAAGTGCAGGGTCCCTATGCTGATATCGAATGCAAGCAAGGTAACGAGCGGTCTCGGAGCTTCGAAACATGGCTGCGACCATCAAAATACTACACGCAGAACCGGGACTAGTTTGAAAAGACAACATTATATCACTTCTGTATCCAGTTTTGTCGTACAGCGTATCCTACATTCCGTTTAGTATGACCTTCAGCACTTCATTAATCTCATATCATCATGTCAGTGATTGGATTTCGATCAGTGCAACGGGCGATATACGAAACGAATTCTGCCGAATTCCTACACTTGTTCTTCTTATTCGAGGCATAACACGATGTTCTGTTCAAACACATACCTGAACGAAGTGCTTTCCGAATGAGAAATCCACTACAAAACTTTTCTTTTATGCAGTACCTGAGATGTCGTTTCTCCCTCCTGTGTCGTCTAAATGCCCTGAAATTCTACTCATTTGCATATGTACACCTCTTCCTTTTACGTGATTTTGACGTTTGTCAGATCATTTTGTCCTGGTGTTGCAGTGTAATTGTTGTTAAGCGATATTATATAAAAAAGAAAATTAACCCCCAAAATTTCTAAAATGTTAAGGGGACATGGTACGATTTAAGCAAAACTTTTTAATTTAAGGATTTTCAAATTTTTTTTTGGTTGCCTCTTATGTATGTATACTATGTTAAACAGATTTTGTGCTCAAAATTTCATAAAAAGCTAGCCATCTAATTTTTTAAGGAAAAAAATTTTTGAAGTGAATTTAAAATGCTACTCCTCCTACAAAAATGTACGTACATGCATGAAATTTGATTTACAAGTACATCAAACTCTGTATAATAAAAGTTGGTATGGGTTTTGCGTTAACGTAATTAGTATTCATATAATACTTCTTTTTATGAATGTTTATTGAAAATTCCTTAAAAAATGTATAAATTCTGAGTTCAATTATTTTTAAAAAAATAAATATTGATTTGATTCAAAAATGCATACCAACTTTTGTTACATGTACTATTAGCAATAGGTAAAAAATTTCAAAGCATTAGGCGCAATAAAAAAAAGCCTTAGCATTTTAAATGAAGACAAACTAGTATTTTATCTTTCTGAGATAAGTTAGCTTAAAGTTTTGATTTGCCATAGAGATGTGAATAAAAACGAACGTGAAAGCTATCATAATTATGCATTTTTTAAGTTTAGAGCTTTCAAATTTTGTGAAGTTATAGAAAAGTATATAAAGAATAATTTAGGCTAAAAAAATTAAATTTGATTTTTTGACCGATTTTGGTCAATTGAATCGTGCTGTGTCTTCTTAATGAATATATTTTTTAAATTTGCATTTTTATAAAACTAGACTTTAATGGAAAGTAAAATATTTATTATCTAATCTAATTATCTAAAAACTTAAATTATTCTATTTTATGTAATTGAGCCGAAAGGAACAAGAACATTGAAATCCATCAAAAAGATGATCGATTGAAATGATAAAAATGAGCTGGCATTTTGTTTTTATCGATATAAAAAAAAAGTATTTTTAATTTCTGTCAAGGTTACCACGTGTATTGTGTGTGTATTATTACGTGTATGATTGCATGAAAACTTTTAGCTTTAAATGGAATGATTGAAGTTGTAAAGGATAAATGAAGTACGTACAATACATTTTCGGTAGATGATGTATATATATCATGCTATCTTTAAGAGAAATGCACCAAATAATATTGATATATCCTCTTTATATTTAATGTTCTCTTTTTACAGTTTTAAGGTAATAATTCGTAAGTTGAAAAATCATTTTCACTGTTCACGTCAACTGATACACTTAATAACAATAAGTTTCAAAAGGTATTTTCTAAAACTTAGCATGTTAATTCGATTGAAAACAGTTTAAAAATTTTATTAAATATTTTAATGATCTATAAGAAGGAATTTTATTAATAAAAATTTTTTTATATATATAAAAGGTATCTTTTAATTCAAAAACATTTTTTTGTTCTGTTGTGATTCTAAAATTTTAATTATTTTTGTTTCATCATTCTTCCTTTTCACTCTTATTTAAATTATATATATTTAGTTTTTGACGTATTTTTTGACTTAGTACTTAGTTTTAAAAGCAGACGAATGTTTAAAAATGTATGTTTCTATAATTTTCAAATTATAATTGATTCTCGATTATCCGGAGCGGATTATCCAGGAAGCAAATCATCTTGGCGACCATGTCCACATACTTAAAAATGAACGACATTGCATCTGCCAGGGAAATCAGTAAAGTAGTGAAATATTTTTGTTCCCTGTGTTTTTTAAAATTCTTTAAATATTTATAGAGAAGAGAAAAAGATGTTAAATGATATTGCTAAATGGCAACAGTTAAAAATATTGGTGCGTCTTAAAATTTAAAATTGCAATGCAAGAAATGAAAACATATAAATCTCGTTTGGTTTTAAATATATTTATAAAAAAGAAACGTTTAAATTTTTAAACGTTAATTTCCTAATTAAAGATTTTTAATGGAATTCAAACCTATGCAGAAAAGTGGTATAAACCTAAAAGGTGCGTAGGTATATTTTCGATGCTGTTCTAAATAGAAGAATGTGAGAAAATAACAGTAAAAATTTTTGAAGTTAGAATTTTTTGAGATCTTTCAATTTATTCTGACTATAATCACAATGCTATTTCAAAAATATTTGCAGCATAAATACCAGATTAAAAACATATGAAGAAATATTGTTGTTTAGTTTATCTGTATCAAAATATTGTAAAAATATATTTGTTTTAAGATAGGAATTATTTCTAAAGCATTGCTAAGAGTTAATATCAAATTTGAAATCGAAATTATTCTAGACGGATTATTACCATTATCTGTTTGTTTATTATATTTTTTCCTCAAAGGCAATGCATTCCAGTTATCAAAAGATTCAAAAATGCGATAAGAAATCTTCCATTTTTTTTAATTACGATTTTGAGTTATGTCATGAATCGTTCGAGTTTAAATCTCATATCTTATCAGTTGTTCTCTAAATGGAATGTGCACGCATTACACACTGAAGCATTTGTACTGTAAAATGTCTTACAAAATTATTCAAAGTTTGAATTAACATTTGAACATTTTAAATAAAACATAGTTCTGACGCCGGCGTATATAAAGAAAAATTGCTCTGTCTGAACATATCGAAATTAATTGAGTTGCTGATGAAATTAAACCAGATTTGTTATCATGCTTAGTTTGGATGCTGTCTGAGGCGTGAATGAGTGATTGCTTATTAACGTCGCATTGTAAAGCAACGCGAAGGCTTTGCTTATGGGCTTAGGGACGTTTTAAGGCATGGGCTAACTAAGCCCAGGCCCAGGCCTCATTTTGTTCTCGACTCTGTCTTAATAAGATTATGAATCAGATAATTTTAATGATCAGATATTATTCCGTACATATTCTCTGAGACACTTGGAATTTCAAATTGCTTGTCAACTGGCAAAAGTGGCAAGACTGTATTATTATGTGAGGAATATTGTCTGTCGTTAGCCTAGGCCTAATGTAATTCAACTCATCAGTCAATTCATTTAGTCGAAATGAGGCCGTTGGTCGGGCCTGTTTGTGCCTAGATTTTTGAGATTGTGAGTCGTACACATTTATTTGTTTCAAATTACCGTTCGAACGAGTATTTGACAATGCATGTTATATATTATCTACTTATAAAGATCTCAGGTAAGGCCTTCTTTTGCATGGGGGCCAGGGGCCTCAAAAAATTTTAAAATTTCTCTGGGCCTAGGGCCTTAGAGTCTTAAGACGTCCCTTTATGGGCCCCGTAATTTTGAACCCTGGTCAAGTATCAAGGACGACACCTGAGGTGACAGTCTTTTCTGCAAACTCTGAGATTTGACATATTTAACGTTCATCCGCCTCTCTACATGGGGTCTTCAGTAGAGCAGGACTCAAACGCATGACTCGCCAACCATGAGTACATGCCCATGACCACTTGCTGTTAGTCACATGCTATTAGGGGAGAACTTAGACAGCTTTTATGGGAGGGTCGTAAAATTTAGAAAATAGATAAAAGCACCAAGGCATAACCTTTGTGTTAAAAATTTAAAAACCTCTTGGTTTATAGGAGGGGTTTGAACCCCATCCCCCCTTGTGGGCGCCACTGAACATTGTCATAAATAACTATTACTTGACCTTTTTTAGCAATGAATTGCTAAAATAAAAGAAAAAAAGAAATTTATTGTTCACAAAAAATCAGTTTTTGAATTAGCACATTGCTTCGACTAGATGTACATTTCAGACTTATAGATTCCGAATATTCCTACTTGTAAGCAACAAAATGAAAGAGTATCACTTTCCCTACACATGTTCTAGACGGATTGATCTGATGAATTTTTTCTTCAAACAAATGTCTTTAATTGTACAAAAAAATCTTTCATCAAAAGTTTCCTGTACAATTTGTTTCAACACTCTAAGGAAGTGAAACATAGATCCCCCAAAAAAAAAATTTCTTTGCATAATACTGTGAAATTTTTAACAATTCAGTTGTTGACAGAAGACATCAACACGTTTTCCAGTTATTCGCAACATACAACAAACAAAATCACAGCACTTCTTCAAGCTCCCGGAACACAATTTCGGGAATTTTAAGAAGTATACCAGTTTAATGCATCACACATTCCTGTTAAAATATTCGAGAGCTTCAAAGAGATTTAAAAATATCCTTTCGTTCATCGTGATATAAGCGAATCATGCTTCTTGTTGTTGTTGCTGTTGTTGTTGAGCAAGAACTTCAGAGTATGGGGGAGGTGGTGTTCTTGGTAGAATGTCATAATAATTTGCTGATGATGGTGTATGGGAGATGGTTCCGTACAATGTTGAGTTGTTATGTGTATTGATGGGGCATGATGAGGAGCGTCTGTCAGCCAGAATCCTTGTTTGACTTCTGGAATTAGTGAGGGTGGACACGTCTACGATAACTGGCAAACCAGTCTGCACATCTATGGTGCTAACGTACCGATGCTGGGGTGGAAGAAGAGTGATGGAGGTTTCTTTGGTGCGATTGAATTGTCTACAGCACCAAGTGACTAGGAGAATCAAGAAAAGGAAGACTAGTACGATGGCGAATCCAGCTGCCACAGGAGATGTCTCTGACGTCATTTTATGAAAATGCAATAACTTGTGCGAGGGACGGCCTTAAAAAATGTGTTCCTTGAATGTCAGATTGCTTTCATTCTAAAAATAAAAGAGAAACATTGAATGATAAATAAGTTATTAGATAAGAAGAAAAACACTCACATATACAAAAAAAAAGAAAGAAAAGATGCTGAAGCAAAACAGATAACCGAAAATATGAAAACTACATATAAAGAAAAACTATAAAGTTAAAGGAAAACTATTATGTTTTCTAAAATTGTCACTGACTTTGAGCAGTGAAGTAAGGGTAGCCTTACGTTTGTGACAGGGCTTTCACTAAAATCCTCTTGGGGCTATAGAATGGCATTTCATTCCAACCAACTCAAGAAGAAAACGCGATATGCAGATTAGGAATGATTATATATATTGGAGCTTTAGCATTCGCGAGAGAGGCTAAGAAGAGTTTTAGATGGTCTGAGAGAGTCTTAGAGAGTTTTAGAAGGTCTTAGAAAGTCAGGAAGTATTATAAGAGTCGTATAAAAGTGAGTTCGGAGCAAGAAGATTGCCTAGTTGCCGGATCAAGTTGGATTACAGTATTATATTGAAGATATAAATATAGGTAGCTGTTCGCCGTGGAATATCGGTAAGCGATATAACATTAAATTTTAATGATAGAGGGATTCTAGTTAGTTAAGTAATCGGCTGTAGATATAGATTTGGTGGTTAATTTATCATAAAGACAGTGAGTAGGATTTAATGCACTATTTGCTAAGAATTGTTATTTATGTCGTACAACTCCTGATCATTTACCTCTAAGACTTGTGTTGCATTGCTTAATATAAATTGAGATAGTAATAAACTAGTTTTATTATGGAAGGTTTGAGTGGTCAGTATTTTACCCCTACAAACTTAGGTCGCGTGGATGAAGCGATGATACCCCCAGCCCGGGGGGTATCACACGTTATAGAATTCTAAGTCTTCCCTTCGGCTAAAAATTTATACATAATAATAGTACATGAAAAAACGAACAAAAAAGCCAGGATTGAAAATTACTTAGATCTAAATTTACAAGCATAATTAAATAGTAAGCTATTAAAAAATAAAATTATTTTGAATGAACTTTATATAAATGGGAGTAGAAAAAAAAGAATACAGTTAAAAAGAGGGAAAATAAATTCAAAAACATACCTGAAATTTCGAAAAGAAAAAAAAAATATTCAAAATGAATTAGGAAACTATAGAAGAAAATGTTTTCTATGAAATAACAATTAACAGGATGTAAACTATAGCTATGGCATTATCTATATAACGTGTTTGAAACCTTGATGAAATCACCGAGATGTAATCTTTATAATCAAAATCAAACATTTGTTAATCTATGAGAGGGGTTTGAACCCCCAAACCCAGAGGCGTAACGGAAAACATTAGGGCCCCCTACAAAGTCAGGTTTTGCCTTTATAATATTTTATAAATTGGTTAAATACAGTCATGTGGTCAGTCAGGTTTTAGGCCCCTTAGAATCCTGTACCCCGGGATACGTTACGCCACTGCCCAAATCCCACCCTTGTGTACGCCACTGAGAGGAAATGTAAAATTTTAAAGATAAGAATGCAAAACTTATGACAACCAGTTAAAATGACTTAGGCTTTAATTCAGACCAAATATTCGTCATGGGCAACAGAAATTCGTCCATTTATGTTGTTTTGTTTGAAAGGCAGTTTTCTGCCCATAGGTAAATTAAATCAAGTAATAAATAATTGATTCATTAAAGGTATTTATTTGAATTCAATCCATAATCTTGCTTTCAATTTATCTGGTTATAATACAAAGAATTGAAATTACGAAATAAATAATATTTTAATTATTATTGTTTGATATTTTTCAATTACGTTTGCTCATTAATAATAATGGATAACACATCATCATATAACATTTGAAATATTTCTAAATTAACAAAAACTAATACCATATTTTATATATCATACTAGTTTTAATTTTAAATTCTAGTTTCCCATCCTGTATGATGAGAAGTAGTCTACAGTATATTAATATTACTTCAATGAAGAAAGGAGATAGATTTAAAAATTAATTATAAAATGATAAAAAACAAATAATATAAATTTTTTTTTAAAGTCAGTTCCTACTTAGGTCAACAAAGAAATATTTTATTTTTGCTACTTTTTATTAAATAATTACATTTAATATAAATATGTAAATACATATGACAGAAACACAATATTGTGACAAAAAGAAAGCGATTTTCCTTTTTATATATGGTGCTGAACTATTATTTTTGTTTGTTACTATTTATTCATTAACTAATTTTAGTTTTCTAATAAAATAGTATAGTAAAATAAAAATCACATTCTCAGATATTCGGCCGAACCCACGACCTTTGAATTAGAAGTCCAATCTATTCATTAATTAAATGGAATTAATGAATTAATATTTGAAAAAACTGTATTAACATCAAGTGTCATCCACTACAAGTTTAAAAAAAATGTATTTGAACTTGAATAGAGGAATAAAAAGTATTTTATAAACGATTGAAAATTTGAACAAGATATTACATGAATATATATATATATACATATCATTCATATATATATATATATATATATATATATATAGAGAGAGAGAGAGAGAGAGAGAGAGTGAACTAATAGTAGGAATTGAAATAAAGAACACTCTAAACGTAAACAAAAACAAATCGCATACCTTGAGCAATCCTAGAAATAAACATCCTAATCCTGAATGCTTCCTTTAAAGATAATATCAATGAAAATAAACTCCAAAACAAAAAATCGAAAGTAGACGATCTGTAGAATAACAAAGAGAATAGTACTAAATCTATAACATTCATTCATTTGCCATTTGATTCTGTATTAACTTTCAGCAAATTCACTAAATCACTGGTAACAACACTGCTAGCAAAGCGACTAGATAATTTTAAGTTTCGAATCTTTAGCCAAAGAGATAAAGTCCTTTTTCTAAACTCGTGGGATGGAAGATAATTGCGATAATTTGGTGCCCTATCATATTCATAACTCGCCATTTTGGAATAATGAACTGTCTGATAGGAAAAGGCGATAAAAATCACTGCGTGGAGCAATTTTACCTTGCCTTGTATTTATCTTGTTGATCGCACACGCACACATGCTTTGGGGAGTGTGACATTATTCATGCTGAGGTGACGAAATAGTTATTGGGCGATTATTACTATGTGTGGCTTCGTGTAATTTGATGTTTTGTTTCCTGAAAATTAAGTGTGTGTGTGGAGGTTACTGAGGTGACATTTATTTGAAGTTTAGTTGTTTTTAAAAGTGATAAAACATAACTCTCATCTCTGTTTGGGAGCGTGTATGTTTTGAAACTTATTATATACTCGTACAAATTTATTTACTGAAAACAATATGAAGAACTTTGATGATTACCTGAAATTTTTGTTGTGTTTCAAAATTTTGGGACTCCAAAGATGAAATAATGTTTTTGTTTTTTGAAAAAATGGAATATACTCTCTCTTCTACTTAAGAATCTTGGCTCTTTATAAGAATAATAGTGATAAATATAATTTAAAAGAAAGAGTAAGATAATTTTCTCCCGTAAAATTCCTATTTTTTGCAGAATGTTTTAAAAACTTTTGCTAATTTCATGATGAGATAGATATGAGTTATGTGAGAAAATGGCAACCAATATCATAAATTACTTTTCAGAGAAAAGTTATTAAAGTCATTCATGAAGTCATTTAGGTACACAAACTTAAAAGCAATATAAAATTTGATACAATAATACTAGCTAATAAACAGGGGGTCGAGGTGAGAACTTGTTTTGAACATGTTGCAGTAATATTCGTTGGGAGGGGAAGGGTGTGGGTGGAGTGGGATACTTGTGTTCCCGCCACTTTCAGTCTCAAACATTGTGGTCGAGGCAGCAGCGCGCTTTTGCCGTGGAGGCTTTTTTCTCGAACGGTCGGTCCAGTGGCGTAAAGGAGAACATCAGGAACCTCTGCAAAGTCAGCATTTGGACCCCAAGACCTAACTCGTACTTGGCGTCAGTCAGGCTGTACCCCCCCTTTAATGTGATGGTGTACGTTACGCCACTGGGTCAGTCGGTGATTGCAGTACCATGTGCCTTTCGTCGTCACTTCGATATTCTTCTACGAGTTCGTGTTCCTGATCGGAAATATATTTTAATGTGGATGAATGCCTTCCGAGCAAAGGAGAATGTCTCCAAAGAAAGGAAAGAACCTTCGAAGACCATTAGAACACCTGTGAAAGTGTGGAACGCGTTCGTGTGCCAATTCAGACTGGTAGGTGACAATGATACAACAATTCTTCTTACCCGCTCTCCAAGCAAGGGATCTTGACAACGTGTGGTTTCAACAAGATGGGGCTACAGCTCACAACTCCAGGGTTTTCATAGGTGTTTTAAGAGTAGCCTTCCCCGAATGACTGCGAGAGAACGCAAATTAACCTGCGATCTCACCAGATTTATCCCCTCCTGATTACTTTCCGTGGGCTCATCTCAAGTCCTTGGTTTGCAAGGATCGCTCCAAGACCGTGGAAGACCCACGAAACAACATCTGAGCCGAAATTGACAATATTCCGGTCGATATGCTTGAAAAGGTGACTCAGTTTTCGAAATCGACGACATCAGTGTATTGATAATGATGGAGGGCGCCATTTAACAGACATTGTGTTTAAAACTGTGTACTTTCAAAGTTCCAATGTTGTGTGGCAGGTGGAAACTAACAATAGAGTCGAATGAAACATGTAGTGTGCTTTATTGCATTTTCAAAACAGAAAATTCCCACCCCTCACCTCTTCTCAATTGTAATAATACATTTATATATTTATGTACAGGGAAACTGAAAAAATGCTCTAATTTTTAAATCCGTTTATCAAGGGAAAGTGTGTATTATACAGAATTTTTCTGCGTTAAGTAGAGGCTTTTCCTGGATTTTCTGGTTCTTTTCATCCCCATATACTTTGTCATCATTTGGTGTTTTTCATTACTTGAGTCATGATATCTTCTTCAATTATTTCTTTTCACGAAGCCGCATTTTAGTCCACGTTTACGAAGTCATTACATGAAATTGCTGGAGTAGAAGTTACCTTTTCCCAGTTGTTGAAAACAGGCTTTTCTCTTACGTTTATTCCCTTAGTTTCTCTTTTCAAAAATACTGCCTAATGAAAGCATTTCACAATGATTTTCTCAGTTACTTTTTTCTATGCATGCTTACCCATTTGTAAAACATGAATAATGTTGCTACTCACTGGCGTAGCTAGTTTTGAATGGGCCCTGTATCAAAATTCTTTCGGGGGCCCCATTTTGTTATGAAACCTTTTATTAACGAGTTACACAGTTGGGGCCCCTGTGTTTTTGGGGTCCGTATCATTGATACGGCGGTAGCTACGCCCCTGTTGCGACTCTTACACCCGAAATTTCCGATGAGGATATTTTCATTTACGAGGTATCTATAGAAATGTTTAAGGTTTTTACAGATGTCTTGGACCATTAGCCGAAAAATAAAGGCCGTGTTCGTAGGACAAAAATCAGTTTCCCATTTGAGGGACTTTGTCGTGAGTCATACTCTTGTTAACAGAAAGAGAGGGGATATTTCTCTCCAGAATTTACTCCAGATTCAAAAGATGCTTTTCAAAAGATTTACCATTTATCTATGCCTTTTTATTCGATTCGTAAGCTAAATCAGTGGCGTAACGTAACCCCCGCATTATGAAGAGCCCAGAGACTCTAGGGGGCCCAAAAGCTTGACTGACACTAAGTACGTATTTGGGCTTGGGGCCCAAATCCTGAGTTTGCAGTGGGGCCCTAATATTCTGCGTTACGCTACTGAGCTGAATACTAATATTTGCGTTTTGAAAACAACTTGGTATGGACAATTAACCAATCTTTCAACAGAATACTTTTCGAATCCCTCCATGTTAGTTCCAACAAGCATGCTACTCTGTCTTTACCGAGTTTTCTATCAGGGTGTCTTTCTTCTTTGAAAGCAAGAGTTTTGTCTGGAGTACACTGTGATGTGCTAGGAACGAAAACAGTCAGGCTAGAGATAAATACAAGCTTTATTCTGCTGCTAAGATAGAACCATCTTTCATACATCCCTTTATCTCAGTGATGGCAAACCTATGATCCGTGGGTCAGACACTGACCCACGCAAGCTCTTAAGCTGACCCACGTTTGCTAAGCAACCACTTGTTTGTTTAAGCGGGTTTGCTTAGATTTTCTAATCTGTGTGGATTATTTATATTTTATTTGTATTTTTTTTAAGCATTGCATTGACACAAAAACTATTTAAATGCTGTCTATAATTTTCAGTTTGATCTTCACATTTCCAAAGTTACCAAAAATGCCAAAAAAGGTTTATGAAAGCATGTAATATTTGAAATAAAGCAAAAGTGTTTACAAAATATCAAATAAAATGTATAATTTTACTCACATTTTGCTTGTTGAAAAAAAATTGACAAAACAAGGCAAATAACCATTTTTAAAGCACTTTCTTCGGACGGATAAAATGCCCTTTTGTTCGGTTATGGTCAGTTATGCTTGTAGAAAAAGACTTCCATAGCGTCCATTTTTACCCGTTAAGCCAATTGAATTTTCAAGATGTTTAGTTTTAAAAATACTCAGTTAAAATTTTTTTAAACTTAACTCTGGTGCAAATAGGCATTAGTGACCCACGAGCTAGTCTAAAAAAATGTGAACAAAATTTGACCCACGTCTCAAAAAGGTTCGCCATCCCTGCTCTATCTCATAGCATTGTCGTCTCTAAACTGGTGCTTCACGCTTTCTCGGTTTTCGCGCCTTTTCTGCCCTCTAAAAACTGAGGCGATCCTGATTGGGTCTAACCGCTGATGAAATCAACTGCTTTTATGGCTATAATGTTCGCTACAGCACTTATAAAATAGTGTGTCATCTCCTCGACATTACAAATATTTTTTAGTTTTTTGTTCTCGAATAATTTCGTTTAAATGCCTTTACCAACCAACAGTTGCACAAAAATCTCCTGCACCCCTATATCTATTCACTGCTTTGAAAAAGAAATGCTGTTTCTGTCTTTGAAACTAACCATCCAGCCTGTTATGGCTTTGAATGCTTGATTATATAATGTGAAGGCGAACTATTTAGCCCTGGATCTCATAACAGGGCCAATATTAGAATTTTCCTAACCTGTGCGTGTTAATTTAGGCCCCATTTAAGAATACCTCCCGTGCCCCATTTAAAAATACAACCATCCAAATCAGGGTTTTGTCAAGGGGGGTGAGGGATCTCTTTTTCTTTTTCTATTTTTTTCACTTTCACTTCCAAAAGAAAGGGAAAGAGACATTCCTACATCACTCCCTTCCTCTATATCCTTAGGAATATTAAAATATAAGGATTTAAGAGCAATCGCAATAAAGATTCCAGTTACCGTAAAATCAGGCGCACCGGGGTATAACCCGCATCCATAATTTCAAGGTACATTTTTTAATTTTTAGGTATGTTCGCCGTATAACGCACAACCCCTTTTTTCATGAAGGAACCTGAAATGTATGTGTGCAACGCTTTTATATTTTTAAGTCATTTATTAAAGGTATTATACTAGGTTTTTGAAAAAAATACAGTTTACTTCTAGAACAGCCCTTTAAGTTCATTTAGTATGTCATTTCTTTTAAAATAAACAGTATTCCGATCTATATACAAGTCTAATTTTTTTTTTATGCTCATCTCTTTTTTTTTATTTTTTTGAAGCTATTATTATATCCAGCCTATAACGCGCACCCGTAAATTTTGATCACATTTTTTGTGTTCAAAGTGCGCGTTATATACGCCGGATTTAAGGTAATCATAATTTACTCCAAAGTTTTAATGCAGAATTCTAGAAACTTGGATTAGGACAATTTTATATAAGTTACTTAAATATAATTTCTAAAATTCTAAAAATTCTCATTAGCGACAAAATCCCTCCAAACCCTAATTTTGCATAACCACAAAATATAATAGAGCTAAATATAACGACTGAATATAATTAATGAGTACATTTCAGTGTTTCTCAAACTGTGGGGCGCGCCTCCCTAGGGGGGCATGATAACTCTGCGTGGGAGGCGAGAGCATGTCGAAAATAAAAGATTTAAAGAAATTATTAATTTACTGAAAGGAAGCTAAACAAAACACATTCTGACATAATGAAAATGAAATAAATATTTAAACTGATATAATATGCTTTTAAATGTATCAGTACTGCTCAATTTATTTGATAATTAATTCATCAATAATAAGTTAAAAACAATTTTTATAATTACTAGTGACTCCCATGGGCTTGTCATATACAAAATTTAATATTTATCTTGATAATTTGAACGGTTTATAATTAAAGTCGTATATCGTAGCTTAAGCGTCAATGTACATTATTATTGCATTCAAAACATTGTCACTGTATGAAAGGGGGGCGCGATGAAAATTGTGATTAAAAATTGGGTCGCAAATATTGAAAGTTTGAGAAGCACTGGTATATTTCCATTGAGTGTAATGGTGTACATGAAGGGATTATGAAAATAAAGTTAAATTGCGAAAGTTCGTAGCACATTGTAAAATCTACTGTAAACTTGTTTACATAAATTTATCATAGATGAATTGTTAAGAATTGATATGGAGGTGATAATATGATGTACAATGATTGATAATGTATAATGTATGTCTTCGGTTATATATTTATAGGTTAATGGCCTTCGAAAAGAAGTGTGAAAAAATTTTTTAAGTTAAGTTAAAAATATTTTTTAAAAAAAAATTAGCTGAGAATTTCTTTATTGTTTAGATGGGGCTTAGAGTAGATTTCTTTACGCAAGGATTTGAAAGGAGATCCTAACTGATGTAGAGTTAGTTTTTAGTTTATGAAACCTAATGAACAAATAAAAGAATTGAAATTAAGAGTGAGAATTTTTTGCACAAAACTCCAGTTTAGGTATCGAAAAGAGGTGATTAAAATTACTTGAAGGAGGAGGGTGGGGGAGTAATTTCCTTAAAATTTCAAGATTAGTCACGCACAGGTACGAAGCTAGTTTAAAGTGGCCAGTAGCATACACATATCGCTTTTGCGGGGGGGAGGGGTACATTATAAAAACACGTATTCGAAAGCTCCATAAGTAATCTCTGTCGTAAAAATATCTATTACTCTATGGAGGGGGTGTCAAACACCACCCTTGTGTACGCCATGGAAAATGTGACTAAAAATTCAAAGGAAAACTCATTAAATACTTCCAAATAAAGTGTTTCAGCAATGAGATTCGAATGAAATCATTTTCTATATTCCTTCAAGACTACAGTTTTAAAAACATGCTAAACATTTGCCGAATGTGAATTTAAAAGTCTAATTTTAGGAAACTATAATGCTTAAAGATATAAGTCACCAACACACAAATGCACACTTTCCACACAGCATATAAACTTCGTGTGCAGTAAGAATTTTTGTACAATAATGTACCTTCTTTCAAAATGTACAGGGAATATTAAGAAAAAAAATTTTATAAATTAAATAAAGTACGTACCTGTTAGGGGTCATAAAATTTCATCCATATATTGATAGGATAGAAGAGGCAACATCAGAGCTTTCATCTTAATTTCTACGGTGAAGTGCTGTTAATCTGACAGAAGACGGTCGTAACTGGTTTCGAAGACTACATAAGAGCACTCGAAAGTGAATCGAAATTTATCAGTTGCAAAGAGGAGATAACGCGGGATCAATGCCAATTTCTAAACATCGGAATCCATTGAACTCAATATTTGAAAAACAATGACAGGACACTTCAGAGGTTTCCCCTTTCCCCTATTTTATACTTGTTTTTCTCTTAATTCTTTTCAGTACGTTTTTATCTTTCAGTTTTGGCTGTAAATATCGTCATTCTAAGTAGCGTCAGTGATTTATTTAAAAAATTTTAATGCACTGAGAATAAAGCTCATTTTTTGACTTCACATTTAAAAAAAGTAAATGGCGCAACGTTCCATGTTAGAGATAGCGTCATTTGTTAATACATTTTTTGGGGAACAACTTGTATTTTACAGTTATGCCGATTGATTGATTGATTTTAATTAACGTCACAGTGTGAATCTACCCCAGGGATATTGGCAACGGACTTTGTAATTCTGAGCCATGGTCAAGTGACAAGGATGATACCCGAATTAGCATTCCACTCTCCATACTACCTCTCTATGTCAACGGAAAGACTTTGAGCCTTGACGTCCCTTCGGGAACTTATCTTCTTTAGATGAGTACGGTTGTCACAATTCTGAGGTGCCATAGTGATCCTTTTTTTCCCCTAAGACAGTGCTTCTCAAACTTTCAATTCTGGCGCCCCCCTTTTCAGTCACAATTTTATCGCGCCCCCCCTTATACATTAATAATGTACTGAAAGCAATAATAATGCACTTTGACGCTAAAGTTACAATACGCGATCTTAATTATAAACCATACAAGTTAATAACATAAGTATTAAATTTTGTATACGTTATTTCTAAGCAAAAAAAAAAATAAGTAATAGGATAATTATTATGTTATTTTTCCTTTCTCTAATTTTTAAATTGAACATATTACAAAATGCGGTGGCTGCTTAGAAGACAAAATATAGATATCAGCTAAATATAGAAAGAGAAAGAGGGTCAATTTCTAATCATAAGCATTTCTTATAAAAACTTTGCTTTGCAAGACAAACCCATGGAAGTCGTTAATACTTATTAAAAAAAAACTTGTTCTTAATTTAGTATTAATTAATTAGTTATAAAATACTCTGTGCTGCACACTTATACATTAAAAGTATATCGGCTGAAGTGCCCGCTCTTTGCACGAGTTCATTAATAAGAAAATAAAACATTACTGATATAATAGCTGAATTGTAAGGAGAGTAAAGCCAAGTGCGCGACAAAGTTTATAAAAATGTAAAATGATTCTTTTTAAATGATTGTTCAAATTATAATTAGTTTTAAGCGAATTGTAATTTTAAGCTTCACAGAATTAGCATTTAGAATTAATGTTAAATAATGAACAATAATATAAAATTCCGATGAAGAATAATTGTATTATTTTTAATTTTTAAAGGGAAAAGACTTCAACATGTTTTAACCCGGGAGCAGGCGCGCACTCGTTACGGTCGAGCGGGGTTATTGAGTCAAACCAATCCTTTTTTTTATAATTATTTTATTGTACACGATACAAATCGTGATTCCAGTGAATAATTTAATTAAGAGAAAGTAAACTTACCTACTTTCAAGGACTTTTCAATTTTTCTTTGGTAACAAATAAACAGTTTTTCCAGAATTAACTATTTCGTGATCTGTGTGTCCGACGTGACCACTTCCGGGTAAAAAGTGTATTCATTATGTATGTTACTGCTAAAAAATGTTTTTCGTTATGCTTTATACGTTTGAGAATACTCAAAAAAATAAGTCTTGGCCAAGTAATCCTTCAAAGTGCTCTCCGTGGTTTTCCAAATATCATAAAACTCTTTTGCATGGAAAAGAGCGCAACAGAGAAATACATTACTTACAACTTCCTTGAATGAGAAACAAACACATCAGAGAGGGGTCATAATTAACTGTACCAATAGCTTAGAAGGTCAAACAGATTATCAGCAAAAACAGATTACAGCTATAATATACAGTATTTCAAAAATAATCACAGTGATGAATTTTTTATGTTCCTAAATTTTTTCGATTCTTGGTCTGCGATTTGTTTTTTCTCTGAAAGAGTAGTATGTTAGATTTAAAAAGAAAAAACGTAATAAAATATCTCACATCATGTTATTACAGCAAATCAAATAAAAGTATTTTTATTTGGTCATATAGGATCAAAGATAGCTAATTAGGTATTGAAGAAGTTTTTATTTTTGAGAGAGATGACTTAATATCGCCTATGAATTATATCAGAGTAAAAGTGCATTTTTTATTATGTCTGAAAGTGTTTCGTTTTAATTCATTCCAGAGAGAGTAAATTAGTTATTTTTTAAATCTTTTATTTTCAATATGCTCGCGCCCCCCTCGTAAGATTATCTCGCCCCCCAGGGGGGGCGCCCCACAGTTTGAGAAACACTGCCCTAAGAGATTTACTATCTTCGGTAAACACGGGTTTCATGAACCCGGGGTACCCTAGTGATCGTTCTCTATTTTCGACCCTCTTTCTTGTCATCCAATTCATCCTTTCTTTCTTTTAACTTCGAGATAACAGATATGTATTTTATAAATATACACGTTTGGATTTCTATATTTCTTTATTTTTGATTATATTGTATTATTAATTGTTATTAACACAGTTTCATTTACATTTTGTTATGCGTTAATCTGGTTTCATTTTGATATCTAATTTTATTTTCTCTGATTTCGATATTCATATTGTGTTTTACTAACACCATTTAACATTTAATGATATGTCTTTAATTTTTTTAACAAATGTTTGGCGCAATATAGCCAAAACTGGCGACAAAAACCACATTCACTTACTTGAGCCTTAACAGATTTAACGTGCTCCTTCTCTACACATCGAGTCTTCAGTGAAATTAGGTTTCGAAACTGCGGCTCGACAACATAGTTGACGAGCTCGCAATCATAACCATTTGACTAAAGCGGCTACTACAATAATGGTGAATAGTTAAGCCTAAAATTCCTGCAGGATTTCGATAGTTATTTAGGATAAAAAAAAGAAATTATTAATAATTGCAAAACCTTCCGATAAAAAAATCCAAATATTATATCATGGGTGTGTATTTTTATGAATAAAAATTGTCTTTTTAGTGTATTTCTCCAAAAAAGTGACTCTTCTGTTTCGTTGAAGAGCTTATGATTTACTTAATAACCAGTATAACTATTTAAGAGACTCAATAAGATTTAAATTAGTTTTGAGAGTATTAAAAAGTACAGCAAACTCTCATAAATTCAGTCCCAATTAAACTTGACTTCCTTCCTTCCTCAGTGTCTCGACAACCAGGATGAGCCTTGACCTTCTCAGGAAGCCTTCTTCCTGCTGTTGTTTTCCAGTTTTTAGTTCTCAAACTAGGAGATCTTTTTCTAGGCCATCAATCTATATTAGATTTGGCCTGCCTTTTCTCCGTGAGCCAATTGTTGGGCATTGAAAACTTTTTTAATGGTACGGTCTTCGTTCCATTCTGGCAACATGGCCTGACCATTTAATTTGTTGTATTTTGATGAAGTTAACGATGTCAGAGATTCTCTATATGAGTGATAAATCTTAAAATTTGATCTTCTTCACCCTGTGCCAATTTCTTGAATTCCTCCAAAAATAAATCTTAAAATCATCCTTTCGTAGATACTTATGTTCTCATCTGTTCGAGACATGGAACCAAGTTTCATAAGCTTAAGTTTTAATACTGATCTTAAAAGACATTTATACAATAGAACCTTTGTTTTTCTTTTGATTAAATTGGATTTCATATGTTTTCATATTCCATTAAGATTAGCCATAGTAAATTGTTTTGATTTTTGGTTCTATTGTTAATTTCAGAACCTATACAAATGAAACTGTCAACAACTTCAAAATTATACTTTTCAATTTTAAAGTGGGAATTATTAAAACATGATTTAGTGCAAGGGGGGCAAACTCAAAGGCTGACTTTGGCCAAATAAGCAAGGTCTAACTCAAAGGTGAGCCCAAAAGAATCCAAATTATTAGAAACGTAGATTTATATATATTTCGAATAATATATTAAAACTTAACTTAGTGGCACGACAGCTCATGTGGGCCAAAGCCTACTGTATTCAACTCAGTATACTCGACCTTGGGCCCTGAGGTGCATGAGCAGATGTTCCGGTCAGGTGATTAGTTTGACGCGAAACCTTCAGCGTTAAGTTCCCAAGCAAGTTGTACTCATTTATCGATCCATGAAGGGTTGAAAAGCTGAGTCAACCTTGCCCAGCCCGAGGTTTGGAATCTCGGACCTGTGGCGTAGAAGCACGATGAATTTAGCACTCAGCCACTGGGCTTCAATACAATATAATAAACATATGTAAAATAACAAGAAAAATTTAATATGTACGTCCTGTTACTTGACATCTCTTCTCTGCTATTATCTTTCCTATTTTGCGAGAAATTTTTATATTTTATTACATATTTTTGTGTGCCAGTATATTGACTGAACCGCAAACATACTCGCTGTGGGCCGCATGCAGCCCGCGGGCAGCGAGTTTGACACCCCTGATTTAGTGGAAGACACGTATTTGGTCTGATTCTCATTGATTTTCAGTTCCATCCTGAGGGCCTCTTTCTCTAAAGATAAGAAGGCTTGTAAAAACCTGACTTTACCATTTAAAAAAAGTAATAATCAGGAAAAGCAAACATCAGCGAAGCTAATTCTGGATCGTCATGTTTTTTGTAGACGTTTTTATTTTCGATCAAGTGTAAATAATACGTTAAGGTGATATTATCGCTATTTATAAAATGGACTTTAGAGGAGGTTTCAAGTTCAGATCCAAAATCGCACATTTCATTCCCATGATCCATAAGTAGAGAAAAATGGAAACCATAAAGGACAAAAAGCGGATGACTTCTGCCACTGATTGTGCGAAACCTTGGACAGAGGGGTGCTAAATTATCAAAGTGCGGTTTCTTTTTTATTTACTTTGCTTTCGTTTATTTTCGAGATAAGTATAGATATGAAAATTTCTGTCTAGGACAACAGTAAAGTCCAGAAGACCGTATATTTATTTCTATATATATTATTATATATATATATTATTATATATATATATTTCTTTTTTATTATTTCAAGTTTTACTGCAATAATTTAATTTTCTTACCAATTTAAATTATTATTTTATCCTCAAATCCAACCTTACATATTTCAATTTATATATACAGTCGGACCTCCATATTACAAACCTCTATATTGTGAATTCCTCTATTTTGCGAATTCTTTCCTGGAATTAAGAGGAGAAAAATATTGAAAAATGAATCTCTATTTAACGAATTTTCTTCGTAACGAACTTTTTTTTCGGGATTTAGCGATTTCGTTAAATAGAGGTTCGATTGTATTTGTATAGTATATACAGAGGTGTGCAAAAGCTAAGAAACACAGATTTTTTAAAAACTACTGAGCCGACTTTATATGAAAATTAGTAAATATAACAAAGAAAAGGCGCTTTTCTTACTCTAACAATTAAATTCGACCTCTTTCTTTCATTTTAAACAAATAAAGAAAATGATAATACAAGTACTACAAACACTACACTCTCGGTTTTAGCTCCGCTTGTGTTGATGAAAGCCTGCTATTACTTTTAAAACTTTTGCAAACAGCGGCACAAAGACAACGTCTTGGTGATGGATTACGAAAGACAGCGGGTGAAAGGCTGAAGGCAGGCCAATCCCAAAATGGGGGGGCAAAAAACCAATGTGCCAAATTGGTTTCTAAAAGGGGGAAAAGGCCGGAATAATATCCAAAAAAGGAACCATGTCGATACCCCTACTTGGCTTTAATTGTAAGGTGCAATAGCGAATAATAGCTATTCAATTTACAAATTCATCTCCGCTGTTTCTAGTGCTTTAGTTTAAAAGCTTTTTCTCCACTGCAGATTTGATGAAGTAGAGTTTTATACCAAGAGACCAATGGTTTGCATCGAACTCACTCTGGGTCACAGAAGATCCCATTTGATATGGCGCATATAATATCCTTGGATATGGGAACAGTGGGCCTTTGTTTACTTCCCTGATAAGTCGAGATTCAGTCTGAATGATTAGCGACCCGTTCACGTATGAAGAAGACTAAGAACGGTAAAGTTTCCCCCCAGCATCATGAAAAGGGACCACTACAAGGGTGGTGAGGCTGTTTGGGTCGGCATGATGCTGGACAGGTACAATAAGCTGAAGGTCTTTCAACAAGATTGCCCTGATGTATAAGGATGAGATCTTACAGGCCCGTACAATACTTTTCAGAGGAGCAGCTGGTTCCCAGTTCATTTTTACGAACAGAGGGTACACAGAGGGCTTAACTGGTTGACCAATACCTCAAGAATCAGGATATTCAGAGGATGAAGGGGACAGCCGGATCTCAAGATCTGAATTGCATAGAGCATGTCTAGGATGCTCTTGACACAGCAATAGAAACTAGCAAGTACCCTCCCAGATTATCCCCGTAGACGTAGTAGTCTAGAGGTCAAGATCAAGGACCAGTGGCTGGAGTGTCATGAGTTTGAACCTAGTACCGCTGAAGACCCACCATGTAGAGGGGGCCGATGCACGTTAAATTTGTCGAGGCTCAAACTTACTCCCATCGACTTGGTGTGGAAGTAAGGAAAGGTAGGGGTCAGCTCTGGTGTCGTCTTCCTCACTTGACTATGTTTCAAAATGCAGTGTTTTGTGCGACGTAAATTTCTCTAACTTTAACCCAGATTATTCCTGGAGCTAAGAAAGGCCTTAGTGGGATTTATTTCCCTAAGACCACATGAACAGAAACTATGCCCATTTTGAGTAAGTGCTATTAATGTCACAAACTAAAGCAGCGTGGGGCTATTGGTGACGGACCTCGAAATTTCTGTTGCCAAGTGACGATAACTACAAGATAGTACCACAGTCTTTTAACTTCCATACTAAGCGAACATGACGCGACTTTGAGGCCCGGCAGATTAAACATGCATCAACCCCTCCACATAGCGAGTCTTCAATGGCACCATGGCACGAAATCGAGTCGCCACCCACAAGTACATTACCATGATCACTCAGCTACAGCGACCAGACGTTCCCCATGCGAGCCGCATTACAGCGTCAGGGGTGTATATTAAACTCTCCACAAGTGCCATCTTGCAACATTATTTTTGCACTATCATGCTTTCATGAAATAAATGATAATCATGAAGGAGTACTATTAATTATTTATGATGTTCGTTTTAGTGATACTTTAAAGTACTTTCCTATCAAATTTCGCTTGAAACGGTTCAACAGCTTTTGCAAAATCTGTGAAAATCTGATTTTTCTTTGATTTTTGCACAATAGTCTATTTTATAATCTTGATTATTTGATAAATGGAGGTTTTAATTACGAGAAGGCTACGCAAGGGTTATAGTTCATGTAGTATTTCCCGAGTATTTTTGATGTTAATGGTTTAAATGGTTAATATTTGATAAATTTTTTTTCGAGATACAAACAGGTCAAACTTCGATTTTGGTTTCCGGTCCGAAAAACTCAATGATCATGCAAATTCTAAACTGACTGTATCAGCTTAAGCGATGTGCAATAGATTAACATTGATACTAACAACAAAGTAATCTTTGATTTTTTTATTGATATATTAATTTTGTAATACTACATGAATAGTTAACTATCTCGCTTGTTGTGTTTTAGTCTGATTTTATATTTGTTTAAAACACTGTTTCGCTTAAAATGGGGAGGGGGAAATAAGAAAAACTTCGTAATCTCCACTTGCTGAATAAATACAAATATTATCGAAAATAATCATTTTGCTGTATAAATAAACTGCACAAACAAAAAAATTTTCTGATTTTTTTTTTTTTTGCATGTCCAGAACAAATTCTTTACGACCCGCCGTGTAGAGGGGGTTGATGCAAGTTAAATCAGTTGAGCTCCAAGTCCTCCCTTTGGCGTGATGTGGTAGTTTGGAGGGAAAAACCAATTCGGGTGTCATCCCCCATCACTTGGGTGGAAAACCTCAAAAATTTCAGGCTCGTCGAAAAAACTATAAACATTAATTTAACACCATTTAAAAAAAGAGATATTTTCTTTCTATATTCGTGTTAATAAATAAGAAAACAGCAATTCTATGTAAACAGAGGTTATCAAACAGGAAAGTTGCCTTAAAACACAGAAAAGTTCCCAAAAAAATTCTGAATGCGCGTGGTATGTAGTAGAAATAGAAAAGACACAGGCAGTAATTAAAGAGACATTTGGGATTCAGTTTTCTATTTTTTCAGTTTCAACTCACATTCAGGTAATTATGCAGTGTGGTCCCAAATTCATCGTACAATCTTTAAGAGTAGGTACAGGACATTGGAACAGTCATTTATTGTATAGAAATGTATGGGTGCAAGGGACGTGATGAATCACAAACACAAAAAATAAGAGACGAAAGGAAATACAGAGTGTTTATTGAAAGCGTCGTTGACAAGCGTAATGTTTACAATAACTCTTCATAACTGTTCAACACATGAACTAAGAAGTCTAACTGCAGCTCACATTGCTGTACCACCTATTGGCAGTACAAGAAGATAGCTTGCCGGATTCAAAGCTTGTAATAGCTGAAAATGGAAGAGATGTAAGCGATTTTCGTTTAACAATCTACAAAAGGTCGTGCTCGCTTTTGTATATGGTCGATCTTTGTCGACCATATCTTTTGGGGCCGCGTAAGTTAGAGGGGTGGGATTCTCGAAATGAAAAGACATTTTAGAATTCTTAATATGGCTTTATTAAGAGTTTAACTTAAATTACTTATATATTGAACAAACTTATATTAAGTGAGAATAAACCAAAACACGTAGCCGTAGTCAACACAGATCGCGCAATTGGATCACTTATCTAAATAACTATATTATCCGCCTACTCTCAATCCTAATAATATTACGAATTCGGAAAATAATCTTCCTACCTTGAATTTTCCGCAACGGTTCAAACATCTTCAGATATGCTGATGGACTTGAGTGCGATAGTATGCACCTTGTAGTAATGGCGAGATATCCGTGATTCCTTGGTAGGCCGTCAAATTACGCTTCTACCTTTTCCAAACTGAACTTTCTCTTAATTGCCATCCGTTACTAAAACTTCTGTCCTTTTTTAAAGGACTTTTTTCTATCCGTTTCACTTCTTGGATTTGGGTTGGAAAACATTTGCCATTAATCTTGGCCGTCAAAGAACCCAGAGGTTATGTTAGAGAAAGGACGCGTGAGCCGTCACAACGTGATGAGCAACAGCTCTTGTACTTGACTCGGGTCTATCAGCCCAACATTCAAAGGCTT